>JAJJMC010024063.1:1311274-1333236 GCA_023531435.1 Papaver californicum | reverse complement strand
TATGGTGGTGGAGGGGATGGTGATGGAGGAGGTGGTGACTTGTAGACGTATGGAGGCGTATACACTGGTGAAGGTGGTGGGGGAGACTTGTATAGATATGGTGGTGGAGGGGATGGTGAAGGTGGAGGTGGGGACTTGTACAAGTATGGTGGTGGGGGTGATGGTGAAGGAGGAGGAGGCGACTTGTATAGATATGGAGGTGGTGGTGATGGTGAAGGTGGAGGAGGGGACTTGTAGACATATGGTGGTGGTGGGGAAGGTGAAGGTGGGGGCGGTGACTTGTACACATATGGTGGGGGAGGTGAAGGAGAAGGCGGTGGTGGAGAACTGTACACATATGGTGGTGGTGGAGATGGCGAAGGAGGAGGTGGAGAATTGTACGCATATGGTGGCGGTGGTGATGGTGAAGGAGGAGGTGGAGAATTGTACGCATATGGTGGTGGTGGTGATGGTGAAGGAGGAGGAGGTGAGTTATACACGTATGGTGGTGGTGGAGAAGGTGAAGGTGGGGGCGGTGACTTGTAAAGATATGGTGGTGGAGGTGGAGAACTGTAAACATATGGTGGTGGTGGTGAACTGTATAGATATGGATTAGCAGAAACAGATCCTACATTGTAAGATACAAAGACTACAGCCATTGCAAGTAAAACTTGAGGCCATAGACGACCCCGAGCGGGGCCGCCATCTGAGTTTCTCATATTATCACTTCAGTATTCTTCCTTCCCTTTCTAAACCAAAATGTGATCAGAACTTTTCCTGTTTCTGTTTTTTCTTCTCTCTGTTACAGAAGAGAAGAAGATAATTAGAGAAGAAGACAGAGAGAGGAGAAGAAGAAGTGCTTTTTAGTGTTGGAAGAGTAGGTTGTATTTATAAGTGCTTCAAACTTTATGATCATACAATGGGGCTGTGTCTTAAAATCACTTACTATTTGTTTTTTTAATCAATTTCTTAATTTTACTATTTCGATACTCTTTTACTTAGCTGTAATTTGCTCATTCAAAAATGTGTTGCAGCTTGCAGGAGGGGTTTTTTCTTGTGTGGTAGGTTCTTCTTTTATTGACTTCAATTTTTTTCGAGTCACATCATTTTACTAATAAAACATAGTAAAATTCTGTTTAAAGTAATTTCTTATGAAATTTTTTCTTCATCTTCATATTTATTTATAGTATTGAGTTTCTGACTGTTTCTACTTAATCCTCTTATGATGTGGTGGTGCATTACAGCTTGTTCCTTGTAATGGAGATAGTGAGAGACACCCTTTTGAAATGTTCTTATTCAAATGTCTGAAAATCTTTGCATTTTTTTTTTTTTTAATATAAAACATTTTCTTTTGCTTCTTAATTTGGCCTTGTGAGAAATGAATTTTCAATAAATTTTATTTAGGGACTTCCTTTTTTTGTGATTAAAAAAAAATGAAAGTTCACTTGGATTTGGCAACCTCCATTAATTGTTCAATGGGGGGGTCATTTTTCTTTTTTCTAATTTGCAGTTGAAAATGGAACTTTGCTAGAAGGGTAGTTTTAATTTTACTGAAATTGTGTTATGGACTGTGACTCGGTGAGTGCAGCATGTGGGATTGAATTGTGTTTGCAGCTTTTCTTTTTACATGAAAATCTTAGTGTTATTATCAAAAAGATGGGTTTTGTAGTGGAGGGGAACAACTACTATTCTCTGCAAGAAATTATGATGATGAAGTTTGTAAAAAAATTTAAACTGACCATATTGACCCTGGTATGGAAAAGAGACAAGTTCAATGATTTTCAATAATATAGTACTTTCATGCATGAGGGGTTACCAAAGATGACCAGCAGCTTACTGCTTACATACAAAGTCAGCTTCATCGAGAATTTTCAATTACCGAACCACTGATTCAATAGCATAAACACGAGTAGGTTTTCCAGTAGCATGTGTAGAATGACATGACAATAGCATTTGCACTTGACCCACGCCTGGTTATTTACATGGAAATGGTTTTCTCTATGGTGTAGAAGCGTCATGACATAATGCACACTGTTTTCGGTGCATGACCTAGGACATAATAATCACTCTTGAACTCCAGATTTATAGGATATAACGTTAGTAACTAGGAAACTGAACTGTTTAAAATCACATAACGTTTTCACCGATGAACAAGTGACTCGTGTTTTCTACCATTTTATTCATATAGTAACTTCATAAAATTAGTGCATTTGGAAATACAGTACTACAATGTTTGGGCTACTTATTCATAAATGGGCGTTCCAAAATCATTCGTATGTGACTTCCAAAAGACAATGCTACCATATTAAAATGTGCATATAAGTAAGTGAGACACTTTGATTTATCCCTCAAATCTTTCTTTTGTTTCATTATACTGTATAAGGTAGAAGAGGATAAATGAAGAAGAAAAATGCCAAAGCAACCTTCTCTCCCCCCACTAAACAAAAAAAACACAAGGAATTAGGTATTTATTGCATAAAGGAGCTTCCATTTTATTTTCTACTCACTCAACTACTCATTAAAATGAATCTACTATTATTCTCTTATTAGTAGAGGAGCTGCACAACACGGCATTGACTACCCTCCAACAGAGATAGATATAAACCAAGTGCAAAACAACAAATTTTGGTATGAGTTTTCAAATGGTGGTGTCCTTCTTAAAAGTTTGGAGAATTTAACACAAAGAAAAAGAAACAGAAATCTTGAGCAATGTCATTGCATGTGTGTTTCGATTGTTTTGTTCATTTTTTTCTAGGTTTAGTCATTTGGTTGGATTCTTAATAATCATAAAGACATAAAGCTTGAAATCTACCTCAAAACACAAGAAATTACAACCAACTAAGATTCACCTTAGGCGTGTGTATTTACTGTTATTCGATTCCAATTAATTTGAAACAAAACGCGTATATGCAAATCGTAGTTAGTTCAGATATTGTTGACAGATTAAACTCAACTTCAACGAACCTTCTCCAAAAGGTAATTCTTTTCAAAAAGAAAGATAAAAGAAAAAGGAAGAAATAATTATTTATCGAATGTTGGATGAGTTGTGAATTTTGCTAGCGATAGCGACAATGGCTTGCATAGACCATAGGCTACATAAAAAGAACCAAACAACAATTAAAACTTAACTAAAGAGATTAAAGTGTAATATTCAAAGCTTGAAGGAATAATAAAATTTAATTAGACTAATGCATTTTCTATCACAATCCACTTAATCAAAATCTTAAGCTAATTAAGTCTCCAGAATTAAATAAAGTTGGTGTAGGAAAATTAAAGGGGAGGTTCATATTGATTTCACCAAATCCTAGAAAAGCAAAATAAAATGTTCTTCTCCATCTTTCTCTTTTTGTAATTTTTTGTGATTAGTTGCTACACATGAAGGTATTTTTTTCTAGTTTAAGATCTGAACACCTAAAATTCTGTAATAAAAGTTGGTAATCTCTCTTTGTTAGATTGCTAGAAATGGATCAACATGAGTGTAAAGTTAGTGATGGTATTTAGTACATCACATGAATTATATGACAAAAACATCGACTTTAATGCTGTTTTTTTTCGTTGAGTGTAGAACTACTTAAATTTTTAAACCATATTCAAAATTCTAAGTATCTATGCAAACGTGTATTTTCCTTTTGCTCGGTAAATTAATTAGTATAAATTTCCAAGTTATGATTTTCACATTAGAATGTAACTCTCGTAAAAATGACCAGAAGGCTAGATACCAATGATTCTCTAACGAATTTGGTACTCCTGTAGTACCTTTATATATAAAATGGACAAAACCGATACACATCTATAACGTTACGAACATAAATGATAAAAATATTATAGAGGACTCCTTCCACTATTGGTACATACCCACCACATGGAATCATGGCGTTACTCCAGCACTAATTTTTTGAAAACTCTATAAACTCTAAACAAATTGGAATTCAATTTTTGAAACTAAAATAATCCGTTAGATAATGTTGATTTTGAATCCATTATACACCAAAAAATCAATCATAATGTTCTTGATTTCCACTTATCAACATGAACAAATATAGTGATGCTATAATGCAAACAGAAAGTAAGTAAAATTAATGAATGAGGCAACGAAAGAGACCCCATCCATAATCCCATTACAGACCACTAATTATTTGTATGCAGGTAGAAAGTTCACATGATAAAGAAAGTATTATACTAGAAAAATTGTCGCAATCTCTAACCATGTCCGAGATATAATGCATTACTCTATGTCTATGAGTTTGACCACCTTGAGGTCGGGGGATGATACTCTACACAGTGTACTGCCAGCAGCGACGGAGACATTTTTGGCTCGACAGGTTACTTATAACGAAAATACTAGATTGGCCAAAGTAAATTCCGAGATCAATCCCGTACAAGACGAGAGAATGATTGTGTCCTATTTTATCCATTATATATCCAATTGACAGAGGGTAGTCTAGACTACTGTTGGATATCTCCATGAATTTTTTTTCTACGGGAATTCTCTCGGTCATTCTAGTAGTTCCATGTTTATAATCGTACTACAAAATAAACTTCTTGAACTTAACTGGTTATTCATTATTTACCAATGTACAGTCCCTTCCTAGTTCCTACTATCAACTATCAATCCTAGTTCCTTCATGGATCAAAGAATCCCGACACATAATATCCAAAATGCAATGTACAACTATGCATGTATAGTCCAAAACATATTGAATTTCTGAAGTAGCTTTGGTTTAAAGCATGAAAACATGTCTGTTAATGGGGTTCTTTGGATTCCAAATGGCCCTCCCTTGAATTGCCCAATTCATTGCTTTTGGCGTTTTCGATTTTGGCTACACTCTTTAGAGTTTAGCAGCCTGATGGTGGTACTAGCCGGCTCGAATCATCTACCACTATCGACCCTTTTTTTTCGTTTTTTAGTTTTTTTCCTTTCTATTCTATAGACTAACTTTTTTTTTTCATTAGTGGCTGATCATTTCTTAATCTACATGTCTAATCAACTTTAAATACTGTTACCTAGAGACCAAAAATTTCAAACACGAGAAAAGAGAAAAGAAAATTCTCTAATCTTATTTATTAGTTTGGGAATATCTTTTGAATAAAGTGGGATTCTTTCTTCTAGTTTACTTCATAAATGAAGGTAGCCCCTACCATAACGAGAAACGAAATCTATCTTAAAAAAAAAAACTGGTGGAAGAAATTCTTTACCAACTTGTAAGGATATGAAAACCAACTTGTGGATCCTGGAAGGGAATAAGAATTCATGTGTGCGAACTGCATTCATGCAATGCGAAGGCCGTGCTTCTATTGGCTTGGCAAAATTTGTTTTGGTATGGTCGTATGGCGCTATTGCTAGACTAAATGTAGTTACGTGGCTGCGAATTGCTACGGTTTACGGACACACACATTTCGACCACGCGCCCTGTAATTAACCCGACACCTTTTACAGACACTCCCTAAGGAAAATTATAAGTCAAAAGTTTACAGCCACAGTAAAAAGTGAACCAATGACAAATTACAAAATGTGCCCCTTAATTGTGTTCATTAATAAATCTCCTTCTTTAATCAAAAAAAAAAAAGTGTTCTCGATGATCACTGAATTTTAATTACAATTACGTATCCCACTGGAATATGAGTTTGTTAATCAAATCAAATACCACCGACCTTTCAAAAATGGAAAAGAAAAAACACTCATAGACCAAGCACTAGAAACACTAAGTTGTTAAATGGATTACACTTTTCTTCTTATTTCCCAACATTTTGAACTACTTGTGATGGCACAAGCAATCAACTAAAAAAACTAAGTTGTTAAATTGTCATATTCCATGAGTCACAAAATCATGTACTCATCGCAGTATAACTAAATTTATATATTTGTTGAATTCTGTTTTTCTAAACCCTGAAAAAGATGACTTCAGAAGTGAAGCCAACCAAATATAGACGTGTATGTATGTGTGTTTAAGGCAGTAAGGCACCACCACAAGAGAGCAAAGATAGTGATTCACACTACATTCATCACATATTCAGACACGGCAAGGAGACAAATCAACTAACTGATACTTCTCTCACAATCAATCTTGAAAAAAAATCGGATTAGAAATTCCAGAAAATGACATTTCATTTAACTAAAGAGTGTTATATAATTTCGATGAATGAATGTGGAATTACTTGTTTGAACATATATACATACAAATCACCGTCGTAAGACCTTTTTATTGGTTCCGTTTTCGCCTATTCGCAACACGCAAAAGCTGATTTAACCGAAAGGTTTTAAGCTGGTAGCTAAGCTATAATTAGGCAGTGAATTAACAACCAATTAACTAACTTAGTATTTGGGTACTCGAATTGACAACACCTTTGATGTTTAACTACTGCCATCTATTCCTTGCTATAAACTATGTATGGGCGTGAGTGGGAGTGGCATCAGGTGATCAGGGGACCGCTCACACAGTAGCTCATCAAGTTGGGGAAAAAGGATGATAGTGGGGGTTCTACCATTGATATGGACTATGGAGCATGTTTCTTTGTTCATTTCGAAAGTACATAAATAACATCACACTTATAAGTTGCTCGGCAAAAATAAGTCCGGGTGTTAATATCATTGTAGCATAATAATAACATTAATGTATTAGGATATCAATGACCTAAGTTCGAAATTTGTCACCAATAAATCTGGATCACAGTAATCACCATATAAGATTATCATGGTATGTACGAGAAGTATCGAATAGGCAATAATAAACTTAAATTTTAAGTTGGTTTGAAATTTAAGTTGTGAAGTAGCATTTTTTTTCTTATTTTTTTCTTTGTAGCTCAATAATGTTAAAATCATTTCAACTTTCACATGTATCATTTATCACTAATGGTTTTCATCACTACTGCAAAGATAATATTAACCATACATATATCGTACTGACTCATGGAACAGAAAAGTATACAACACATAGTTCCAAGAAGCAAGATAAAGAGAGATCAACTACCATGTCCACTACAAATGTACTATAAACTATACATATATGTGATTGATTCTCTGTTTCCCTTTACTAAAAAAGGATTAGATATTCTCTGCCACCCATGTGAATTATAAGAAAGTAATAATCCCCAAAACAATAATTGTGAGGCGGCTTCTTGGGTTTGTGAGGTGATGTTAGACCTTCTTTTGGTCATCAATCAAGCAAATACTATTAAGAAGGGGGACAGACAGAGAATATAACATGGAAACATATACATTTCGAAGCTTCTCCTGCAATGAGATCAGACACGTCCAGGCCAGTACCTTGGATCCAAAACAATAGTTGACCCTTGATTGGTGGTTTATGTGGTGGGATATAAAGTATTTCCGATGACTTTTTCATTTTCATTTCTTTATCTTCTTCCTTGCAACCACAATATAATTTCTTTATCTTCTTCTTTGCAATAACAAAATAATTATATTGATGTACATCTGTAATTATATCAAATTACGTGACCAAAATTATATCAAGTATAAATTTTCTTTCATTATTCAGTGCAGATGGACGGGATTTTTTTTTTAAAATGTTTTTTTAGCTGCAATCTATCTATGAGTGTAGATCAATAAGAGATTAACCGTGTTGTCTTTTAACTTGAACAATAAAACAACCAGAAACTATTGTTGTCTTTTAACTTGAACAATAAAACAACCGGAAACTATTGCGTTTACCAATTTTTACGAGGGTAGTAACGTATTACTATAAGGTAAGGATTTGTTTATATAGTTATTTTTACACTATTTTACAATAACGCTAATTTTTTCTAAAACATAAACGATAATGAGTTTTTAGTTAATTTTTTAGTAATATGTTACTCTTACAAAGCTCATCAATGACGCAATAAAGGGTCAATTAATCCTGGTTCTAGCGCCTTTAAAATCATTAAAACCATTAAAAACTCCTTATTCTTATTTAATACTAGTAGAGTCGCACTCGCGTTCATTTTCTTATCGGATGTAATGTAATTGAATAACTCCTTGATTTTGCGGTTCGTTCTCGTTTTTCACACGAAGTTGAGCTTATATTGTTTCAATAATGGCCAAAAAAATCGCATAATACCAGGCATGCATTTCTACTGACAATTAGACTTCGAAAATTTAAACCATTGAAGTAAGCTTAATTCATTATACTTTTTCAACAATAACAAAAATCATAGCATAATACCTTCCGTAACTCCCAACTTCCTATAACTCTCTAAGGCATTTCACCAAACAGTTAGAGTTGACGTAAAGGTGATTGATTTACAGAATTTATAAGGGTTTCAAAAATGAAGACATGGGAGAATTCAATTTCTCTTAAGAGTTTTGATGTTGGTGGATTTTCAGATTAATATCTGGTTTAAGGTTTTAAGCTCTTTCAATCTCGAACTGTCTCTATCGCATCACCATTACTACTAATATTCCCGGTCGATTAAACTGGTTTAGAATCACAATAACTATTGAGAGAAAGAGTTTCATCAGATAAATTGAGATATGAGATCTAGATACATAGATTTGATCCAGAGAGATGAAATATAGGGGGTAGTTTAACGATTTGTTTTAAATGCTAAGATATTCTAGGATCGGAAGTAGGAAAGAATATTATAAATTGAAGGATATTTACATCACGTCAAGATCCATGTAAAAATTGGTCCGGTCGAAATTCAACCTTCTTATAATGAGATTTTACATTTAGTCCATCTAATATTTTATATTTAGTCCTGCTTATATTATTTTTTTTATCTTCCCTCATTTGTAAATTCTGACTCCGCCATTGATATTCATACTAACAAATTAATTAATTTTTCTAATAATATGTTCATCTCTATATTCATACTAAAAAAATAGTGCATTATGAGATACCAAACCTTATCGTCTATCGATTTTAATTTCAGTCGTAATTTTTAATTGATGATTGTTAACGTAGTAGATGGTGATGTTATACGTCTCAGATTGTGCTCATTTTCGTAAGGAGCACAAAGTACCATTCTTGTTAAGAAGCCACCAACAAGACAATTGTTCCACAACCTATGAGCTAAGTGCGGGCATTTGGTGGAATGGTTGAGAAGACTACTAATGGGGAATTCAGGTTTAGGGAATGATTGAGAGATTGAGAGATATTAACAACTTCACATGTCCATAAGTTGGTGTATATGGTGGATTTTTGACGAAGGTGAAAATTATAAAATTATTTCAGTCTCGTATCAGAAATATTAAATTTACAAATTTGTTTGAGGTCCCATATCAGAAATATGGAGCATGTATTTCTAAGACAACATTCCGCAAAATAATTGAGAATACAAATTCTATCAATAGCTATATGCACTCTATAGCCTTTCTACAAATATATGCACACACACAATATCAGAGCTCTTCCTGGATGAACTTTCGATATTCTATGTATATACAATACACATATATATGTGCTAACACATTTGTATTGAATTTCCTCCGAATTACTAGCTAGGATTTTAGGTTCTCATTTAAATTCTTCCCAGACTCTTTGATCATACAATATATATATAATAATAAGCTTTTATTCTTAGAATAAATGTCTTGTTCTTAGATGGATATCCACAAAACCGAGTAACACAATTCTCCGGCTGAATTCATTTGCATCATGGGTCAATAGCCATGATTCAGAAAAAAAATCCAATATCTGTGCAAAAGAGGAATGTATCGGCTATGGGATAGTCATATTGCTAAATATAATGTGTGCACGACGCTGGGATTAGAATCTGGTTAATGCTAGCACATGCTAGCGGATTGAAAATGCACGTAGCTAGGACTTTCCCAACGCCAACCTTCTTATGCACATCTCTTGGCTAGTCCCAGCGCCATACCTAGCATGCGCAATACTACGTTGCTCTCCAGCGGTGGAACGCCTGGCGCATATCCATCCCTTGCGCATCTCCAAGATCGCGCATCTCCAGGCTCGTGTATCTCCAAACTTGTGCATTCTCTAAGCTTGCGCATCTCACCAAGCTTGTGCATCTCCCCAACGCCAGACTTCTACCTAGTCTGCGCATCTCCTAGCTTGTGCGAATATCCCATCTAACACTTCCAAAGCCTTGGCCATCACTTGCGCGGCCATGCCTTGAGCACCTTTGTATCTCTTGCATCTTCAAGCTCAAGCTGAGTTTGTGATTCATTAACTTTGGCAGAAGACAACTTAAGTTGCTTGTTGAGTTCTTCTATCCTAGTAGTTGCGGCACCAAGCTCCTCCTCAGCCTTAGCAACTCTTGCTGTTGCGTCCTTAAATTTTTCTTCAAAACCTGAAATTAAAGTAACGGATTAATCGATGCGGGAATAATATTAAATTTTAAGCTTACGATCAAATAGGATACCTCTAGCGAGGGATTCAAACTCTACAAGTTCACGACCCATTGCATCTTTCGAAATATCAAGGAAATCATATTCTCCCGAAAGCTCGATGTAATCGGTTTTGAGTTGTTCGAGATGATGTTGACATTGAGTTAACTCTATTTCATTGTCCCGCAGACGATTTAACTTAGATGTGCATCTTTCCATTTCTTTGTGCAGCCGGAGAATATCGCTCTCCCGATGAAGAATAGAATCAGATAAATTTAAAATCGTAGCTTGAGCATCCAAAATGGCTTTTCCCTTAGCATAATCCTCCGCAAAAGAGTTTTCTCTGTCCACAATGAGATAAGCGATGTACGAAGAAAGTTGAGAATGATGATACGATCCAGAATGGGAAAATCCCGCAAGGATATTTCGCCGTTCCGCACAAAGCTTACGGTTCTCTTCTTCCAATCTTTCAGATATTGCATGTGCTTCAGAAACGCAACCTTTAGTCCACAGCAAAGTGGCATTCTACTTTCTTGCGAATTTTTTCCACGAATAAGAGTCGATGTTGTGATTCTAGTTGATTATACTTTCGAATAACCGAATCATGACTATCTACAAGATCATTGAATTTTTTCTTGACCTCCACATTCTCATTATTAACCTTTACAATATGATCTCTCAATTGTGTAATCCTATGCTGCATCCTAGATACGAGTTCTGAATCCCCCGCTGATCCCATGAAGTAGTTCAGAAAACAAGAGAAATAAAATAAGAAAAAAAGTAACTGCGAGAAAGAATAAAACCTTGTTTCTGAAGATTAAGAATTTGTTGGCGGAGCGCATCATTCTCCCGTTTCAAATATAAAGCGTCATTTTCTACGGCCCTAAATCGAGACTCCATCATGGTGGACCGCGCTTTGTAGAATTGATATGCGGTATGTGCCGCACTTTGACCTCGTCCAAGCTACAGAATTAAGGTTATTATCAAAATAAAAATAATAAAAGGAAATCAAAAGGAAGAAAAGCAATTAAAATACCCGTAGAAGAGCTTGTTGCGGAAAAGAATACACCTGTCCGTCCGTAAGTGAGAGAGTTCCGCTAAAGAAGAAGATTCGGAGATGCGGAATAAGGGATCGATGACTTCACCTTGATCTTTCAACCACGCATCTCTAACTGCTTCATATGGAGTAGCTTCAATGGATTTCAACAACCGAGAAACCGCAGAACTATCCGACTTCACCGGAAGAGAATTACAAGGAACAAACAGAAGGTTCTTTGACATGAACCATCGAAAAGCTTCCTCTTCTTTATCCAAGAGGTTGGAGGTCTCGCCAATTTCCCTTTCTCTTCTTGGTTGCGGGAACTCCCAATTTGGCTGAACTAAATTAGCAGCAGCCATGCCCGAAGCATTAACACTGGCAGGACCAACTCCAGCTATAGTATCTGAAGGCACATTACTTGTCAAAGTAGTAATTGTCGGCACATCTACCTCCGCAACATGAGTTTGCGGGTTCACCTTGCTGAAGTAATTATGGGATCTTCTTGAAGGTTTTGATCCCCTTCATCAGTCGAAACATCTTCATTGCAAGCGGCTTCAAGTGGCTCATCACCAGGAAGAGGCGAGAATTGAAGATAAAGAAGGATCGGGAGCGATACTTTGCTGCGAGACATCGTCGGCAGCATGTGAAATCTTTTCTGCAGCACCAGCTGGTTTCGCAGATTCAGAGTTCGTTAATTGAAGAAGACCATGATGATCATCTTTTTGTCTTTACGTGGCAGAGTTTCCTTCACCCTTTGAGCGTGGAAGATGAACAGTAGAATCATGAATCTCACCCTCTTCTCTATCTGTAGAAGCACGGGGTGCAGAGTTTCCTTCACCCTTTGAGCGTGAAAGATGAACAGTAGAATCATGAATCTCACCCTCTTCTCTATCTGTAGAAGCACGGGGTGCACCCTTTGCTTTCTTCCGACCCTATAGATACACCACAATAATTCTTTAGATGAAATTCTAAAGCGATATAAGAAGTCGTCAGATTAAAGTAATACCTTTTCAGCAAGGGGTGCGGCTTTGCGTTTTACCCTCGCATCATCTTGTGTGCCATCGTCAACCAACAGTACAGTCTCTGGCTCAACTTGTGGCTATAAAATGAATAGAAAAGTTAAATCATTCAATGGAAACTCTAATCATTAAGCAATATGTAAAGCACAAAGATAGAAAGAAAATCTACGTACCTCAATGACAAGTGGGAACTTGAAATCAATAAAATTTAATCGACAAGGGCAATAACCATCGAAGCGAGTAAGAAGATTGTAAGATACATTATTGGGAGCAGACCCGAAAACCCATGGACCCTCAATAACAAGAGGGGTGCGGTATCATTTGTAGTCGTGATCTTCCCAAATCCTTTCCCTGAGAGGACGTGTTGTCCCCGGAATATACTTCAGCTTTGCGTTGTCAATTTCCTCTAACAGACGGAACCCCTCACCACCTTTGCGGTTCGGGCCAACATTCCATCTTTTGAAATTCTTTGCAGCAACATTGTCCGCATAAGTAGCATGGAAATTTTCCACCGTATAATATTTACGTTCCGAAAGGTTTGGAACGTAACAGGTGAAGTTGGTTCTTCCTTGACTGCGCATGCTACATTCATTAAGAACTCTCCACCAATTTCCATTGTACTGTGTGATGGATCGGACTAAACTATAATGGGATTGATTGCGGTTGGCAAGAACTTCGAATTGAAAAGGATTTTCGCTGTCATATAAAGGAAGCTGAAGACCCGCATCTAAAGCTCCCGCAGGGATTAATAGTCTGTTGTTGGTGTAGTCAAAACCCTTCATCATCTCCAGAGTAATTTCATCTTTAACATAGTCATAAAATGAGACTTTGAATCGGTGGAGACCATGAACCTTTTTGAATTCCTCGAGATTTATGTGTTTGAAGCTGCAGCTGTCATGAGCACGCTTGTCCCGAGGAGCAGGATTGTTGACCGGAACACGGACATTCGCAGGCCTTAAAGGTTCTGAAGGATGACTCCTCGATATAGGATAACGGGATGGTCTCCTAAGTAAAAGTTGATCATCCTGATGAGAAGCATCACCAGTAACTTTGGCTTTACCTTTTCCAACCATGATAGATTTTTATCTACACAGGAAAGCAAGAAAAAATAAGCTTACTAAAGATCAAAAAGTAAGAGCAGAGTAGGAAAGTTACAAAACAAAAGAACAATAAAATCATCATGATTCTCAAATCATGAGAAATCAAGAATTATGTCAAAATAACCAATCATTAAAAGAAAATTCAACGACTTCTCAGTTATTGTTCGTTCCAATAAGCAATAAACAGTCAAGAGCATCATCATCATCATCAATATTTAACTCAAAAGAATCTATGTACAGGGGATAATAATTAAGCAAACGCAAAAAAAAGGCAAAAGAATTACTTACAGAGGAGTAAAAGAATCTAAGAAGAATACTTTGATAATGGGAAAAACTGGATCCCGATGAAAAAATCTCAAAATTGTAGAAGTTTAAAAGGATGAAAAGATGTTGAAGAATCTTTGAAAAGCTTAAAGGAATGAAAAGTGCTGCAACTTTAAGAAGGAGAAGACAAAAGGTGTAAAGAATGGAATGAGGAAGATAATTGGTATTAAATAAGAGAAAGCTGAAACCGTCGAACCGTCGAAAACTGAAAAAGAAATAAAGTTCAGAGATTTGATTTCCTCGAAAAACGCCAACTGACAAAAACATGCAAAACAAAGTTACTGC
The DNA here is from genome assembly GCA_023531435.1 of Papaver californicum. Taxonomy (NCBI): domain Eukaryota; kingdom Viridiplantae; phylum Streptophyta; class Magnoliopsida; order Ranunculales; family Papaveraceae; genus Papaver; species Papaver californicum. Next base: position 1,319,202 of record JAJJMC010024063.1, on the reverse strand, counting down.
TAGCGAAAAAGCAGAAAAAGGTGTAACGTGGGAAAATGAGTTATTGCAGGCATGGAAAATGGAAAGGTAGTTATTATTTTTCCTTTTTCAAAAATTTTAACAACTGACAATTCCAAAAAAAGGAAAAAGGGGGCAAATTGTGAGAGAATAAAATCTGAAGTACACGTGGGTAAAAACTATTGGAGAAGTAACGAGCTATGATGAGACGAGAAACACTGGAACAAAGTCTTTTGAAAGCGTTGAACTGACAGCTGCAAAATCTTTAAAGATTGATCCTGACAGCATTATTGCATGACCGACACGTGGGTTGCGGAAAAGTAAGGCACACTGCACAAAACAGATAGCCTTGCTGCCTGACCAACACGTAAGTAGCGGAAAATTAAAGTGTACTGACCAAGACAGACAACTTTAATTGCTCGATTGACAACAGGTTGCGGAAAGCCTGACACAATAAAGAGCAATAATGAGAATCGAAGCATGAATGACACGTATCGACTTTACAAATATCGGAATGCAAAGAATTAAAGCATGACGAATCACTTTAAATAGCTACGTGTCAAACATGCCATAAATAAGATCACAACAGTCATTCCAATCCAAAACAAACTACAAGACCGCAGAAGAAGTGCGGGATAATCCGTAAGAAACTATGGGAAACAGGCAATATGCAGGCTAAGACTTACGGAAGGAACGATCAGGCCTTGCGGAACTACATATCGCACCAAGAATGAAAGAATAAATAGGTGGAAAGTAGATCGGTGGACTCCATCAATTTAGCTATAAATACTAAACTCATTAGCATGAGAAGGGGTTGGAAAATTGAAGGAGAAATTAGACTGAAGACATTAAAGTGATAACAAAGAGCTTAGGTATGAAATTTATGTAATTGTTTAGTTCATTTGATTCATGAGGAACATGATTATGATTTATAGGAAGTCATCTTATTGGTATAGATTATTTCTCTTCTCTTTTCTTCTGTATAGATAAAAGTATGATCAAATTAATGGATCCAATTATTTTACTTTTGAATGTAAATAGTTTTACTGATTGAATCACATAAATTCTTGTGTCATTTCATTTTACTTTGATTGTTTTTTCACTTTCAAAATGTTATGGTGAGACAATTTATGATAAGAAAATGTACTTTATTGGATTTCATACACTTTTGGTTGTGTTCCCAAAGATGCCGGATTTTTGGTAATCGCACTAACAGTTCTCCACGGCTACAAAATATATTCGATATCTAACTTATAATGGCTGGGTTTTTTCCCCGGATTATTTTGCCGTTTTCTTCTCTCGTTTTTGTTAGTTTTAGGGGAAATAAGGTGAGGTAAAAAGGCGCACTGATTTAGATACGGGGTAAAAAGCCGCACTTCATTCAAAAAAAAGAATAAGAAAAAGAAAGAATGAATTATACCAGTTCTTAATATCTTATTAAACACAAATTACGCGGCAGTGGCACTGTGATCAAAACATAACCAACGCGTATACGGCTTATCCGGCAAATAATTAACTTAATTAATAGATTCGACTAATAATTATAACCGGTCAATGCCAATATGCAAGACTGCATTCAATCCATGCTCAAAATAATTTCTTCGAAACATCTACTTACGTGCAATTTAATGTAATGCCGAACAATATATATGTCCCATTCTTTTTGTTTTTCTTGCTGTCGTGTAGCTGAATTTGCGCAATTTCATACATTTAAAAAATATTCACCGATCGGCACATGAAAAATAAATATACATTTTTGGTGCTGACTTCAGAAAGTCTTTGCACAATAAAAATTAAAACAGTTATGCAGGATATGATCATATAAAAAATATATGTGTGGTGTGAGTAGGTTAGCAATCGGGACAAACCATTTACTAAAATATGATTGAGATAATTAGTTTGGATTAGTTAATGACTAATCATAAAACTAATGTACTAATAACGTCATTACCCTTTATACATTTAACAATCATTTTTATTCCATTTATGTTATGATGACGAGGTTGATCACAAAGAAAACTAGTATTATTTCTCAACCTAATTAACGGATATTCTGGAATAAACTTATTTTCATCTGAACCCAAAAGATTAGAAAGAATTGTTGTGATACTACGAGGACATTTTTGAAAGAAAACTCTGATAATACAGATTAATTAAGTGGAATAAACAGTTAAAAATACGTCATATTACTGTTAGTGAGTAAATGGCTAATAAGCGGCGTTTTTTAGTGTTTGTTATCACTTTTATTGAAAAAACTAGTAAATCGTACCCAACAGGCTGCTTGGAGCAATGTTTTAGCCGTGTCCAATTTCTATGTGTGGGGATAAAAAATTCCTTTGCCACATGTTCATATCTCAAGATTCACACACAAGAGAGACGTGTTTCAAGCAAGTATCAGAGTTATACCATGTTAATTTAGGGATTTCCACCTGTTCCATAGGACCTTGACACGTAAAAAGCACTAACCAAGGATCAAAGGTCAAGTTTAAATTAGATAGTTGGGCATTTAATACGCGAGCAAAACGGGCAGATCAGCAGTTTGATATTTGTCGGGACAGGTGACGAGGCGTGATTTAATGAGGAACAGAGGGATCACATAACCATAGCGAAGACCATCAGGCGAACTAGCTGGCGAAATAAGATACCAGTGAAGATGAATTGTTCTCCAAAAAAACTACAGCGAAGAAAGTTAACGAAGTGAATAGAGTTTTAACTCATCACTCTTGTAATTTGCTTATAAATAAACCAATGTGCAATTTAATGAGGGTTGAGTAATTTTGGGAAGGCTAAGAGAGAGAAAACAAATGTGAGAGTTTGTAAGCTAAGTCTTTGAGTTGTGACCTTCGTCATATTATAGTGATATCCCTTTCGCGGATGTAGGTTTTAACACCAAACCACATAAACTTTATGTGTTTATCATTTAAGTGTTATTATATGAATCTCAACCATAGAATCTAGATAGAAATTCATAGAAAAGGTACTAAGATAACTATTTAGGTGTATTGTAGGTTTTCTACGACTACACTATAACAATATATGACAGTTCATTCAGCTGCCTTAGCCAGAAAGGGCTTGTAAAATTCAAGAAAAAAAAGAACATACAAGAATTACTATGGGCAACCCGTCATCCTCTGGCAGCACATCTAGCTCTCCTCATTATGGACATCCATCTAGAGACTTCATTAGACTTAATCCAATTACCCAATTGATCATGATGATTAAAGGAGTGGGTCTACCTTCTCTACAGCGTATTTGACCATGTTGGTAACCTAATTAACCAATAATAGATGATTTTAGCCAATCAATTATTTATTTAGGTGTCTGTGACAAAACAGAACTCTCCTCCCTGTCCTAGGCTCCTAGCTAGCCTTTAAATTTGATGGAGGCATTTGAACAACTTAGTTAATTTAACTATTTGACCTTTCTAACAACTATTTTAAAATCTCACTTTTCAGTGGTTCTTGGCGGAACGTCTAAAATACCGTCCCTTTGTATGGGATGAGCTCTGTCCACTTAGGATTAGCATAGGGTATTTTTGGGCTCCATCATTAAGAGATGTGAAAGGACGGTCTTTTAAGCGGTTTTTTAGACGGTCCACCACAAATTTTTGAAACTATTATCGATCCTTTAGACTCACTATATACATGTATATCCTTTCTAACAACTATTTTGTAATCTCACATACACTTGAGTTTGTTTAAATGGATTTGGAAGAGGGGTAGCAAATATGATTGTTCTAAAAATCATGAGAAAATTCATTCGACTCGGAATAAAATGGCTACTAATTAACTTGACAGCAATTTACATTGTTACTCCTACTGTTCCAAAAAACTAATATTTTTATTTTTTTAATTTAATTTATTTTTAAATAAAAATAAAAAACATAAAAATATCAATTTTTCTAGAACAGAAATAATACTAAATAACAACACTTTAACGATAATATGAGCTAACAGTAGGATTTTACTGAGTTTAAAATTTGTTGATATATTATTATTTTTTTCTTCCTTTTATGGGTGCTAATTATCATAAGTGCGCCTAGCAAAAAAGAAAGAAAGAAAATAAAAAAGATACATATGTACGCAACAAACCAAAAGATAAGTGATGATTCAACATATACTTGTGACCAACAAAAAAAAAACAATAGCAACAAACAGATGAAACAAATAGGAGTGCAGAACAGATCATGTATGAAAGCAACTAGTCACTGGATGTTGCAATCTTATATGAATGTTCATGTGAGGCATGATTTTGTTTGACATTTCAATCTCGACTTATTCAAAAAGAGATAAGACTTGGCTAATTATTGGCACTCTATCTTTGCTTCCCATACATGCATGTTTCTCTTATGTACTACAAACTCGAGTCAATTATTGCCGGCTTAACATTGTGATAGGCTACACATTTCCACCTAAATACTAATACTTTTCTCCTCCCATTAATGGAAGGCTAAACTTAGTTGTAGGTTTGACACCATTTGCACCTTTCGAATGTCAAACTTAATCAACCATTGCATTATGGGCCAGTGTAAGTGATTGCCCTCATAGTAGTGTAAGGCCCATGCGTAGCCTAAAAGGACCTGGTTTCAGCTCAGACTGAAGAGTAGACTGACCTGAGCGTGTAATTATGTTGTTTTCTTGAATATTCATTATCCAACTGTCCAAGGATGAAAAGAATCAAACTAATATGCAACCCCAAGCAGTTCCACTTTCTCGGATCGTTGGAACGCCAAGTAGCCTTAAATTCAAGAGTTCTCGAAAAGTGCATTGTTGTTGGAACTGGGTTGGAACGTCAAGTAACTTTAGATTTAAGAGTTTTCGTTACAACGCACAACGACGGAACCAAGAATTTATATGCGGGGGCTAAACAAATTTTCAATAAATACTCAATTTTACCAACCTCAAATGCGATAATGATAACTGTGATAAAATCATAATGGTATCTGAAATCAGTTACGAAGCTAGAATCCATTATAGTGGGGAAAATTTTCAATAGCAAAAGTTTTGTATAAGGTATACTTATTAATTTTTTAGGCAGCCGCAGATTGCTACAAAATTTTAGGATTTTGGCCTATTTTTTAGAATGAAATTGTAATGTTATATTTAAAAAACAGTATTTTATATGTTCATTCTCATACTAGAGTTGATTTGGTTAATATATCTAGAATTATTCTCATATTATAGTTGAAATGACTAATTCATCTAGGACGATTTCAATAATTATCAGAATGAAATGACAACACCCCTTAGCCTCCCGGGGTTTCTCCTCAGTTGTACTGCAAAGTTTTTACGAGTTTCTTTTTATTCTAAATTTAGCAAAGTGGGCAACAATCACGATAACACCACTTGATTTAGTATAGAGCTATATTATGATTGGAGAACCGCGGTAAACGGATGGAATAATACACATGCAATCAAAAATGAAACTGATTAGTATTTCACATTTTGTGTCAATGTCGTTCAGTACATGTACTTATAGTTTTCAACTAACCTAATTAGTAACAAAAAGACTTTTCATTTACACCATCTCATCATGCTTTTTTTATAACTAATGGGATAACTCAAATCTTACCTGGGGTAAATGATATTTTTTCACCAATTATAGAGTCTCAAGTAGGCTTTCCAAAATTTTATGGTGGGTTACAGGCTATCTAAACCACCCGTACCTTCGTCAGTGATAGCGGAACACAGGGAAAAGTTGCTTCTTCAGATTCTAACAAGATCGTTTTTTCAAGTAATGAAGCATTTCATAGGTTATGTTTTGGGACATACTCTGTTTTGAAATATTACGTTTATATCAACATTTAAAGCTTGCCCAATGGTAAAAGACTTTGGCTTTGAGGTTGAGATCATGAGATCGAATCTCTCCCCCTACTAATTGGGGGTGTATAGGGGTGAGCATAGATCCCCGGATGTGGTTGTAAGTTTTAAAATTCATTGGACACCAACACCCGCTAGGATAAGGAGTAAATGATAAAATATAACAAATATATAATGATTATTTGTATTTTGAAGACCATTTGGGAGATTCACCGTACAAACAACGGACACTTGAAGATATTTTATTATAATTTTTATGTTGGTATGTTGTAATAATTTAATACTCTTTCAATTTCAGTAATTTAAGATGTAAATTAATTTTTTATTATGATGTTACTTATTTTTTAATAAAAATATGAAATACATGAGTCTACCCCACATCTAACCCGCCCTTCCTTCCATCCGCGGATGTTAAACCCGCGGGTGATGGACTGGACATGGGTTTAAATATAACACCCGCCAATTTGATGGATTGGATATGGATAGCCCTAAATCCACGGATTCCACCCGTTGCTCACTCCTAGAGGCGTATATGTGTACGTGGGGAGAGATTTGATCATCTGACTTCACCCTCAAATCCTAACATCTCTTACAACTTGGCCATGATATAAATGTACAAAAAAAATTCTTTTCAAATATCCAACAATACATTTTCGTGTTTTTTCTTCAACCTAATATATATATTCCTCTTATAAAAGATAAAGAAATACAAAAATAAAGAGAAAAGAAGAAGATAATTCTTATTTTGATGTCACATTACAAATGAAATGTTCTTTATTCATAGGGAGAAGAAGATGAAAATTTACAATGAAATTAAAGGATATGCACCCATTACTACTAATGGTGGTGATTACAAAGTAGTGGGGGAAATGAAGAGGTGAAGAATAGATGAAAAAATGATGGTGTGAGTGTGGTGCAAATCTACCAAATATTTATTTACAACATTCGCCCTTGGATGACACCACACTACTCAATACTGCCTCATTAAAACCTTTCTAGAAAAACCCGAATAGAAAAACCTAGGCGAAGGAAAAAAAGTACAAAATAAATAGATTAGTGTTGGACATGCATATGCTGCCTCGTTAAAACCTTGATAAGGAAAACCCAGTGAGACAAAACCTTGACAAAGAAAAAAGAGTACAACGCGATAAGTCCAGTAGAATGTACCGCGTATGATGGGGCTCCCCCTGATAAGTACTTCAATAAATTCTTGACCTGCAAATCTTTGAGTTGAGACTTCCCAATTTTGGTAAAGAATTTCTTGAATGCAGAAGATTGTTGTGCTTTCGTGAAGAAAATTGCTAGTTGATGAAGTCTTCTTTTGTGTAACACAATCATTGTTTTCTTCGATTAATAGTGTTTCCGAGTCTTCATACTTCTTTAAACACACTGTGGACTTGTTTCATGGATTACTAGCTTCTCGAAGATGATTTGTGGAAATAGTTGATATAGTTTCTTCAACAAAGAACCAAGGTGTAGATACATTACCGTAATTGAACAAAACTATATTTTATGGTCATACCTTATATGATTCAGAAGGAAAACCAAATTCCTCGGAGGTGGTTATGTTGATTTGGTCTAATCAAAGGTGGGCATCCACTAAATAACTGAAATTATACAAACCCCCCCCGGATGACCACCATGTTGAATAAATTGCCTCACTAAAACCTTGCCGATAAACTCAATGGGAAAAAATATGGACGAAGGAAAAAGAGCACAACATCAACATTTTGAATGAAAATTCAAGGTCAACAAAATGTTGCCTCGTTAAAACCTTTTCAGGAAAACCACATGGGACAAAACCTGAAACGAAGGGTAAAGAGTACAACTTTTGGCGATTTATGGATGCTAACTCAATTATATGAGTATTTGCTGAAAACAAGTATCAAAATCATAACTCTAGTCTATATCATAGACAAGTTTTATGCAAGCATAATATTAAATTGCAGATTGAAGAAAAAATAATATTTATGCTGCTAATGCGTGGGTTTTTGTGTTTTTAAGGACTTATCAAGAGACATGTAAAGTTGATATCATTAACTAATTAATCCGGATATTTAGTTTTGTACCAAATTTTTAAAAACACAAAGGATTATTAAACCTAACATAATC
>JAJJMC010024063.1:1290024-1311264 GCA_023531435.1 Papaver californicum | reverse complement strand
CATAATCGAGTCAAGTGGCTGCTTAAATGACCATCTTGATGAAGATTTGAGGCTTGATGTTCAACCAGCAAGAGGGGTACCCGCAAGGAATTATTCGTAAATAACTCAGTACGTAAATTTGTAAGACATGTTAAGACAAGACAAAAATGCGAATCATTAGGTCGAGTTTGGGAGATCGGGATGGCGTACGTGAAGTTATGTCTGATTTATTTTGTTTTAAGCATTTTTAATTTGTTGTTTTAAAGTTAATTTCAAACAATTCGTTGTTTTAAGTTTTTAACTTTTGTACTAATTTCAAGTAATGAATAAACTAATTTCAAATAATTTATTATAAGCTTTATTTTATGTAATATTTATTTGAATTAAAAACATATATACAATATGGATGACGTAGAGTGCAACGTCTATTTTACTAACCGTTGGCAATAAACACTTGAACGAGCGACAAAGAACTAGCCTCCAACGACTCTTAATTTATCCCCTATGTATTCTTCCCCAAAATAAATCACACCTACCATAAATTTTTTATATATACTCTCATTCTAATATCACTCTAATTTCCTGAAATATGGCTCAACCTAAATTTACCTAGGAAGAAGATTTATCTCTTTGCAGAAACCATGTAGTGTGTTATCCGGTCAGGTCTGCAGAACGACGACAAAATGGTTTAGTGAGTCAGAGTTATTGGATGATCATTCATGAAAACTTTTATGCTGACACCGGTAATCCTTATAACCGTAATATAGTAACGTTGTTTCTACGATATCAAAAAATAAAGAAAAAAGTAGCAGAATTTATAGATTTATTTCGGATTGTCAATCAATATTGACTTAGACGTGAAAGCGATAATGAGATTAGACCGAGATTTTTTAGGGAATGACGAAGATGTTTTTTTTTTTTTTCAAATACGAAGCTTGTTTTCCTCATAACCCGTTTGAGTTATTAATTTTTTTGCACTGTTAATTTGTGTCCACTTTCTTTATGTAATGCGTATTTCAAGTAATGAAAAAAGTATAAATTCATTGATATTTCAACCAACTAACCATTACATCTTAATAATGCTTAAAAAATACATCTTAATATTAAACTATTAAACTAACTATCTATTATATTAATCAAGAAATTCAATCTCATCATTTGAAACATCATCTTCATCAATATGGTTTTGAGGTTGCAATTAATCTTCTACTACTTCCCTTTTTAACTTGTCACATTCTATTTGTCATATAAATTTTTGATCCTCATTTATTATTGAGGTGTCCACACAAAGAATCTCATGCTTATCATAATGGCAACAAATTGCTTTTGAGAAAGACGATTTTTTTTCAACTTCTTATTCACGACCTTCCGGTCAACGACTCTCTGTTTCTCGGTTGTTCGTTGGTGATTCATAAACTCGGTCATGTTAAAACCTTCGGTCCCTCCTCCTTCTTGGGCTAATTTCTGGCTAATTTCACTATAGTTCTCCCTAAAAAATTTCGTTTGTTGTTATTAGTTGTATTGAGATCAAAATTAGGATGTGGATTTCTTGGGTTATCCGGTGAAGAAAATGGTGAATTAGGACTTGAATTTGGTGTAGAGGTAGAAGGAGAGTATGGTGATCTTTCAGGAACTTGCTGCATATTTACTAAAAGTAGTGAATTATATTTGGGTAACATTTTTAAGATATTGTAACAAGTTTCACGTTCAAATTGTACGCCGTGTTTGTGATGCCATTCCGACCGACACATTCGATCATGTTATTTATAAAAACAAATTTATTAAAGATCATACAAATTTATTTATTTATTTTAAAAAATGGACATTTAATATAATTTACCCTATCCATTTTAACTTCACCACTCGCTTTAGCACGAGTTACTTGTGTGTTTACATATTGAGCTACTCGTTTATTGAATTTAATTAAGCGACCTGACAACCCCTCCCTACCACGACCATCTAAATTCATTGTTCCTCTTTTAATTTATTAAATATGTTATCCCACGAGGTGTTGCCTGTATGAAATGCACCATTGATACTATCAAGTGTGAAATTGATATAATTTCTACAACTGATTTCATCTTCGGCTACTGAAAATTTTGAACCACAAACTTTTATTTTTAACATTAATTTCATGATTTTGAGAATTAAAAGTTATTTGGCAGAAAAATTAGGAAATTTTTATTTTAAATAAACACAAATGTGTGTGAGAGATTGAGGTGTAAAAAAGGTGGGAGTTAAATTGAATTTGAAATTGGATATTTATAGGGGTTCAAACAGGACCGTTGGATGAGATAATTAGCCAACGATGGAGTCTCTGCCGCGTGATAGACTCTCTATCGCCAATGATATAATGTATGACACTATGGGCATATGCTTATCTGATATGCCCATGACATCTCAAAATGATCAAATTTGGTTATTTGGTATATGCACATGACTTGGCCTAAATCCTAATCGTTACTCCATGGTCAAACAATATTATCATCTTCTTATGTAATTTAGTTTGGTGCCCCCCGGAACCAAAATCCCGTCCTCTTATAACCAAGTCCTCCTAGTTAAATCGGCTAAAGATTCAAAATTTTCATTCTCCAAAGTCCAAACCGTTCCACAAAACCTAGAAACGCTTGAAAAGTTTGATCAAACCCTAAATTCTCATTCATTTCTGAATCCCAAAAGGTTAGTTTTCCTGCGTAATATCTTTGTTGATTCATCATTTCTCAAATTTATTGATGATAATAATGTATGCAGATTGAATTTCTCAATTTGTTTTGTTTCCCGAATCCCTGAATCCAGATCAAGTTAATTCTGATCTTCTGGAGAATTTAGATGATTTCTTTTAGTGTTTGATTCAGTGTCTTATATTCTTACTGTTCAACTTTCACTTTTTCAATGTCATTATCATTTTACTTAATTTCAATTTTTACAGCTTTGGGCCGGAAGTGTGTAATTGTTTGGGAAGTTGGTTGCAGAAGAATCAGAAACATGGCATACGAACTAACTGAGCAGAAAAGTAAGACATCTTTTCTCTTTAAGCTTGAATTACGTAATAATTTGGTGTATTAAGTAGAAGCATACACTAGGTATTTGTGCCTGTAGATCATGCGTCTCTCTGAGGTGATAAGCTATTTTGAGCGTCTTGTAATTTTAACCGTGTGCTTGAAGTGACTACCTCTTTGTGATGTACTACTTAGAAAAGATGAAGTGTATATTACTTAGGAAAATGGATTTGATAAAACTTTTATGTGGCTGGGGCGCTGGGCAATGCTTACTTCTATATTGATTAACAATATCCGGTTAGCGACTTGATTTCCTGTGCATTTTGCCTCATATATGGAAACCTTGTATATTGTAGTAAAACATAAGCGTCAAATGCAATAGTTCACATAAAGTTCATTGTATTAAATTCGGAATGGGTCAAAATTTACATGAATTTAACATGGTAGATGAGGTGTTTAAAAGTCAGAATACTATTTTCTATTTTGACGTATACGGGTCAACAAACTGATAAATTCAACAAATCTTGACCATGTTTGTAGTTCGTTGGTTAATGTGGTTTCATAATAAAACCAGCTGTGCTCTGTGGTGCATGGTTCGGTTATCCCGGTTTTACTCTTATATTGGCGTTTCCCCAAAAAAAATTACAAATTTGGTTTAACACTTGCAATGTTCTTCCAAAATGCAGAGATCGGGATTGGCCTTGTTGGTTTTGGTATCGCTTTCACATTTCTAGGTGTACTCCTTTTCTTTGACAGGGGTTTGATTGCTTTGGGAAATGTACGTCTTCATAAACTTTTCTCAATGTTTGTTTGATTTATTTTTCTAAGCTGTTCTATTGTAGTTAACAGCTTCCTATTTTACATTTTGTTGCAGCTATTTTCTTTATCTGGAGTAGTTCTTTTACTTGGGGTACAGTCTACCTTGAAACTCTTTACAAACAGACAGAACTACAAGGTACCTCCAGGAAGTTCCATTGCTAGATACTATTGCTCGTGCTTTATTTGGAAAAATCCCAATATAAGTGATCAGAATTTTAACTTAGTTTTCATTGCTGGTACAAAAACAAATGTTTTCACTTTGCTAAGAACTGCATAAAGCATTTGCTACATTTTATAGAATATATATGTAACTTATAGCATTAAATGAAGCACATGAAGTTCATCTTCAGACTTTATGCAGATCATGGTATACTTGTCTAAAGTCTAAACTGCACAATCAGTTGGTGTTAAAGTTGTTCTTTTCTGTACAGGGTTCTTTGTCATTTGTTGTTGGGCTCTTCTTGATTTTTGTTCGTTGGCCGATAGCTGGTATCATTCTTGAAATATATGGTGTTATCGTTCTATTCAGGTCAGGCTTTAGTCTCAAACTCTAAAGTGTATGAATTTAACTTCTAGCCCTCAATAGTTTTGACTGCTGTAATTACCTTTTCTCGCAGTGGTTTCTGGCCTTCTGTGAAAGCTTTCCTCTATAACATTCCTGTTGTGGGGTGGTTTCTTCAATATCCTTTTCTGGTATAAGTTTTACTTTCCGTGTTAGAGTCATAAAGATGCTTTCCCTTTTTCTACGTTATCTTGGAAATAAAAAATATTGATTATCGCCAGCTGTTTTACACTGCTTGTATTTATTTTTGCAGCTCCTTGATCGCTTAAGAAGAAGCTTTGGTTAGAAACTACTCAAAGTCTCAAATTATTGAACCTCATGGTTTCCGATGCTTTAGTTTCTTAACCGAGGACTGCCTTACCTCCTAATACAACTGCTAGAAGCTGTATAAGAGATTAGGTTTACCTGATGTGTTTCTTAATCCTCAATTTGAGCTTTATGTCAAATGGAAGCATTTGTCCTGTAGCCGCATGTATGTTTCTGTTTTTGCATGCTGACCGCTGTTGTAAACACGTGGATACTTGAGATTTGCATGTGATTGGAGCAAACAGTTTAATGTTTAAGTGTGGATGAATGTTGTTTTTCTGAAATGTAAATTGAAACATTATTTCAGCTGTGTAAAATTTTGATCGAGGATTTTCCTCAACTCCAAAGATCCTATTCATTGTTCTTCTAATACCTGTACCACATTGTTAGTCTACAAAAGTGTTAGTAGCTTGACACATTGCAGAATTGCTTTGACATGTGAGCATGGTGAATCCATTAGTACAACTAGAAGTTCAGCTTGACAGGTAACTTTTTTGCTGTGGATTATCAGTGTGTTCTCAGGAAAGGCTGTGATATTTTGGATACAAGTTACAACAAATACAGAATTGGTATACGGCATGAATCCGGTTGGATACATCACTAATATCTGCTATTCATCATATTGTTCATGAAGAAATCAGATTACCTAAATCTTTATAATACTGATTCTTCATGTGCAGGATCAACACAAGTTCGGGAGAAAGAATTCCAGGACCTTCATGAGAATATTTAGCATGACCGACTGAATGTACGGCCCTGTCACAGGTAACAATTGCAAGTACCTGTATAATTTACTAAAGAGGAAGTATTTGTAGCCTTGATTTTATAGTGTCAGTTTAGAGGTGTAAATCTGCAATAAGCATATAGATTTTATGATTTGTGAAATTACATCAAAAGTGGTAGATTGTGGGGTACACCTGGAGTCATGCAAGGGATGTCTTTTAGTGAGTCCAATCTCCTCGCCTTGGTGATTACAGAGTAAAAAAAGGATCAGATTGTTCAATAACTTCAGATACCATAGTAATAAAATTGATAACTGTAAAGTCCAACCAAATTTATGGAATTGTAGATTGATGTGAATCTTTACATTCTTAAGAAATCGTCACACCAAATTTCAGCTCTTGATTCATCTCCATCAAGTGTTATAACATTTTGGCAGAAGAATGCACCGGTTCCATCCTCCTTAGCAAATGAGTTCATGGCACCTAGGAAGGGACTACAATACCTTTACATGTTATCTTTCTCTGAATCTATGGCTTAATATCTGTGTGTAGGGGACCTGACGTCAAATATTTTGCAGATTATAGGATTTAAGGTCTTCTAGTCCCGAATCAAGAACATTGACTAACATATACTTTGTATGTCTTATACTTGTTACCAGAATGTCTCATATGCTGTATTTAGATAGAACTGAAACTCAATTTTTTTGTCTGTTTAGATTAGTTTCATACAAAAGCAACGCAAACTGCCTTGTTACTCATCCACACTCGAGAGCTGCGAGTGTTGTCCAAGTCCGTAATAATTGTAGTTCCCTTCACCATCGTAGAATCAGGCAAATTCATAACTAGGTAAACAACTCATAACCATAATGTCTATGATACACAGGGTGCTAGATAAAGCTGAAAACCAAACACGACCTCACATGCATATTTACTCATCTCAGTAATTATGTGTTGTATTTTATTTATTATTTGTTCTTAGATGTAATACAATTGCTTATGGATGCAAGACACTAACTATGTTGGAACCAATGTTTTAGAAGGCCGTTATAACAGTGTAACGTTCCGACTGTTACCGTCACACCGCTATAACAGTACATCAGAGTGGAAGATCACAGTGGGAAAAATGCTGAAGACCGTTTTTTTCCTGTTACATGTCTGTTAGTGACCATAACAGCAATTTTTGGGAAAGAATCTTAACGGCCACCATGACACCTGTTTTCTTTTTAAACAGTGGTTCACAGACTCAATTATCTTGAGGTACACACAAGATTTACACAAACGTCTAAAATAATTGTGCACTTGTACTCGAAGAATTGTCCACTAGTGTGACATAGTGTCTGGACATCCATGTGTATGACACAACAAGTATGCAAAAAGTTGGCTTTAGTTGTTGCATATCTATATTCAGTTGATGATTAGGTTTTTCAATGGGTTGGAACAAGGCTGGGTTTCCTCCCTCTTCTTCTTATGATTGTAGTGTGTAGTGTACTCAGATATCTGTTTAGCAAAGTTGTGGCTTTATTTCTACAAACTCTAGTTGATTTTGTGTTTTATAGATCTAAGTGTAAAGGGGTTCATCACATTAGTAGCCAGAGTCTTCTTTCTTTGTGCTCGATCCATTTTCTTTCTATTGTCTTGGGTCAAGTTTATTAGGAAAATGACTGTTTTCTGCATATTTCAACTTTTTGATGATATTGTCGGCAAATTATACGGTTTAAAATTTTTAAGAATGGTAGCCCATGGGTGTATAAGCCGCCAAGCTATGCCTTTCGAAATTATGAAGTCATAAACTGTTCTGGTCCCAATTAATGTGACAAATCTCTTTCTTGCAGTTGATTTGTTACTTACTCAAGATACTCATAATGTCGGTTAATAAGGTAATCAGCTGTTGTGAATAGTAAACGAGGATGAATAGAGTACTCTACCTTATTATTGTTACATCTTGCAATTGGCTTTGTGGTAAGACTTGGCATCCATCAACAAACTTATGCGTGATATTACAAACAACACTTAACTCTCCTATTAAATATTTTTTTTCCCTTTTGTCAAAATATCATATCATACTTTCTAAAATATAGAACAGATTTGATGATATATTGTAAAACTAGAATTGGTCTCTCACTATGAATATTTGCATTATTTTGTAGATTTTTGGTGCACTGGTGATAACTACCTCATGCTCTAAATGCTCGAACTGCTACAAAAAAATTTCTGTCTAACAGCGGTTGGTAGCATTCATATATAACATGTACACTGCAGCATTTAGGGGCTTTAATGGCTTCTTGATTACCTGACATATGCTATAAATTTAAGATTTGAATCTATCATACATCCTTATACCTAATTTATCTGTATGTATTTACACCTCAACAGGGTATTGGTGATCATGAATGATGGATGATGATTAAGGTGGTTCTGATGGTAAGTTATTTTTCTTTAAGTGATGCATTTGAAATTGGATTGGTTTTTGCACAGATGATCCTTAGGAAGATTGAAACAAAATATAAATTTTCCTTGACATAATATAATATTGAAAGGTGCACCATGATTTTGGCTCAATATTTTTGTTTGTTTGTACTGTCAAATTTAGAGGAGCCATGCCTGAGTTATAGAAGAAGAGAAGTTTATGTTAGATTTTGGTTAACCGGAGGAACAGAGTTACCTGCAGTTTTTAGACATTGAGAAGTAAATATATTTAAATTTAGCATTAAATGGGTTCAGATTTTTCAGGCAACTCCAATTTATGGGTGTTGTTGGAGGTGTTTAAGAGCCCTATATATAGCCTTGACACAACTTTAGGTGCCATTTGTACTTTGCTGAGTCAATGTCTGAATCTAACCAGGGGGTTGAGTCAGATTTCAGACCCTTCATTTGTTTTAGGAGATCAGGACTTCTAACTCGAGTTTAAGTTGAGGCTAAGTGTCTAACTCAAGGGACACCGAGTCAAACCAGGAAATATCTTTTCTTTTCCCTTATATATGATGACTCAGATGAGTAATAAAAATCTTCTTCACCTTTTCTACTTTTGTGTACGAATTCCAGTGTAGGGAGACCAAAATTATGGTTTACTATAACAATCAATAACACCACATTAAAAATAGATGTAAACAGATTTTTGATTGGTTGTTATGTCAATAACACTGCATTAAATTTTCAACCAAAACATATTAGACAAAAGTACATCATTAATTAGATGTAGAAAGTTAGAGATTTGGGCCAAGTTTTTGAATGCTTCCCCTACAAGTTAGTAGCGAAAATTTATGAGGTTTCCGTATTTACTCTTCTCTGTTTCGGATTCTTAATAACAACAGATATCTGGGGCTAGACAATCTGACCTTGACCTCACCTGGATTGCTTCTCTTGTGGTTCATTTCTAGGAGATTTTAATGTCATAGTATTTGTTAAACAATTAGTATAACATTAAAAATTAATTAACTGTCCTATGAATTTAAGCGAATAATGGGATGACCCAATATTCGTAATTCCCGCTTGGTGAATTAATTATCTTGATCTTTGTGTTATTGAATTAGGATGTAGTGATCATAATGTTTTAGGTTGAAAGGCACAGACAGAGGCTGAGGAAGAAATAAATTTCTTACTTAATGAGGCAAAAATAATTTGTGTTTGACTGCATGTAGATCCTGAGACCAGAACTCATGCATTTTGCTCTCAACTAATCAGGCTCTGCTTTAATGAAAGATATTTATAATACAGAACCATTTTAATTTGTAGAAGACGATACTGAACTTTGATTATTACTGCATTTGGACACTAATAGAAACGGAAAACAAAAAGGTGATTTATATCTCCCTCTTCTAGAATTTGCTGAAGATTTTGCACCATATTTACCTTATGTATTTTTATATCACACTTATTCCCTAAATGGTTAAAGCTGAATGAAATTTGCATCATACAAGTTTTTCCTGGTTGGACATTTCAATCTTAGCCGAAAAGTATATAACTTTCAACTTACGTGAGCCATCACACAACTACCATTATTAGGAAAAAAGTTAAACCAGGCCATCTTCAATATACTGTTGAGTCCTACTACAGGTCAAGAAGTAGACATATTTCAAGCCTAAAAATTCCACCCAAAATAATAGGAGCCTCATAAAAATCTTGTATAGGTGAATGAACCTAAACCTGCTTAGCCAAGATTGACTAGGTAAAATTTTAGGGATAGGAATAAGTTTTTGACTTGTCTAATAATCTGTTCACTGTAACAATGTTTAAATTGTGTGTAGAATAAGATATATGGATGGATCACTGGTACTTGGATTCTGGTTAGATAATTAAAGTCAGTCTTATATTCTTTGAAAGCATTAAATGGTGATATATATCTACTTGCCCATACCATTAATGAGTTTCTTGGTTTGGCTCCTAACTTTTAATGTGAGTTTGATGAAACTCATTTATGATATCTCATTTATGTTAACACTCCCATCTGCATGAATGAATGCTTTGTAGTATAAATTCACTTACTCTCTCTTTGATTGTTTTCATCTCTCTCTCTCTCTCTCTCTCTCTCTCTCTCTCGGTAATGTAATTTCCTTAATTGGGTTTCTACTTTCTTTTCTTCTTGTGATCTTCAACCAAATTCAAGAGTATTTAGAAGATTTTTTTGGACGGGTAGAGAACCATTTGTTTGCTTGTTATTAGGATTTTATGGATCATTATCCTGAGCTTTCTTTGGGTAACAGTAGCTCTTTTTCAGAATCAGATGAGAGTCTTTCTAAGAAGAGAAAGTATCAACCAAACAACAACGACAACAGCACCGTCAACTCAACTACTAAGTCTTCTGTTTTTGCCACTATGATGAGCAGTACTCCTGAACTTCAACTGAAACAAAACTACCTTTCAGATTTGCCTGATCTCCTGGTAATCTCACTCGGTCACTGTTTGATGATTTACGTTTTTCTTTAATTACGTTTTTCATAATCTTTATCTTTTATGGGTTTTAATTTTTTGTAGGTTTTTTTTTTTTTTGGTGGTTTGTAGTCTGGAAGAAGGTATAGTTTGAGTAAAAACCCAATAATAATGAAGAAGAAAAGCTGCAGCAATAATTGGCAGCATAAACATCAAAAGCTAGATTTGGAGCTTAGCATCTCAAATTCTGACGATGATGATGCAAGAAGCAGTAAAACCTTTGAAATTTTAGAGGATATAAGTACAAAAAGTTCTTCAGGCAGTAATATGGTTGCTATGGGTTGTCTGAAATGCAATCTTCTTGTTATGGTTTCAAAATCCTTCCCTTCTTGTCCTAATTGTAAGTTTGTTAATTCGATTCCCAAAAATCATTATCATAATCATCGTCAAAGCCCTCCTCGGAAAGTTGCAAAATCCTTGCATACACTTAGTCTTCTACACTAGTAGTAGTTTGATCAGTCTGTTAGTATGAAGAATAAAATTTTTAGTTGATAATCATGATTAGGATCAAAATTTAACCATATTTGGATGTCTTTTGCTCTGTTTTGTATATATTTTTTTTATATATTAAATGCTATTAGTATAATAATTCTATGTTAAAGTATCTTGTCTTGATGAAGCAACATTTTCTGGTATGGGGGTATTGATTACTGTGATGTGTATATAGTTGAGTTAGATTTCTATATGTACTAGGTACGTTGTAATATCTATTTTGTCAAGTACATTCTCACCAGCTTTATGCATTTGGAGTTATTACCACCATGGATGTTGTTGCAACTGTAAAAGTACAGTAATACTCGTCGTGTTTGCGTCATACATGTTTTCTAGAAATGTCGCCATTTCTTGTTTTGGTGTCTGTGTCTGTCCCATGGTGATATTCACCTTTACACTTCCTTTCCACGCGAACATTGATATGATCTCCTTGCCTCATATTGCAATGTTGTGCAACATGTTTGCACAGACCCTCCTAGTGTAGCTAGCCACAGAGTAGAGGAGGAGGTTGGGGACACTCTAAGATGAGTATGGGGCTTTCAAGAATGTTTTGGTGATAGCTCTTTTATCACTCAAAGACCATTGAATGAGATTCAGATCAGAACTGAGAAAGTGTCCAACTGAGAAATGAACAAGTGCTGACACTATGGTTGGCTGACTTGAATAATCTTAATTTCCAAGGCCATGACCTATAACAACAACTTTTAATTCACAATTGGAAAATTAAACACAGCCCAACTAAACCATCCAACTTCTCTTCTCAACAAATATGGCAAAGGCCGAAGGATATGAAGTAGACTTCACTAGTAAGAAAATGTGGTTCAACTTCAACCACACATATGTCAAGTACAGCATGAGTGAATATACATCACATTTGAAATGTTTAGTTGGTTCAGAGTACAACTGAGAGTCTGTAGTGCGACATCTGAAGTGCGAGATTGATCATGCACCAGAGTGCAGCTACATTTTCTTTTTATCAATTTCAGACATTTGTGTCGATTCGTATCAGTTTGAGACTCATGCACCGGTGGTGGAACCGGCATACACAGCATGTGATGTATATTTTTCACTTCTGATGTGAAAAGGACAAGTTCAGTTTTCATTTGACTTAGGGAGTTAGTTCACTAGTGAGGTAACTGCCTCCACTGGCTCTGCCCTTGTAGATTTGATGAACACAATGGCGAAGCAAGCATCCGTTCAATGAGTTACAGAAACGAGTAGTCATGTACTGGGTTGAATTTGAAGGCCCACTAGTATAACGCTAATAAGTTCACGCCTAAAACCTTCTTGGATTAAGCCCAATCCAACC
This sequence comes from Papaver californicum, assembly GCA_023531435.1. NCBI lineage: Eukaryota > Viridiplantae > Streptophyta > Magnoliopsida > Ranunculales > Papaveraceae > Papaver > Papaver californicum. The sequence continues at coordinate 1,299,150 of JAJJMC010024063.1, read as the reverse complement.
TAAGTTTTAATTTTTAATTTTTTTTTTAATCGATAAAGATTTTGATGCTAACGAATTTCAAATTTAATTCTCTGGTATCATCACCCAAATAAACTCTGTAAACTCTTGTAACAAAATCTTCATTAATGGAAACTAACAAAAACCTCCATAGACGTAGGTCTTTATGACCGAATCATGTGAATGATTGTCTCCTTTACCTTTCTGTAACTAATTTTAATTTTTTGAAGGCATCTAATATGACATCTTCAACGAATTCGTGAAGTTCTAATTCACCATTGATAAATTGATCGTATTGAGCATTCATGTGGTGTATATGGCCTAATTTGGATGTTTGTTTGTGGGATTATGGACGTGTTAGTTGTTGTTGGACACTATGGATTTACTCTTCAGATTTAAAAAGCCGGTATGTAGCACCTTGGAACTATAGGAGGGCAGAACAGATGATAGAGTAGAACTATCACCCAAACACTGATGTAGCCGATTGAACACAGACACAACTAAACGGTAGAAAACAAAAAATGACAAAAACCAGTAACACATAAATCAATTAGTACAATTTTAGGAACAAAGATACGTGGTTTCCTCTTTGTAAATTCCTTCTCATTTTGTTTATAAAAGTTGCCAACATTGCAGATAGAATCAACGCCTCCTATATTTCATATATTACACACTAACAACCATAATTTAAGATTGTAACCTAAGTACAATTCAATCTTCATCATCACCAGCAGACCAATTGAGAAGAACCAGTCGTAGATACAGATGATGATGATGATGCTGAAATATGATGTTTTTCGCTATATAAAAAGATTGCAACCGATGATTAGATAAATCATGGTATATAGATTTAGAATCTGCTAGGACCATGTATAGGTGTTTTGTTGCTTGTGTTGCTGACCTGAAATGAAGTCTGAAAGTTTCATATGCATGCAACAGTTTTGTGTATCTTTTGTTACTTTAATAAAAGTAACAAAAGTGATACAAAAGTACATATAAGTGTTGTCAAAGTGATACTTTGATAGGACACAAAAGTACATATAAGTGTTGTCAAAGTGATACTTTGATAGGACACAAAAGTACATATAAGTTTGTATGAAAAAGACTGCATAAAGTTGCATTTTGGATGTCATTTGTATGCCTAAACCCAAAGGTTAATCATATTCATGTTATCTTTAATGGACAAAATGATTTGTGCATATGTAGTAAGTGATATTTCTAATGAACCCAAAGGTTTAGCAGATCTGTTATTTACTTCATATGAGTAAATTAGTCTTGAACTTCATTTTAGGGGACTTCGATATGTAATAACTTTATCCAAAGGTGAAGTGACGACGTTATCGAGTTTTGATAAACTTTATGCTTGTATTGAGCTTCAAAGTTGAATCAAGATAATTTTGTTTTCTGTTTAGTTATGAATCCTTCACAAGTTCAGATTTCTATGGCTGGTGTTAAGCCTTTAAATGGCCCAAATTACTTGAAATGAAAGTCACATATCGAAATAGTCCTAGGGTGTTGGAATTTCGATATAGCTTTACGAGAACCAAAACCTGCAGAACTTACAGATGACTCTACAAATGTTCAAAAGAAGGTATATTTCAAGTGGGAAAAAGCAAAAAAAATGTCTATTCTTATCATTCGTGGGGCTATACCTGATGCTATCCGAGGAGGAATCCCTGTTAAAGATACAACTACAGAACTAATTGAGGTGATTCACTCGAAGTTTTCGGGATCGACAAAATCCTTGGTTAATACTCACTTAAGTCGTCTTTCTTCAATGAAGTATAATGGGATAGGCAGTATAAGAGAACATATACTTCAAATGGCAGAACTGATCTATAAGCTTCATGGATTAAATATGTTTATATCTGATGACTATACGGTGCAACAGGCTATAAATTCCTTTCCAAAACAGTTTGAGGCGTTTAAGATAAATTACAACTTGTGATAGGAAATGGGATGTGAATGAACTGATTACTCACTGTGTACAAGAGGAAGACATGTTTCGGCGTGAAACACCAGATTATGCATATGCAATACAACATTTAGCTGCCTTAGGTCCTACAAGGAAGAACTTCAAAGCATCACCACAGATAAAAAGAATGATTGATGTGATTTTAATATAGTGGTAAAAAGGGTTTGATTCTCGGACTTGTGAAGATTTAATTTGTAGACCTAATTTTTAATAACAGAAAATAAAGAGAATTAAAACAATTTGATTTAAAAATGGATGAAGAAAAACTAGGGCTTAAGATTCCACCATTCACCAATACTTCAGTGATAACATCTAACAATCCTTATTTTCAATTTAATCCAAATATGCCAAAGATAGGTTTTTGAGAGAATAATTGTTAATCCAGAGCATGAGATATCAAGAGTTTAAAAACCAAGTATGACCCATCAGAAGAAAACACAATTATTTGAGAAAAACCATTTTTACAATTTTAATTCAAGCAATTAATAATAAAAGAATTGTAGAATAAATATACTTAAAATAGAATTTACCACAATATTGGATGAACGGCTTCCTTCATCGCCTCAGTGATGGTGATTAGCTCATTGTATTCGAAACACACTCAAAATAGATTTTCATTGCTCAAGAGGTGCTTACAATGGTGAAAAAAAAGTAACGCAGAAGAACAGAGACGCTTATAAGCGTTACAGAGACTGTTCTCTGCGTTACAGAAGAAGGAAAAGAGAACAAGAAAGAAAGACGGACTGTATATGCAGCAGAAATAGGACTGCTGAAGCAGCTGCGTATACGACAGTTTCCTGGTGCTGTTTTCTGCACTTCTTATTCTTCTTCACGAACAGAGCTTCTCTTCAACTGAATTTTTCCGGTCACTCCAATATTGATTTTTCTTTGCTTCTCTTTGCTATATATAGTATTAGTAAACCCTAGAAACCCTTGTGAACCGATAAGGATCCAAAAACAAATCCAAATCAAACTCAAATCCCGTGCAAAACTGAAACAGAGAAGAACTCCTTTTCCCGTCCACATTCGATTTTTCAAGCAATTTTCTTCGCGTGAATCACTCATACTTGACGTGTTGTGTTATCTTTTGAGTGTTTGAACAATTTGAGATACCAAGTACACGTTTAAACTCCTTAAAACTCGGTTGCAAATCAACACCGAAGCTTTCTCACGTAAAGAAGGTTTATTCCCGCCATTTTCGTAAATTCAAATTCAAAGGGAGGTGCCCCCAATCCAACTTGTGGGTGCCTTTATCAATTCTCGAGCCGATTTTTCCGCAAATGTCTATTTTTCAAAAATACCTACAAAGACATAAAAATCCATAATAAGTACAAAAACGAACACTATCAAAATAGATAATCGAGTGTAATTTAGACACAAAAATGTGTCTATCAACAATTTGGGAGAAGAAAAGCAAGGTTCAACTAATTCTTATATATGTTTCTTTTGTAAGAAGAAGGGTCATATCAAGAAGAACTGCTTAAAGTATCAACGATGGCTAAAAAAGGTTAAACCAAAAGTTGATGAAAAGAAGTAAGCTAGTGATTTAGCAGTAAAGTAAGTTCATATTTGTATGTTTCTGGTTGTGTTTTGTTTTCTGTTTACCTAGTATAATTTTTGCTTATGAAATATGGTAAGGCAAACATTTGTTTTCAGTTTGTAGATAAGCTCCGAAAGGTTCTGTCATATGCATGTTTTGGTCTCACTGACAATATAACTCTAGTACATGGTTTTATTGTAAATTTCAGTGGGAGTAAGGATCTTTTTTGTTGTTGCTATATACAATTCATGGGAGGAAATCTATATTATGTTTGCTAAATATTTTGTCGGTTTGAATGTTTTTGGTATGATGTGCAGGATCTCTTTTGAGATAATAAAGTTAAATCCTCAAGTAATTTGTTAACTCTGAGCATCAAGCGAAGCTTGAAGTATATAGACATCCTGGAACTATGTATGCCCATCAAGTTTAGCTTAAGGACAATGGCCCGTCTAATGTTGTGATTATAGAAATGGCCAATGCATCTTATAAATGGTGTTTCTGTCTCTATGTCTCGACAATAGCGTTCCATTTGATCTACGAATTTAGTTATACATCATATATTACACATTGATTGAGATTTTCTGTTTTCTAAAATGGATGGCACCTACAGTCGTTTTGTTACTAAACCGAAAGGTATTTTGCTAAATGTTTTTTAAAAGAAACAAAATGATTTGTTGCTGACCAAGTGGGAGATGTTACCTATTTAATGGTTCGACAACAAATCATGTTTATTTTAATAAAACCGAATTAGCCTAATCCTAATCAAGTGTGTGCTTAAGGTTTAGATCATGTACTAAAGACAAAGCAATCTTTTTTGTGGGGATGAATACATAAAGCTAAAGTACTTCAAGTTCATCTATTAAGTGGCATACTAGTTTATATTTTAAAGTCTAAGGATGTGCCTCCATCTCATGATGGCTGAATAGATGACACATGTCTATGTAGTAGGAGGTGGACTCTCTTCTAACCTTGTTTATAAGGTAATTTATACCATCAGAAATAATAAGGAGATAGAAGTGGAAGAACTTCCGGTAGAAATATAACCTAGACTAAGGCATATATCTATAAGTGATTGTCTACATTTCTTAAAGCAAAAGTCAGGTATACATAATCTATCTGTCTATTTTCATGTACATGGTTTTTCAGATGTAGAACATATATGGTTATTGAGCATAAAGTATATCAACATATGTTATCACATGCTTAATAACTAATAAAGTATACTATAAGTATGGTTTGAGGCTGATAAGCTAATAATATCATCTTAATTTTAGTTTATAATAATAAATGAATATATTTAATGTTGATTTTCGAAGAAAATTGATCAATTATAGTCGGGCTTGCTTTAAAAGATGTTATTATTATGAAATCCGATACTAGAGTTTTAATGAAAGATGGATGATTAAGATGATAGATGGAAGTAAATGATTTTTATATATTATGATTTATATTATAACTTTTTGCCCGATAAATATGATTAATATACAAAATTAAAAGGAAGAAAGATATGCTAAATAATTGTGTCTGAAACACATCGAATGATGACTGTATGCAGAAATAAAAGTTTTGGTAAATATCTTCACAAAGATATCAAAGAAAATGTAGGGGAATTAGTTTTGACAACAAGGAAACTTGGTCAAGTTTTTTAGGATAAAATGGTAAATCTTAGAAATGCATGACCAAACGAAAGCTTAACATGGGGTGTGCTAATTGGTTTGTTTGAATATCATACCGGAGCTCAAGAGACCAGATTGATCGCTTCAGAATATACTTTATATGAAGATCTACTACACTGTGATACCAAAATATTATTTCCCGAAAGGTTTTACTTTAATGGTTGTTATCACAGTGGATTGGAACAATGTCGCTAATACTAATCTTATCATCTTAGTAGTACAGTCAATCATCAATGTATACTTACTAATATCAAGATTTTATGGCTCAAAAATAATGTACACACTCGACTGTTAATAAAGTATATTCTCTATCATCTTAATCATAATTTATAATAATCAGTGATTTATATTTGATGTAAATTTTTGAAGAAAATGGATCAATTCTAGTCGTGGTTGCTTTAAGAGCATCTCCAGTCACGCGATCATTACCAAAGATCAAAGATCAAATATTTTGATCTTTGATCCGTCACAAAAACAACGGGGTATGATCAAGCGAGGTGGTAGGATATCGTTTGAACGCAAGCGAAGTATCAAGACACCGCTTGAAAAGACGGACGGGAGACTAGTAGCTCGCCTGATACAAGCGAGATACTGCTGTATCGCCTACCAAAAAAATACCCAGGCGAAGTACCAACATTTCGCCCACTAACTAAGCGAAACATCAGAGTTTCGCTTGTCGGAACGAGAGGCCAAGATTTCGTCTGTGTAATGTGCGGATAACCCGTGCAAAAGAAATTCCGGGCGAGATACTGGGATACCGCATTGGACATAAGCGGAAGCTTAGAACCCCGTTTGGAGGGTGAAATACACGGGCGAGATCCCAATATCTCGCCCGTGTATTTCACGGTTAATAAAACCCTAGCTCCCCTCTCTTCCAAACATCATTCTTCTCTGTTGCCTTCTTCTTCCACCTTGTTGTATCCGCTCAACCCACATAATCCCCCATTTTAGCCAATTTTAAATCATTCAACGAGAACCCAAGGTCCCGTTTAGTGCAAGAGTACTTCGCTCATACCATTTCCAAGCGAAATCAAGGTATATTTTTTTAAAAAAAAAGATGAATTAAATTGTTTTTATTTGATATGAAATGTTGATGATTTATTAGTTAATTCGATTGTAGATGTTGTTTAATTAATCATGTAGTTACCATATTATAAACCGATTATTGAATTGTGAATTTTGTGTTCTAAACTTATGATATAAGGAATTTATTTAGGGTTTATGTGGATGTTAAATATTAGGTTTCAAAATTTGTTCCCTTTGTTAAATTGAACATACAATACGAAATTGTTGTAGTTTAATTTTAGTGGGTTTGTGTTTAATTTTTGATTGAATATAGTATGTTGTGTAGAAATCAAAGGAATTAATTTTGATTTAATTTTGAAAATAATGTGTATGGATATATTTGAAATTGTGTATTTTGTCATAGGGTTTATGATAAATATTATAAATTGGGTGTATTCTTATTGATGATTATTTGTTGTTGCCTGTTTATAATTTATTAATTGGTTGTTTAAATTTAATTATGTTGGGGTTAAATAAATAAAGATATGTATCGTTTCTCTATTTTATGTAGATTCTGAAGATGAATTTCGATGATATGTATCGAATAGTTAGAGTACCAGGACATCCACAAGGGTTGAGTCAGGCCATCAGGATAGAACCTGAAGATGGTGGAGTAGTTGATCCAACAAGGGGGGTTCATTTGGGGGAAAGGGTAGTTGAACCATCAGTGGTTGACAATCAAATCTCAGCTATAAAGGATAGAACCGATTTGTTGGTTAGGAGACTGACTCGCTCGATTGAGTCTAGGGAGGTGATGAGCATAGAAGAACAACAAAGAGTTCGAATAGTGCTACAAGAGATAACAACCCTTTGTTCTGGTGAAAATTAAGATCGCTAGAACAAACTGAATTTTCTAGTTATGGTGTTGAACTTTATATTGTGTCCCTTTATCTTTCAAAGTGTTGAACTTTATGGTGTTGAACCTTTTTAGTTCTTTTAATTTATTTATGAATATTAACTTCTACGGATACCAAATGAAGTTTGCAAGTTATTTATCAATTCATCTCAATGGCTTGTCAAGTAAAATAAAATATCTCTGAAAAATTGAGTAGAAAATGCTTGGATTATTAAGTAGTCGTTCTATTGTCAATTCAGTGTATAGTCATTTCATCGCAATGCGTTGTCAAGGGAAAGCAAAATATCGTTGACAAAGTTAAAATTCAATCTTTGAATTATTATTTAGTTAGTCTATTATCATTTCATCGCAATGCCTTGTCAAGGGAAAGCAAAATATCTTTAACAAAGTTAAATATTATTGGTTGAATGTAGTATGTTGTGTAGAAATTAAATTGATTTAATTTAAAAACAAATGTGTATGGTAGTATTTGCAATTGGGTAATTTGAATGAGATTAATTATAATTGGTGAGATTGCTTTATTTTGATAATGATGTATGTATTTTTAGAATGTTTGATGTATAATTTTTGGTACAAATGTGTACGGAAATAGACAATTACAAACAAGTTTAGTTGGTGTTAAATTAATTTTAATTGTTTATGCATTGTTGTGATTTACTGAATATATTGACAATGTTCTATTATTTGTTTGGGCAGATGTCTAGCAATGTTGTTTCGAGATGGGTTGGTAGAAAGAAGAAAAGCAAAAAAGCTAAAATCACAGAGGATTGTGAACCTGAATCCATGGTCCCCGAGTCCGTAGATGTTCCGGGGTTAGAACACTATAATGTTGTCGAAGATACGGAGGAACACGTATCGACAAATATTACATATTCCTCCGACGCCAATTTCAGGTTTGACCACCGTGGCTCTCTCAAATCAGTTATACAGCTGTACAAGAAAATCACTAAGGAGTCTAATAGGGTCCAATATATAATAGAAAGGGGAGGTTGGGGCAAATTACTATCCCTACCTTTAGTAGATTCATCCCACGCTCTTATTGATTATATTGTCGAGCGGTTTTGGGACACTACAAACACATTTCACTTTTGTTTTGGGGAGCTTGGGTTCACTCCCCTAGATTGGGTTATGTTGACCGGGCTTAGTATCGGTGTCGGGAGATCTGTTCCTTATGACCCAGCTAAGTACAGATTTCAGTATGTTCGTGAGAATATTTTTCCTGAACTGAAAGATAATGCGGTATGCAAAAGAGAAGGTGTTCCCCAACAGTGGGTTTCGGATGCCATCACCCTGAAGTTTTTGACCACCTATTTTGATAAAGATACATTGCACGCTGCCAACGATGATAGTGTTCTTGCTGATAGAGTTGCGAGGGCGTTCTATATGTATGTTCTGGGGAATTTCTTTTTCCCAAATGCAAAAACCTACATTGATGCAGGTTGGTTGGCTGCCTTTGATAATCTAAATGAAGTTGATCAGTACGACTGGGGTGGTCCTGCATTTTCAAAATTGTATTCGGGTCTTGCCACGGCTAGTAGGGGACAAAAATCAGTATCCGGGCCATTCCAAATTTTGGAGGTAATTTGTTGTTCTTTATTCAAAATTAATTTTCTTAAAATTTAATTGTTATGTTGTTAAATCTTTTTGACCCTCGCGTTTTTGTTGTAGTTTTGGGGATACGAATATCTGGGAATATGTCGTCCAAATAACCCTTCGGCTGAAAGTGAACATGAATGGCCTAGATGTCGTAGGTGGGTGATAGACACATTTTAGTGTCTAATTTGCACCTTAATTTCTAGTGAGTTAGTATTCGATTTTGTGTCTATTACGTGTTTTATTGCTTTTGTAGGTACATTAGAAGAATAAAGATTTGTGGAAAAATTGGCTCAAAAAGTGTTCAAGGCACCCGGGAAAATGGATCAAAGCACCCACACTTTGGATTGGGGCACCCCTGGATCGGGTCAACCCAGCGGGTCAACCCAGCGGGTCAACCCAGCGAGCTGGATCGGGCCGAGTC
>JAJJMC010024063.1:1249137-1285024 GCA_023531435.1 Papaver californicum | reverse complement strand
GTTCGAGAATCGAACCTTTATTTACCACTTCTAAAATTACATCAATTTTTGGCGCCGCCGACGCGGACTTGTTTTTAGGTTTAGGGTTTTAGATTTATTTTTAGGTTTTTATTTTTTTACTTTGTTCTATTTTACGTTTGTTTTGGTATTTTTCCTTTTTACTACAGGTTCGATTTTGGATCGGAAAGAGATTACGCCCAAGTTTTGGAGTTAAATCTAAAGACTTGGAATTAAAAAAAGGAAAAGCTTAAAGAACGAAAAAGAAGATCGAAGATTTTATTTTTATTAGATTTTTAGTTTATTTTAATTAGTTTTAATTAGTTTTAATTAGTTTAAAAAATTGTATTAGGGTTTTTATTAATTCTGTAATTTGTATTTTATTTTTGGACACTTTTGGACATTTTTAAACCCTACGGAAGGGTAATTTTGAATATCAAACTGTGTGCAGGGACGGACGACAATTACGATATTGTCTCGGCCCCTCGGGTTCGCACACTATTAAAAAGGATATTAGTGGCCCGAGTCGACTTCAACGGTTCGTCGCCCGTCTAGAACGGGAGGTAAATTTCGATCAACCCACGAATCTCCTGTCAGTGGGTTTTCTGGACGCCTTTGTATGCATATATGCTGAGGACTGAATACGGAACTTAATTTCTGCATAGTAAAGGGCAAGGCCTGGCCATACAAGATAAGGTTTCGGATTTCATCACCGTCTCCTTCTTGCCCGCCTTAGGAAAACGAAACCTACACGAACCTAAGCTTAAAATATTGACTAGAAAGAGACCGATAAGGTAACGAGCTTATAGGAAAATCGGTTGGAAGGACTGTATTGGTTTCCTTATTAGCTTAACTCAAAAAGCAGGAAGATTATATTAAAGTTGATTAGAGCCGCCCTGTAACCCAGGGAAGCGTTGCCAAAGAGACAGGGGTATCAAAGCTCCATTGAGCTTCTCCTGTTTCTCTTCAACTTGATTTAACTCGGATCGCTCAGAGAGATTCGCTAAAATTGTAACCAGTTGCCTTCTAAAAGAATAGAAGCTGGTCTAGAGACAATCTAAGTGGAACCATCATGCTTGTTGTTTGCTAGATTTAGGTTTGATTTGGTTGAGTCAGGGCACGATTGTGTTTGATTTAATTTTTGCATGCCAAGAACGCCCTTAAGGCGAACTTGGAATAGAGACCCTCAAGGTAGGTTAATCAGTGGAAGACTTGTAGTTCATCTTGACCTTGAGAACCCAACTGAGAGTGAATTAGTCACTCCCGAGACTGTGTCAGCAATGACGTCTCTGAAGGATTTGTTGAATCCAACCCGGACCTCACGTCCATCTTGCATCAAGTTAGCCGCTACTGAAGCGAGCTACGAACTGAAACCAGGGATTATCCAGATGCTCCCATCATTCTTAGGAAAAGAAAACGAAAATCCCTATTTTCATGTTAGGGAATTCGAGGAAATATGTAGCACAATCAGAATTAGAGACTTGAATGACGAGTCTATTAAACTTAGACTATTTCCCTTTTCACTAAGAGATAAAGCCAAGTCGTGGCTGTATAGCTTGGACCCTCAGTCAATTGAATCCTTTGCCCAACTTACTTCAGCATTTATTCAGAAGTTCTTTCCTAGGAACAAAATTTCGTCTGTTAGGCAGAAAATATACACGTTTTCCCAGCTAGAGGGAGAGTCTCTGTATGTGTATGTAGAGAGGTTCAATGACTTATTATCCCAATGCCCAGACCACGGAATAGAGGAATTAAGGCTAGTTCAAATCCTCTATGACGGTTTAGATTATGCATCTATAACCTTGGTCGAGTCTTTGTCAACCGGAGGGTTCGACAGTAAGACTCCTGCTGAGGCGATGAAACTTCTGAGGGACATCGCCGAGAAGACCCAGCAGTGGGAGAGTAATAGAGAGCCGAAAAGAACAATTCTTCTAGGAAGAGGAAATGTTAATAGGGTAGAAGGATCTTTCGATTCAAAGGCCCAAATAGAAGCCTTATCTAGAAGGCTAGAACTGGTCGAAATGAATCAAGTCAGTAGTTCAGAGCCCAACCAATTCGAAGAGCAGGCTTTTGCTCTTTATAATAACACTAGATTTGATAACCAGAGAAAGTTCGACCCATACTCGGAATCTTATAACCCTGGCTGGAGACACCACCCGAACCTTTCTTGGTCGAAAGGCCAGGCTCAAGGTCAGTTTAGTAATGCTAAAGGTCCTCCAGGCTTCAGTTATAAGAATTCGGCTGGTCCAACTCAGCCCAGCAATGACGAAAAGAATGAGCAGAGATTCCATACCTTAGAAAAAGCTATTTCTAGCTTACAAAATTCAGTTAGTGACATTGCTGCGGCTCTGAGAGAGAGAGAACCTGGTAGGTTCCCTAGTCAACCTCAACTAAATCCAAGAGGAGTTAATGAAATGTCGACTGGTGAGAAATCATCCAGTCATGTGAATGCTATTAGTACCCTCAGGAATGGTAAGGTAGTGGATAACAAGGTAACTAGGCCTGATAGTGAACAAACTGTAGTTCACCCTGATCCAATAGTTGAAGAGACTGATAAAGTCTCTGACGAACCTGAGGAAACCCCTCAGAGAACTGATTTCATGCCTAGAGCTCCATACCCAAGGTTGTTAGCACCTACTAGGAAGGAATCTAATTTTAACGAAATAATGGAAGTGTTTAAGCAGGTCACTATCAACCTTCCATTATTAGATGCAATTAGGCAGATTCCCCCCTATGCCAAGTTCCTTAAGGACTTGTGCACACCAAAGCGAAAGCATAGTGTGCAAAAGAAGGCCTTCATAGCTAGCCACGTAAGTTCTATTCTACAGGATAGTACAACTCTTAAGTACAAAGATCCAGGTTCCCCAACTATTGCTTGCACGATAGGAAACTACCGTGTAGAAAGAGCTTTACTCGATTTAGGAGCCAGTGTGAACTTACTGCCGTACCATGTGTACCTCCAGCTAGGACTAGGCGATTTGAAACCTACCCAGATGACTTTGCAGTTAGCTGATAGGTCCGTAAAAATTCCTCGTGGTGTCATAGAGGATGTTTTGATTGAAGTGGATAAATTTATTTATCCAGTGGACTTTGTTGTGCTTGATACCAAACCCGTGCCTGATCCAGAAAATCAGATACCGGTTATACTAGGTCGCCCGTTCTTAGCAACATCTAATGCGATCATTAACTGTCGTAACGGTGTCATGAATTTGTCTTTTGGTAACATGACGATTGAGCTGAATATCTTCAACATTAGTAATCAACCACTAGAGTTAGATGACCCCAGCTTAGAGAATGTCAACATGATAGAGACTCTGGTTCAGGAGTCATTACCAAACACTTTAATAGAAGACCCGTTAGAGAAATGTCTAGCCCACTTTGGATTAGATTTTGATGATAGGAAAATTAATGAGGTGAGTACTGTGTTAGACTCAGTACCCGTGTTAAACACCAGCAATAGGTGGACACCTAAGTTCGAACACTTACCAGTCCCTAAGTCAAACCTAGTTCCTTCCCTTGAAGAACCCCCAAAGTTGGACCTCAAGCAGGTACCAGATACTCTGAAATATGTGTACTTAGGCCCATCAGAGACCTTACCTGTGATTGTAGCTTCAGATTTGGATATGGACCAGGAAAATAGGCTAGTAACCATGCTTCAAGACAATAAGGCAGCCTTAGGATGGACCATAGCAGATATTCGGGGAATTAGCCCAACAGTTTGTATGCACCAAATCCATTTAGAAGAGGAGTCCAAACCATCTAGGGAGATGCAGCGTAGACTCAACCCAAACATGAAGGAGGTAGTTCGAACGGAAGTGCTTAAATTGCTAGATGCGGGTATTATTTACCCAATTTCAGACAGTAAGTGGGTCATCCCAGTTCAGGTTGTACCCAAGAAATCAGGTATCACTGTAGTCAAGAATGAGGATAATGAATTAATCCCAACCCGAGTGACCACGGGTTGGCGTGTTTGTATAGACTATAGGAAATTGAACAAGGCCACAAGGAAGGATCACTTTCCCCTTCCTTTTATTGACCAAATGCTAGAAAGATTAGCTGGACATAGCCATTATTGCTTTCTGGATGGCTACTCTGGCTATAATCAGATTGTTATTGACCCAAAAGACCAGGAGAAAACCACTTTTACCTGCCCCTTTGGCACTTTTGCATATAGGCGCATGCCCTTTGGGTTATGCAATGCATCGGCCACATTTCAGCGGTGTATGATGAGCATATTCTCTGACATGGTGGAACGGTTTCTAGAGGTCTTTATGGATGACTTTTCTGTGTTTGGTTCTTCGTTTGATGAGTGCTTGTATCATTTGTCGCTAGTGTTAGCTAGGTGTAAAGAAAAGAATCTAGTACTCAATTGGGAGAAATGTCACTTTATGGTTAAGTTAGGAATAGTTCTGGGACACATAGTCTCTGCCAAGGGCATAGAAGTAGACAAAGCCAAAGTAGACATTATCAAGACTCTTCAGGTTCCTAGAACCGTCAAAGACGTCAGGTCTTTCCTAGGGCATGCAGGATTTTATCGGAGATTCATCAAGGATTTTAGTCTGATTGCTAGACCTCTTTGCAACTTACTTGCAAAAGATACCAAATTTACCTTTGATGATGACTGTTTAGGAGCTTTTGAGAAGCTCAAGACCCTACTTACTACTACACCTATAGTTCAGGCACCTGATTGGACTCAGCCATTTGAGATCATATGTGATGCATCGGACTATGCCATAGGCGTAGTCTTGGGACAGAGGATAGGCAAACTATTACACGTGATCTATTATGCTAGCAAAACCCTGAATGATGCCCAGTTGAACTACACCACCACGGAGAAGGAGTTGTTAGCCACAGTGTTCGCCCTAGACAAATTTAGGTCTTATCTCTTAGGATCTAAGGTTATAGTCTTCACAGACCATGCGGCCCTGAAGTACCTTCTGTCTAAGAAGGACTCGAAACCTAGACTGATAAGATGGATCCTGTTGCTACAGGAATTTAAGTTAGAGATTAGGGATAAGAAGGGTGCAGAAAATATAGTGGCCGATCACTTGTCTAGGCTAGTCCTAGACACTCCAGACGATTCCCCTCCTGTGAGGGATAGTTTTCCTGATGAACAACTCTTTGTTGTTTCTGAGTCACCTTGGTATGCACACATAGTGAACTATCTTGTTACTGGTCGAATGCCCCAACACTGGGGTAGACAAGATCGTTCTAGGTTTTTAGCTGAGGTGAAACACTTCTTTTGGGATGATCCTTACTTGTTTAAGTATTGTCCAGACCAGATTATCCGGAGATGTATCCCTGAGACTGATCAGTCCAATATTATCTCCTTTTGTCACAATCAGGCTTGTGGAGGTCACTTTAGTGCCAAGAAGACTGCTGCTAAGATATTGCAGTGTGGATTCTACTGGCCATCACTGTTTAAAGACTCCCGCAGCCACTGTGTTGCTTGTGACAGATGCCAGAAGCTAGGAACCGTGACCCGTAGAAACATGATGCCCCTGAACCCGATTTTGATTATTGAGATTTTTGATGTATGGGGTATTGACTTTATGGGTCCCTTCCCTAGTTCTCTAGGTAATCTTTATATACTTGTTGCCGTCGACTACGTGTCTAAATGGGTAGAGGCGGTGTCGTGTAAAACTAATGACCATAGGGTAGTGGTCAGATTTTTGAATGATAATATTTTTGCACGTTTTGGTACACCTAGGGCTATAATCAGTGATGGTGGGTCACATTTTTGTAATAGACCGTTTAGTCTTCTGATGAAGAAATATGGTATAACTCACAAGGTGACCACCCCTTATCATCCCCAGACTAGTGGTCAGGTAGAGGTTTCCAATAGGGAAATAAAACGCATTCTAGAAAAGACAGTCAACCCAAATAGGAAAGACTGGTCAACAAGGCTTACTGATGCCTTATGGGCTTATCGTACTGCGTTTAAAACCCCAATAGGAATGTCCCCCTACCGTTTGGTTTTTGGCAAAGCATGCCACTTGCCTGTTGAGTTAGAACATAGAGCATATTGGGCTGTAAACAGCTAAATTATTCACTTGACAAGGCAGGTGCTCAGAGGAAACTCCAGCTCAATGAGTTGGAAGAAATTAGGATTGATGCTTATGACAGTGCTAGGGAGTATAAGAACAAAATGAAACTCGTGCATGATAGAAATATTTTACGAAAGTCATTTTCTCCAGGTCAGAAAGTTCTTCTGTATGACACACGGTTACATCTGTTCCCCGGGAAGTTACGCTCTCGGTGGACAGGTCCATATGTGGTTCGCACTGTTTTTCCTCATGGAGCTATTGAGATTGAGACTCAGGATGGTGGAAATATCACCAAAGTCAACGGTCAACGACTGAAACCGTTTTTAGAGTCTACCCCTACAGGTAATATTGAGGAGGTCCCTCTGGAGGACCCAGCGTACTCTGATTGACCATCAGAGCCGTTTGTGTATGTATGTATTAGATTTTCTTTTTACATCTTTATTTTTCTCTCCTTAGAAGGATTGCTACGCTTCATTCAGGTATTATCTTTCTGACTCCCTTACTTTTACTCTTTTGGTATTGTTCTTGACGTAGAAACATTGAGGACACTGTTTATTTTAAGTTTGGGGGTATTGGGAGACTTTTTAGGTTTAATAAGATTTGGAATTTAGAAGCATGTGAACAATTTAGGGTGACACTAACCACTCTAGGTAGATGGAAACTTAGCCATTTTGCTATAAGGATTGGTGTGCCCAGCTAGATGGTCTATTCATAAAGGAGACAGAGTTCAGGTGTTAGAAATAACATGATAGTTGTCACCACCATATCACGTTCTGTTTTATTATTTGCAATTTCGTGTTTCTCTGAGAGTATTGGTGGGTCCTAGCATCGACGTGTTAATTATCGCTGGAATGACATTTAGTGTGTTGAGATCATGCCCCAGTTTGAATAATATGTTATTGTTTTAGAGTTATGTGTGTGGTCCCCCTGTCTCCGTCGCCTAAGCAAGCGTGGAATGCAGGATCCATGGGATTACACATGTACTAGGTAAAAAAAAAAAAAAAAAAAAAAAAAAAAAAAAAAAGTTAGAAAAAAAATTGAGAAAAAAATAGTATTTGATATTTTCAAGTTCTCCCTGTTTCCGTCGCCTAAGCAAGCGTGGAACGCAGGATCCATGGGAACTTGTAAATATTTTAGTTAGTAGTAACTGTTGAAAATAAATGGGGAGTATCTCGACACACTAGGTTTCATCTCGGTACTGACCTTCAGACAGATATGGGAAACATCGTGCGCCTCAGTCAACATTTGCGACCTTCTACAGTCCACTTTCACCTTCTAAGTCTTTTCATGTGATGTGTGGATAGATAACTGTCTGAGTAGAACTCTGTTGTCTTAGATATGAATTTTAGTATGCTTGAGTTAACACTCATGTACAGTGATTGGATCCATAAAGGGTAATGGTCCCTATAGCCGAATATCTAAGTAGCCAACTAACTAGCTTGTTTAGTGTCTACCCTTAATCATTCACGTGTTGCTAAAATCTAGATCCAGGTTTTGTGGGTATACCTCTTGTAAACCCTCACGAGACAAAACTCGTCCACTAGGGACACCTAGGGGTTTAACGGCTTACTGCATATGCTAAATGTAGTCGCGATTCCTGCGAAAGTGAGTTAGGATTTTTACTTTATTTTTAGAGTAGTTTGCTCGAGGACTAGCAAAATAGTAAGTTTGGGGGTATTTGATAGACACATTTTAGTGTCTAATTTGCACCTTAATTTCTAGTGAGTTAGTATTCGATTTTGTGTCTATTACGTGTTTTATTGCTTTTGTAGGTACATTAGAATAATAAAGATTTGTGGAAAAATTGGCTCAAAAAGTGTTCAAGGCACCCGGCAAAATGGATCAAAGCACCC
Organism: Papaver californicum; assembly: GCA_023531435.1. Taxonomy (NCBI): domain Eukaryota; kingdom Viridiplantae; phylum Streptophyta; class Magnoliopsida; order Ranunculales; family Papaveraceae; genus Papaver; species Papaver californicum. The sequence goes on along the minus strand of JAJJMC010024063.1, from coordinate 1,277,127 downwards.
ACACTTTGGATTGGGGCACCCCTGAATCGGGTCAACCCAGCGGGTCAACCCAGCGAGCTGGATCGGGCCGAGTCACCGGGTCAACTCATCGGACTCGACTGTTTTTACTGGCAACACAAAAGCAACGTGAAATTTGGTTTCTTTTGCTTCCAGATTGTTCCAAATGTTAGTAGATAACCCACACAAGTTAGAACAATCGAGAAACAGCAAAAAGATCCCGTGAAATCAGTTGAAAAATCATGAACATGGCCGGAATTTGGTTTCGATTAGGATTGGGATTTGTGGGATGTTCTAGAGAGTTCTATTAGGTTTAGAACTCTCTCTAGGGTTTCTACTATCTATAAATACCAAGAGAAGCCAAGAGAATCGAGTACAAAAGCTTAGAGAAGATTTTAGAGAATTCCGGTGACTATTCCGTCACCGCCGACGAGCTGCTGCTGCACCGGCCGGCTGTTCTTCATCCATCACTGCCGGAGAAGAAGACTCAGTAACATTTATATGTGTTGCTGATTTGAATTTTCCTGTCGTCTATTGCTTCAAACCATTTGTTGCTTAAACTCTTCTGTAACAGCTGAACCCTCTCCTGTAACGCTTATAAGCGTATCAAATCAGCTGTTACAGCGTTATTCAACCTTGTAATCAATATTTTGAGCAATGAAATCAACTTTTGAGCAAGTTTTCTTCACCATGAGCTAAGTCTATTTACTGGGATGATGGATAAGGTAATTTACTCAATTTTATGTGATTTAATTATTTTCTAATAATTATTTATAATTCTTTTATCATTAAAATTGCATAGTTTTGAATAGTAAAAACGGTTTTCTTTCAACAGTTGTGCTTTTGCTTGATGGATTATGCTTAGTTAATTAATTTTGATAGTCCATGCTTGTGATTTACCTCTGTTTGTTAGCATAACAAAACCAATTTTGGCAATTATTTGGGCTTCAATTAATTTAAAAAGAATTATCTGATTAATCACATAGGTTGTTAGAATTACCTGATTCCTGATTCCTGGTATTTTTAAAATTATTCAAAAATCATCTTTAGGTTATTTAGTCTTTTTCTTACTTCTGGAATTTTCTAGAGTTAATTAGAATCATTATTTTCTAAAATCATTACTTTCACAAGTTCGAGAATCGAACCTTTATTTACCACTTCTAAAATTACATCAGTGGGTCGGCTCCCGGAAGAAGGGTGTTGACATAGTGAAGACAAGGACTAAACTGAACCAGTTATCCGTAAAGGACGTGACGTGGCAACCATGGCTTACTGCAGTTCACTACCTACCAGAAGCTATTGGCCGCACAGCAATAGAACTTTCTGGAAAAAGAATAACATTCACCTGGGTGGGCACTGTATGTTTCCTCGTCCTTGTCTCCTACTCCTTTTTTTTCAAACTCGTACTGTTGTGAATGGGTAGGTATTTATTTATTATCATTTTCTTGGATAAAGCAAAATATGTATCTCGGAGATCGTTGCTGGAGGCAGAACAACCCAACTTGGGGTATTCCTGCAAATCCCCCTGCTTGCATTTCCAACTTCGTCGACGACGAGATTGAGGACATGACAGCAATTTCTAACGTCAATGCTAGTGAATACGTACGTGTCGTGCCCTACGATGTTTATTATGAATATTGGAGACATGTTACCAACCTCTACAAATATGTAGCGCAAGTTGATTGGGAGGTTGAAACGTATGGCTCTGCAGGTGACCGTATCAAACACAACATCCCACGGCCTCGTGATCATGTGCCCATTCATCCCCCCCAACAACTACCCTATGTAAGTCTTTAACAAAGTTTTGAAAAATTTAATACATATTACACATTTATGCTTCTGTGGTTATTATAAATAATATTTATCCCAGGTGGCGGCTTATGATTTAGTGCAAGAGTTTGCTGATTTTACGCAAGAGTTTCGTCAATTTACCTTAGCTGAAACTAAGGATCGGATGGAGTACTTAATTGCCAAAGAAGTTGAGTTCAACAACTTTCGGAGTCAGACAGCCGGTCAAATTAGCCTCCTACAAGATCAAAATACCTTGTTGACCAGACAGCTTACCCAATTCCGAGCAGAACAACCTCTTGGATTTGCCTCATATGGTATGACCACACCTCCGGGTTCTTCATCAATAGTTCGACCAACGCAGAACGTCAGACCATCTTTCCCACCATTTATTCCACCAAGATCAAACTCCGGTTAAACAAAAAATTTAATTTTTGCATGACGGTTAAAAGAACGTGTTGGGTAATTTAAATTTCGAATGACCATTTTAATACCGTTGTGATACCCATATGTTACCGTTAAGTTACCGTTTTATTACCGTTATTTTGTCCTTGCATAACGGATATTTTTCTTTTGTTATACTACTATAAATAACATTGAAATTTCTACACAACTCATTTTATTTTTCCCACATTTAATTTTTCAATGTCTGGTTACGAAAATTTTACCCTTAATGCAACCAATTTTACTTTAGATGAAGATTTATCCATATGTCGAAACGTAGTATTACATTATCCAGCAAGGGGTCAGGAACGTGATATCCGAGGTTGTATGACCATGGAATGGTTGGAACACACACATGCAAACTTTTGCGCTCGTATCCGAGGTTATATTTTAATTGTTCATCGAGTCCATCTCGTATTAGTAGTAATTTTCAAAGATAATTCTAAATTAAATTTTTATTTAAAAATAGGAGTCGTTAAAAACATAAAAATCTATTGAAAATGGTAAATAATTAAAACTCAATATGAAAATGGTAAATAATAACTAAATTAATTTAGTTTTGATCATAATTAAAATTCAATATGAAAATGGTAAATAATAATCCGGACGTTATGATTGGTTTAATCTTTTCATCAAAATTTCTCTCTTCCTCAGTTCGATGTACTGTCTTGATACATCATCCATTTGGGAGATATCCATCGTCATTATACGGAATTCCTCTTCTGCTTCTTGCCTAGCTTGTATTGCCGCAAACTTTGTATTTGAATCAGCTAATTTAGCTTCAAACTTTGCTTTATCATTAGCTAATTTTGCTGCAAACTCAGCTTCTCTTTGTGCCATCTTCATATCTCTTTGTTCGGTACATTTGGCGTTGAAGCATTGTTCCTCTCTATAAATATTTTGCATCATTTCTTGTTGTTCAGCAAATTTTGCTTTCCCTTTTGTCTTCTGTCGTTTCGCCTCTTTTTTCCCCATTGGACGGATTACTGTGTTGGGGATATCTCCAAGATCTTCATAGGCGCTGGGACCATCTACGCTTAATTCTGGTGTGTCCTGTACGTCCTGAGATTCGTTGTCGTAATCAGACTCGCCTTGTGATGAATCAAAAACGGATGTCGACCTTCTGGAATATTTAATATTATCTAACATAACGGTGTAGCAATCTTCATGTTTAAAACTTCGACCAGTTGCTTCCTTGAAAAGCCTATGTACTTCTGCGAACTGGTGTTTCAATTCAATGTTGTTAAAGGATATACAATCATATAGATTAATGTAATAAGCATAATTAAACGAGTTGTTACCTTATTTTCGGGGCCCCATCCAGTATGATGTTCCCTTTCGACTTCAGCCTCCTTCGCAGACATAAGCGCCACATCCTTACTTATAATTTGAAATCGTTTCTGAAGGGAGGTCCAACTACGTTCTGGCATAGAAGGTATAGCTTCTTTCATCCGACATAGTATACGTGGCCATAATTTTTCTTCACATTGATCGGTACCAATGCTACAATCTTGAGAAATAGACAAATGAATCGTACACATCGTAACATCTTCAAAAGACGAAAAATTTGGACCCCGTGGTTTTGATGGCGCCATTTTACTAATCGATTTCAAAAAATGAAATAAAAACCAACTTTAGAATTTTCAACTACACAATGTATGAGTTTAGTAAAATGCCATTGGTTTAGTATCCCATATATATAGGGTAAATATATGACCGTTAAACTGCCAACGGTAACATATCAACGGTAACATAACATAACATCCCAAAAATTAACGCAAAAATTAACGCTTGAGCGAGGCCTTGGGGTCTCACCCAACCCCAGGCGGTGCCTTGGGGCCTCGCCCAACCCAAGCGAGACCTTAGGGTCTCGCCCAGAACTCAGGCGGCAGCTTAGGGGCTCGCCCAAACTGAAGCAGTTCCATGCGAGTCCTTAGGGTCCCGCCCAAAACTCAAGCGTTATCTTAGGGGCTCGCCCAAACATAAGCGTGGTCCTGGTACCCCGCCCAGTTCCATGCGAAATCACTGCATCTCGCCCGTGTTTGGAAATTTTAGGCGATATCTCAGCTGTTCGCTTATGAGTAGGCGAGCTTCTGCTCAGTCGTCTGGTGAAGCGAAAGTTTAGCATAACGCTTGGGATGGCGGAATGTCAACACTTCGCCCGTGTTTTTAAGCGAGATGCTGATACCTCGTCTGTTCACAAGCGAGAGAGTAGAATTTCGCACGACTATAACTTTGATCGTCGATCAGCGATTACTTTTAATCCTGAACAGTGATTTTTCAACGATCAAATACTAAAAAAGATCGACGACTGCGGCTCACTTTCGTCGACTATCGATCATTTATAATCTTCAGTCGTCGATTTAGTCGACGACTGTGGACGCTCTAAGAGATGCTATTATTAAGCGATCTGATACTAGAGCCAGGCATAGATCTATGAGGGGGCTACCCTTATTTTAAGCCCGGTCCTCCCCCAAATCTACAAACCTAACAAAAAAGTTTAGTAAACTTTGGGCTTTGGTCAAGTATTTAGTCTGGGCCTGAAAATTTTTTTAGCCCCAGCCCTTGTATCTGTTAGTGACCAGATTTTTAATCAAAGATGGTTCTATTAAGATGATAGATGAAAGTGAATAATTTTTATACATATTATAACTTATATTTTAACTCTTTATTTAATAAATTTGATTAATATAAAAAATAAAATGAAACAGATGTGCCAAAAAATTGTGTCCGGAACATATTGGATGATAACTATGTGTGGAAGCAAGAGCTTTGGTGAATATCTTTACAAAGCTGTCAAAAAAATGGAGGAGAGTCAATATTTACAACAAGAAAATTTGGCCAAGTTTTTGAGGACGAAATGCTAAACCTTGGAAATTCATGGCCGACTAAAGCATAACCTGTGGTGTGATAGGTGGTTTGTTTAAATATCACACTGGGAGTTTCAGCGAGTAGATTTTGTGGCTCAAAAATGGATTAATTATAGTTGTGTTTGCTTTAAGAGATGCTATTATTATGGGATCCGATACCAGAGATTTTTTTTTTTTTAAATGCTAAAATGAAGTTAGATTTACAACAATTGGACAGATGATGCTAGTTTAAATATTTAATAGTGCAACAAAAGTAGAATATAACCCAATAACTCCTACTATCCTGTTTTGCCTGACACCATGTCGAATAGTTAATATGATCTAAATCACCAAATCTAACTTAGTGAATCATCTAACAGTCAAAAGAAGTAGTTTCTTCAGCTGAAATGAACAACAACCACTCATTCTGCTTCACACATCACTTATCTTAACTCTCCCTCGACATACTTCTTTATCTTCTTAGCCCACTTGGCATCAATACTTAGCTTCATATCAGAATCAGACCAAAACATCTCGGGGAGATCAGAAACCTTTTTAAAGGTTTTATTTCCAACCAATTTCATCGTTGCAAGAAAGTATGCGACTTATTTTCCGTGTTCTTGATATGTGCGATGGTGACTTTTATTGAAATTTCCTTCCAAATTCTATTTTAGAGCAACAATATCAGCAACCATGGTTTTATACTTGGGAGAAATCAAGTTATCGCCATTTATGGCGCCAACCAAAGACTTGTTATCAAATTCAAATAACAAATTCAAATTTTCTGTATCGAGTGTCTGTGCTATAACACTACACAAAAAATGGACATTAGCAACTGACTCCCGCTGTTGCAAATCAGGGTCGCAACGGGAAAAACCTGTTGCGAAACGTGCTGTAACAAATATTCGTAACGGAAATGTAGCTGTTGCGACTCAAAAAAGTAGCAACAGTTTACAAGCAGTTGCGAAACATTAGTTGCGAAATCTTGACTAAATCAATGAAGAACGACCCAAAATTTTCTGGTAAAAATTTAGCAACAGAAGTTACTTGTTGCTAAATCTTTGCAACAAAAAAAAGAAGGTCAGTCTCATTGGCCTGGTCAAAATCACCCCTCCCCCCACCCATTCTATTTTATCCTTCAACTACCGTATAACTCAGTGATTTAATCAATCAATCAATCAATCAATCAAATTATACACCACTTATATTGATATTGATATGTTCAATGATACATGTATAAACACCAAAGACATTTTAAAAAAGAAAAGGAAGGAAACAACTATGTTTATCATTTGTGACTACATTTACTCTAGATTTCAATCAAATACTTTAACTTAGTTTAGTTTCAGAAGTAAGAGAAGACACAATACAAGAAACTCCTACTTGTAGTTAACATCTGATATCAATGCATGGTGAGTTCAACTCCTCTACGTTATGCGACAACCCTACAACAAAAATACAAACCATAATTATTAGATATGGCAAATGCAAAAATGCATAAAGTAAATGCTATATCATCAAATTATATCAACCATACATGTTCTGATAAGAGACAAAACCAAAATCTGGCACAAAGTGTCTAAGATATAATTTTTCGTAAGTTTTAGCTTATACTGCTGATATATTCATTCGTATCATGTACGTAACATCAAGAATTCCTTGAACACTTGGTACAGATTCAGCACTATACTCTTAAGTCCCAACCTCCCACCACTAAATCCCTAGGCATACTTGGTACATATTCAGCCCGTTATACCCACAATTTTCATTATGGTTAACAACTGGATTCCTTGCATCAAAACGCAGTGAAGTAAATCCTCCTTAAAAAATACAAAAAAAGCAAGGCCATTCTTGCCCGTAAGCTTCCAGTTCCAGTAATCCATCTTCTAGAAAGTGTTGTAGCTCGAAGTCTCATCTGTCCATAACTATGCTGATAACTGTAGCAAAACACACTACATCAGCCATGGCAATCTTATTTCCTTAAGAAACAACGTTCACCACATCGCACACAATACAAATGACAATAATATAATTGTTGAAGTACCATATTTCTGCAAAAACTCCCATAAAACTAACCCCCATTACTCACTATCCTCGAATATGATGTCTAGGTTAACATCTGAAAGAGCTTGTACAACAACATCTGTTTTGGTCATGCCGCACTACAAAGGTGATAAGTAAACAACATGAGTAGGTTAAATAAATCTTTATTTCTTCCTTGCATATTTTATAAAACCATATTTCATGGCACATGAACGACAAGGAAAAAAAAGCATAATAATAAAGATGAACTAACAGAGATATACTTGCCTGGTAAATACTTGACTAGTCAATCCACACCTGCAAGAAAAGCAAAAGGCCAGTTAAGCATGAACATCAAATCATGTCAACAGAAATTGGCTGGTAAATCAGATTCGCCATATAACAAAAAACGGAAACCAACAGTTCTTAAAGGTGAGATACGCTAACGACATACTAACATGCTTACGAGAACCAAGTTCCCAAATATGCTTTAAGGTCGAAAGGAAACATATAATAACTTACTCAAAAAAAAAAAGTCATAAAAGATAACATAAATTTTCTCCTTTTATTACTACTGCCAACAACAATTCCAAACACACGTTGAAATCTTTGTATTTGTAGATGATAAAAACAAAGTAAAGGGGTTAGATTTAAGAAATAAACCATTGATTGACAAAAACCATGTTTTATTTTGCTGAAAACATGTAAAACAAAAAAGATATACCAAGCGAATGAAAACTGTACACATCCATAAAGCTACATAACTGATGTCGAAAACCTCAACCGTAAGACTGTGAATGAGCAAACAAACGTTAATTAAGTAAGCAAGATACAAAATATTTAAGAATGTGAATACAAGCCATTGTTGTCTCTTCTTCCGACTGACCTGTAAAAAAGACCAGAAACAGAGATTGAGATCTAAAAAGGGTTTCTGAGATCAATTATCACTGTTATGGATTCTGCAAATAAAGAAAAAAAACAGTAAACATCAGTATTTGTGTTGGATCTGTAACAATGAAAATACTAAAACAGAAGAAGTTATTAAGGTTAAGAAATCTATGATTGATAAACACACAAAGGACAGAGCCACCTGCTCAGCAAATTGTCCTTAACAAAATAGTCTGCTGGTACTCCTCAAGAATGAGAGATGCTATACCCCAACAACGGAGATGTGTCCAGGATAGAACTGCCCGTTATGACTAATATAAGCAAAATACTAATCACCCTTAAACGAACTTAATATCAAGATAGAAGGAAGGGAAATAAACCAGCAATGTGCGCAAAACAAAGCAAGAAGAGGGGAAAGAAGACAGGATAGTAGCTGCTTCTGGAGTGAGTTCAAATGGTGAAATTCGTTTTCTTTTATAGGTAGAAGAAGAGTATGGCATTGATGGCAATCAATTGAAAATCAATTCCGTGCATGAAGCACGGATATTATTTTTCAAACGGATTTAAAACGGTAAGAATATATTCTCCCTTTAATTCAGCTTAAATCTCGCCGGGTCATACGCCCCCAACATTTAAAGCAAAATTTATTTTGGATTTAAAATCTTTAAGGAAATATATTATGTTCAAAAAGGTAAGTCTTGGTTGGCCCGCAGCCTCAGCTACGCCCGCACCCGCAACCATAGTCATTCCCGCAGCAGTAGCCACAGTCACACCCACACCAGCAACCGCAACCACAACCACAACCACATCCACATCCGAGATGCAGTCGCAGCCGCAAGTCCACAAGTTCGCAATCCCGCAAGCCGCAAGATGCAAGCGCACCCGCACCCGAGCCCGAGCGAGCATGCGTGCGTGCTTCGGTGCGAAGCACCGCGCGTATGTGAAAGTATGTTTGCTTCAACTAGCCCATAGCCTTAGTCCTCCCCCAACTACAAAAGTGTTTAAACCCTAAGGGCCCTCTCTTAGAAGCAACTTTCTAGGTAATAAGGAGAGGAATCATCTTTAGTTTTTCCAATATGGGACTAAAAGTTCATTCACAAAAGTGAAAAATGAGCTCGTGTTCCTTAGTGACTTTTAGTTCCTAAGATCCATTCCCACCAAGACCAAAATTATTTTAAGTTCATTTTTCTCCAACAATCCCCCACATGAATGAAAACCCGATGAAAAACAGAAATCAGAAAGCGAGAAATACCACTTAGGCAATAGGTGTCCATAAGGTCTTGAACTTTTGCTTGGTGAGAAATTACCGAAACTACTTGATGGAAAGTGAACGCGATGTCTTGAACTGCCATCGTTTGGTGTAGTTCATCAATAACTTCCACGCGTGATATCTCTCTAGGTGATGTCAAGTTCGTGTCGTTGTGTCCATTTGGCCCTGGACGTATCATGTTTCTCAGAATGCTCTAGAGAATCAGCTCAATTCTGATAGGAAGCGACCCACTTCCTCATTCAGATAGGTGAGTTCTATCAAGAGTGTTTACTTCTACATCCCACTTCATCTTAAATTGAATTTATAAAACTCATTAAGACTTAATAAAAAGTCATCTTTCACATGCAGTCACACTATCACGTCTACACCATCGGGAAAGGATAGAGAATGAAATTCTCTGATAGTGTTTCCTTTAACCACCACAAATTAGTTGTCTCATTCGAAACCTTGATCTTGGGATCTCCAGTCAGCAAGGTTGAGTATCCTTCATGGCAAGTTTATTTGATGAGATTGAGCCCCATCCCCCTTGATGCGAAACTAACTATCTCCTTGGACAAACCTTTCGTCAAAGAGTCCGCGATATTCTTCTTTATACCTTACAAAGTCAACAGAAATAACGCCAGTTGAGATTAGTTATTTTAGGGAATTATGTCTTCTACGAATGTGTATAGACTTCCCATTATAGTTGTTGTTTTTAGCATTAGCTATTGCAGCTTGACTATCACAATGTATAGATATAGCTGGCACAGGCCTATGCCAAAGAGGAATGTCTTCTAAAAAGCATCTTAGCCAAGCGTCTTCCACTCCTGCTTTATCTAGCACAATAAACTCTGATTCCATACTGGAACGAGTTATACATGTATGTTTGGAACTCTTCCAAGATACATACCAGCAAGATAGAGTGAAAACATATCCACTCGTAGAATTAGACTCCTCTGGGTCTGATATCCAGTTTGCATCACAAAATCCTTCAAGGACCGCAGGGAATCTCTCATAATTTAAACAAAAGTTTAAAGTGTACTTCAAGTAACTTAAAACTCTAATAAGTGCATCCCAATGCTCCTTCCCTGGATTACAGGTATACCTACTCAACCTACTCACAACATAAGCAATGTCTGGTCTCGTACAGTTCATCAAATACATCAGAATTCCTATGACACGTGAATATTCAAGTTGTGAAACTCCATTACCCTTATTCTTTTTGAGTCTACAACAAGGATCATATGGAGTACAAACAGGTTTCACTCAAACTGGTTATTTTTTCTAAGCACAGATTCAACATAATAAGATTGACTAAGACCATATCTATTCGAATTTCTTCTAATTTTCATCCCTAAGATCACATCAGCGGGGCCTAAGTCTTTCATGTCAAAGTTTTCATTTAGCATGCTCTTTGTGGAATTAATTACATCCATGTTTGTACCAAGTATAAACATATCATCAACATAAAAGCATACAATCACACATGCATCATTCACAAGTTTAGTATAAACACACTTGTCAGATTCATTGATTTTAAAACCACTAGAAATCATTACATGATCAAATTTTTCATGCCACTGTTTAGGTGCTTGTTTCAAACCATACAAAGATTTTTTCAGTTTACAAACTTTGTTTTCACAACCTTTCACTACAAAGCCCTCAGGTTGGTCCATAAAAATTTCTTCATCTAATTCACCATTTAGAAAAGTTGTTTTTACATCCATTTGATGTATTTCTAAGTTATGAATGACAACAATAGCAATTAATATCCTAATGGAAGTAATTCTCGTGATAGGTGAATAAGTATCAAAGAAATCTACACCTTCTTTCTGTTTATAGCCTTTAGCTATTAATCTAGCTTTGTATTTTTCCACAGTTCCATCTACCTAACGTTTCCTTTTGAAGATCCATTTACAACCTATGGGTTTACACCCTAGAGGTAAATCTACAATCTCCCAAGTACCATTCTGTATAATGGAATCCATTTCACTAATGGCGGATTCTTTCCACCATGGAGCTTCATCAGAATTCATGGATTCTCTATAAGACTGTGGATCAGTCTTTGCTAAGAATGTTATGAAGTCTGGCCCAAATATTTTTCAGTTCTAAGTCTTTTACCTCTTCTAGGCTCAAATTCATCTTCCTCTACAGGTAATGTCTGAATAGTAGAAGGGACATCTAGGGGATCAACACATATCATGCGAGATTCAGATTTCAAAGGAAAAACATTTTCAAAGAACACAGCCTCCCTAGATTCCATAATTATTCACACCAATTTCAGATATTTTAGAACTTACAACCATAAATCTATATGCAGTAGCATGTTCAGGATACCCTATGAAAACACAATCAACAGTTTTGGGTCATATCTTGTTTCTCTTAGGTGGAGGAATGGACACCTTAGCCAAACACCCCCACACTTTAAAGTATGCATAAAAAGGTTGTCTACCTTTCCATAACTCATATAAAGTTTTGTATGATCCTTTAAAGGGTACTTTGTTCAAGACATAGCAAGCTGAGAGGATGGCCCCCCCCCACAAGTTTGCTGGTAGTCCTGAACTAATTAACACGACATTCATCATCCCCTTAAGGGTTCGGTTTTTCCGTTCAACCACATCATTAGATTGTGGTGAATAAGGAGGGTAACTTCATGTATAATGTCATGTTCTATGCAAAAAATCTCCTAGGGATTACATATTCACCACCACGGTCAGACCTAACAGTGTTAATGGTAGCACTAATTTGGTTTTCTACTTCTAGTTTATATATCTTAAAGGCTTCTAAGGCATCATCCTTACCTTTAAGTAAATATATGTGACAGTACCTCGTACAATCATCTATAAAAGTGATAAACCATTTCTTACCACCTCTAGTTTGAATCGATTTCATGTCAACTAGGTCTGAATGAATTAATTCTAAGGGTTTAGAATTTCTCTAAATATTTTTCCTATATGATTTTTTAGCATATTTTGATTCTACGCATTTCACATTTATGTTCATTATCCAAACTAAATTTGGGTATGCAACATATGTTTGTCAGTTTATTCATTGACTTATAGTTTACATGACCAAATCTACCATGCCAAACATTCAATGACACACAAGCATAAGCAGAAGAATCAATTTTATTCATTTCAACAGAGGTTACATTAAGTTTGTAGAGACCCTCAGTCTTATAACCCTTTCCTATATAATCCTTACCCTTAGTGACAATAACTTTCCCAGACTCAAAAACAAGTTTAAAGCCCTTATCATCTAAAACACCACAAGATACAAGATTTTTGTTGATGTCCGGAACATGAAGAACTTCATTCAACGTAAGAAGTTTTGCCAGAAGTGAGTTTTTTCCCAACTTTGCCTTTTCTTGCAACCTGTGCTACGGACGAGTTACCCATGTAGAGTTTCTCCCCTTCCCCTATCTTCTGATAGGAGGTGAACATATCTTTGTTTCCGCAGACATGCTTGGTAGCACCAGAATCTACCCACCAGTCTCTCACATTAGTTACCAGATTGACTTCAGACACCGTGCCAGAAAACTCGTTCTTATTGTTTTCAACCAAATTAGCATTGTTTTTCTTATTATTAAAGTTCTTACGTTTCCTACAATGCATTGCCATATGGCCAGGAATTCCACAAACATAACACGCACCTTTAATTTTACCAATGCCAGATTTGGGTTTCTGAAACGTACCTTTCTTGTGAGGACCATGTTTTCTGCTGTCGCCCTTTTCAGTATTGGAAGACTTGTGTTCAATTACGTGAGCCTTGTTGGACATGTCCCTTGCGGAAGATACATTCTTGTCTTTGGAGCACAACAATTCTTCCACTTGAATCTTCTTACCCAATTCAACCATACTGACTTCACCAGTTTCATGTATCAATCTTCGTTTTTATTCAGACCATGAAGACGGTAATTTCTCAATCACAGCAGACACTTGAAACGTTTCATCTATCACCATACCTTCAGCAAATATTTCATTGATAATGCGTTGAAGTTCAAGGCATTGATCAACTATATATTTGTCATTTGACATTTTGTATTCCAGGAACCGGGCAACCAAAAACTTCTTACTTCCAGCAGTTTCAGCTTCATATTTTGCTTCTAAAGTAGCCCGTAAATCAAAAGCAGTAAAATTATCTTTTGCATTGTAAAAGTCATACAGTGCATCTTCTAGACAGTTCAAAATATGATTTTTTGCCATATAGTTCTGTCTAACCCAACTTTCCAACTCTCTTTCATTTCCCGCATCATTCAGAGTCTCATCAAAAGATTTCAGAACTAACTCATCCAACATATGAAAACTCAGAAAGAACAACATTTTGGATTACTATCTTTTGAAATCTTTGCCACTGAATTTTTCTGGTCTGTCCACATCATTTTTACCCATTGTTACAGAAGAAGTAGCTGTTGTGTTACGATTGTTGGATCTGCAACAATGAAAATACTAAACTAGAAGAAGTTGTTAAGGTTAAGAAATCTATGATTGATAAACACACAATGGAAAGAGCCACCTGCTCAGCAAATTGTCCTTAACACAATAGTCCGGGGGTACTCCTCAAGAATGAGAGATGCTATACCCCAACAACGGAGATGTGTCCAGGATAGAACTGCCCGTTATGACTAGTATAACCACAATACTAATCACCCTCAAACGAACTTAACAACAAGATAGAAAGAAGGGAAATAAACAAGCAATGTGCGCAAAACAAAGCAAGAAGAGGGGAAAGAAGACAGGATAGTAGATGCCTCTGGAGTGAGTTCAAATGGTGAAATTCGTTTTCTTTTATAGGTAGAAGAAGAGTATGGCATTGATGACAATCAATTGAAAATCAATTCCGTGCATGAAGCACGGATATTATTTTTCAAACGGATTTAAAACGGTAAGAATATATTCTCTCTTTAATTTAGCTTAAATCTTGTCGGGTCATACGCCTCCACATTTAAAGCAAAATTTATTTTTAGTTTTAAAATCTTTAAGGAAATATATTATGTTCAAAAAGGTAAGTCTTGGTTGGCCCGCATCTTCAACTACGCCCGCACCCACAATCATAACCATAGTCATAGCCATTCCCACAAGCGCACCCGAACGAGCGTGCGTGTTTCGTACGAAGCACTGCACGTGTATGAAAAGTGTGTTTGCTTCAACTACCCCATCCAACAAATGATGCACTATCATAGGGAAAATCTTCTCACAAAATACCGGAAAATTGTACAATATAACTAAAGCAGAAAACAATTCAGACAGTGGAAAGTAATAGATATTTTAGACACTAACAAGTTTCAACTTGGTTTTCTATCAAATGAAGTAATGCTTCTGCAACACTAGTCATTCTACCAAGCTCTAACAGTATTAATCTATACATAATAGCTAGCCACTAACAACTGAAATTAAGCAAAAGAAAGGTACATGGACACACAATTATTACCATACCACAATCATATGTGTCAAACAGATACATATAGTTATGAAAAATAATAAGTATTATTAAACGATAAATGACTGAACTGTAATAATCCAAAACAAAAAATGGAATCATATTTCGTTACCTCTAGACCTTTCACCCCAAAACAAAACTCTACCATCATCTTCCTCTTCAACAAATTCATCATCATATCCAAATTCAGCATCACCTCGATACCCAGGTTCACTACCATACCCACTTTCATTCCCTTGATTATTAAAACCCCCAATTTTCCAAACCCCACCGGAACTCAAACTCTCCCCCTTCTCACAAGCATCACCACTTCCACCCTTACAATCTTTATTATCCTTTCTAATAACTTTTACTTCACTAACATCAGAGGAAGACCAATTCCCTTCACCTCCGTTACCACCTCCTCCATTAACAAACAATTCGCCACTGGAATCAGTATTCGTTTGTAGCAACCACAAAATCAGAACTAGTCGCATGAGCTGCTAATTCTCCAAATGAACAACACCTTCTAGTACCACTCTTATTGTTTATGCCAAAATTCTCATCAGCATGAACAACCAATGATTTCTCAAAAGATCTAGATTGAAATCCTTATCTTTCATTTTATTACACTATATCACCTAAGTATTCAAATCAAGTCATATAAGCATATCAATCATGAAGAAGATTAAAGAACAACAATTCACCAAATTGGACATTCTATTAGAATTATATCTATCAATTTCAAATTGTTTACAAGTATAGAAAAAAGTGTATTCATACATCAATAATTTCATACTACATCACTCTGTAAATACATACCTAATAGCTTTTTCCTAATTTCAGTATCTTACCTTCGTCTTTTTCTCTTCCAAATTTTCCGACCTCCTCTCTGTTGAATGAACTTCTCTATTTATAGTTTGTTCAATGGGTCCCTCTCTTTTTCATTTCTATCTATCCTTTATGTTTGATGAGTCATGTTTTCCCGATCTTGTCTGTCAATTTATCGATTATCGTTCCACTGTATTCTTTTGGTCTGATACCTCTTGTCCCGTTACTTCCTAGCGTTCTCTATATTTTATGATTATATTTGGATCAGGATGATCGTGCGGTTGACATGCAGCTTCTTTCTTATGTACTGTCATGCTTTCGCCTTTTTGGCCCGTTACCTTGTACTATTGACACGTGCTCTTCGTACTTTATGAGTCATCTTCTTCCCGATCCTCATTGTCAGTTATGCAGTTAAAGTAATTTAAGCAATTAATGTTTTCACTTTTCCGCTCTATGCACATTTATTGCTCCTGTTTTTCCCATTCCATTTGCATTTAATGCTTTCTGTTTTGATCAGAATACTAACACTTTCCCGATCGTACGTGACGATGATGCAGTGATATTTCAGTCTTTTACATCTGTCATCCACTCGAATTTTATAAGGTTTTGATTGTGTGTTTCTCTCTCTTTTATAAATCTCTGCTTCTTTGCTTAATCGTTTGACACGTGCTATCTTGACTTTTATATGCTAACAACTTGCCCCCCTTCTTCTTCTTTTTTCAAATTTTTTAACGGTTGATACAAAGTTTGAAAAAAGTAGAAAAACAATAATTACTCTTTATCTGTCATAACTTATTTTCGCACGTTATCCCGGATTTTCTGTTAGAAGTAACTTCTATTATCACGTTTGTGTCAGTTAACATTTTTCGAGAAATCAAATCTTTGCCTCGATTAACACTTTTTTCATTTTTGACGGTTCGTTTATCCCTCCCTCTTAAATAGGATTCAGTCTTTTCTACTTATGTTTTTCTTCTTAAAGTTGCAACTCTTTCTCTTCCTTAAACTTTTCAAATATTCTCATTATCTCTCTGTTATTCTCTCATCCTCCAACGATTCAGGAATTTTTCGCATCAATCATATTTGCTCTACTTTCGATCAAGAAATTGTTTCTCCTCTTTCTACATGTAAGTGACTTTCTAATCCTTTTGTATCTATTTTTTTTTATTTGGTGTTTAACCATGATGAATATTGACTATGAAAACAGAGATGATTGAAATGGTGATTGTTTATGATTTTTCTTCCCTAATTGCTTCTTCTAATGAACTTGAATTTTTTGCTTTCTTCATGCATTGATTCTTCCCTGTCTTTTTCACAGATAAAAGATACCTTTTCACTATGTCTTCGAGAACTCAAAATATTGCTCCTGAAATTGATTCTCAACACGATGATCATCCAGAAGTAAGGAGATCTTCTTGGAGTAATGCAACTAGATATGCCGCAACTCAGCATACTCGTGATACTGCATCTGACCCTTTTGTGGACGCTAAAGTTTCCCCCAGGAGTAAGCGTGATCATGCCAGTTGTAGCTATAAATCAATGAATATTAAAGAGTTCAAAGAAAAACATCATCTCGAGGGATTCAGAGTTTCTCTTTATGGTGGAGATAAAGATGTAATGACTCTGGGAGAAGCTGAAAGCTTTAAGTATTCAACCAGTAGTTTAATGATCTCTTCTGGTGCGTTAGAGGATGGGCTTCGTCTTCCCCTATATCAGCGGGATCATCCCTATCAGTTCGAGGTTCTTGCATCCCGCTATAATGCTCCTCACGGTTTAGCTCGGTCCGTTATCCAGTATAACGGAAATTGGTGGCGGATACTTGATGAATGCAGCCTCCGGAGCGAAGGAAGAACTAACCTTACCTGTTATACTCCAGACACCACAGAGCAACAACATTATACAGTTGAAAATTTTCATACTACCTATGCGGATAGTGTTTCCGCAAGGAATTTTTTGAAGTGGAGTGTTAGTCCTCTTCGCAAGTGCAGTTCGGGATTCCCCTTGTTGCGCGAAATTGACGATCCGAAGCTCAAGTATGTTCCGGGAAGTGGGGAAAGAGTCCTATTGGAACAAGAAGAAAGAATCCGGTTGGATCATGACTACAGGTGGTACCGGACTCCACTAGTGATCGAAGGTCCTTGGGTATTTGGTCATATTTCCAAGGATGAAGTTCAAGATGTTCGTGGGCGTTTCCCCAATTACTGTCCCTGGAAATTAAATTTCAGTGATTATAAATTCGATTATGAGGTTCGCACGGCTCTTTTTTTTTTTCTTTTTTTTTTACCAAGTTTGAACTTTGTGTTAAAGGTTGATCCATCTACTGAGCCCCAGATTGAAGCGCCACCAGCACGCCTAATGCCCGGCGTGCAGATTAATGAGGGCAGGCAAAGATCTGATAAAGTGGAAATAGTTGAGAGTAAAGGGAAGCGTAAGATGGTAGCTTCCCCAGAGAAGAAAAAAAACCAAAAAGGTCAAGAAATGCTTCTCTCACTCCCTATGATAGAGAAGAAGGTGATATTAGAGATTCTCTCATCCGACGCAGCAACATTGGGGGTGAGGGAACCTCAGTTTGAAGATCTTATGCTGAGGGTGCGAACCAGACTATATCGGGACAGCCCGATGCTGTTGCGGAACGGTCCGTTGAAGCTTCTGATCCAGTTGCATCGGCAGCGGACCAGGATATATCGGGACAACCCGATGTTGTTGCGGGACGGGCCGCCGAAGCTTCTGGTCTAATTGCTTCGGGAGCGGACGGGCTATATCGGGACAGCCCAATGTTGCTGCTGGACGGTCTGCTGAAGCTTCTGGTCAAGTTGCATCGGGAGTGTCCGATACTATTACGGGCCATCCCGCTGCTACTGCAAGTGAGATCATATTGGCAGAACCCGTTGCTGGCTCCGAAGCTGCTCCCATTAAGGCTACACCGATAAATTTTTATCAGTCCCTGTCTCCACTTCCCTTTAACTTTGAGGTTGAAGTGGTCTCTCCCAAAAAGGGTACATGACAACTGATAATCAACCAACTGTGGAAGGAGATGTTGAAGGAGGAGATGCTTATGATGAAAATATTGAGAATGTCGCCCCTAGCACTTCAACCACAGAAATCCCAACCTCTCATCCCGAAGAGGATATTCCCGCAGCCATCTGCGAAGCAAGTGCACCCTCCGGGATATTATCAACGGTTCTTCCTCGCCCCAATGCTGATGTGCCCAATGCAGAGCCTTCAAACTTGCAAGGCAGGAGGGTGATAGAAGGATTAAATCTCTTAGGCGATGAGAATGAAGCCTACAAGTGGTTCTTAGCAAAGGGGCTACTGACTACTGCAGCTTGTCCAGAGATATGGAAATCCGATAGTGGTTCCATGTCTAGGCTGCGGAGTTCACTGGGAACTATCCCTATGGAGGATACAAGGGAAGCTTGGTATGATAGCGAGTTCGCTGAACAGACATTCCCGTTGAACCATCCTCCTTCTTTGGATCAAGATCTAGATTTTGCAGAGGGTCCGCTGTATTCATATCCACAACAAGCTCTAGCTCAGGTATTGATGTTCATTAGAACTTTTGATTTTTTCATCTTTTCTTCCCATATTCATGACTTTAATTTCACAGCTTAAGCATAGTTCCGATTGCTTGTTTGCTGCATTCAAGTTTTACAAAGCTCGGGCTATTATGATGGAGTTCATATATAAGAATGAAGCTGAGAAAGTGCAGCGGGAAAATGCCAATCTGCAACAACAAAATGAAAAGCTCCAACAACAAAATGATGATCTCCAACAACAACTAAAGAATCAAAATCTTCTGAATCAAGGTATATTTTCTCACTCACTTTTTTTTGATATGTATATATATATATATATATATATTATTTTTTTACACACATGCTTTGGGACCAGCGGGGGATTCCGAACTTGTATTTAGGATGGAGCGTAGGATGACTCAGTTGAATGATCATGCGAGAGATTAATAGGGAAATGGGGGTTTTTAGATCAGAGTTAAAAAGATTGTCCAATAGTCTTGACCTGGACACCTGGAGACGCACTAGAGTTGAATCAAAATATCAGCAAGCTCTGGAAACTTTGGTTCTTAAGGAGGAAGATTTTAAATCCCTCGCTGGAGGTATATTCTTGGGATGTATGTTTTTGTATATAAAATTTCTTATAGTATTTAATACTGGCTTTTTTCGTTAGGCCTTGAAAAGAAACTTAATGAAGCAACTGCTCGGGCTGTGAAAGAGGAAAGAGATGTTGTTATTACAAATGGGAGAATTGAAAAGCTGAATAAGCAAACGGAAGAACATTCTTCTAAAGTGCAAGCATTGCAAGGTGAAATAACTCTTTACACAACCAGAGCTAGAGATGCTCAATCCCGAATTAGTGTATTGGCCAGCAAAGTTACAACATGCGAAAACATGCTTATGGATGAAAAAGCAAAAAATGACAATGTATCAAGAGAATTGAGTACTGAAAAAGATCAGAGATCCCGCTTGGATGAGCAAGTAAAAGATTGTCAGCGAAAAATTCGAGAACTTCAATTAGATATTAAATATGGATGTGCTTATACAACGTGGGTGAGACAAGATGCAAAAGCAAAAATTGCAATGTCATTCAACACTGCCTTCGATCGTGCACAAGCTGACATCACTATACTCAATATTTAAAGCTATATTATCCTTGATCGATAATGCAATCACGAAAGTACATTGCATTCATGTTAGGTAAAGCATAAATAATGCACCTTCTCTTGAAAATCCTTGATTATTAATACATTTGACAATGGGATTTCCTAATAAAGAGATGCCTGACATGAAAATATTAATTACTCTAGTAACATCTTATTCTGGAGAACGCTTGCGATTAGCGAAGCAATCGTAACTCAAGCATATAAAAATTTAGGTACGTATACGCCCTTAAAGAATTTCCATAAGTGCGACATTATTATAAAGAAGGGATACCTAATGATATAATCAATGGTTATCGTTTTCAGGGTACGTTTGGGACTAACCTTGTAGCTTACTCCTGGCCCGGGTATGACTCGTATGTGTTGGGTTCCCGAATTACATGTTTTGAGGTATAAATACTTCGATGCAATGTACTCATGAAACAATTTGATCAACCGAATGATTTCATACAAATATGTTATTTTTTATGCAGGAATAACATTGTTCAAAAGGCTATCAAAGGTAGATTCCAACTCAAAGATACCATTTAAAGTCCCAAATTACAAGTTACAAGTTACGAATTAATCTAGCGGAATACAAGTTACACAGAAAAAGAAAATCAGATATCATCAAGCATCGGGAATGTTACCTCTGGATGGCTGCGGAGGAACCTTCGGAATAATGTAGTATACAGGTTTCTTCATTTTTTCATTCATACGCACCAACACTGCACTTATTGCATCCTCCGTTCCCGCAATGTACAAATTCAATATTTCTTCAGGTTATGGCTTCTGCAACGCTGGCAATGTGGCAGTATGCATCTTTATGTTTTGGAAAGCTTGATCACATTTTTCATTCCAGTCAAATTTATTTTTCTTTTTGAGTATATCAAAAAATGGTTTGCATCTTTCTGAAGATCTGGCAATGAACCTACTGAGAGCAGCCAAACATCCATTCAATTTCTGTACAGTTTTAATGCTCTTTGGGGATGGCATGTTCGTTATTGCTTGAATTTTTGCGGGATCAACTTCAATGCCATTCTTTGTAACCAAGTATCCCAAGAAACGTCCCGATGTCACACCTAAAATGCATTTTTCTGGATTGACTTTCATTTTAAATTTCCGCAATGCACCAAATATTTCAGCGAGATCTTGTAGATGATCCGCAGATAATTTACTTTTTACCAGCATGTCGTCAACATAGACTTCTAAAATTCGCCCAATCCAAGGTTTAAATATAGCGTCAACCAAGCGTTGATATGTTGCTCCTGCATTTCGTAATCCAAATGGCATCCTGGTATAACAATTCAACCCCCGTGGGGTGAACAATGCAGTATGTTCTTGGTCCTTCTCCGCAAGTGCAATCTGGTTATATTCCGATTGACCGTCCATAAAGGACAATGCCTCATGGCCTTGTACGGCGTCCACTAGCTGATCGATATTGGGAAGTGGATAACTGTCCTTTGGGCATGCCTTGTTTAAATTGGTGAAGTCTATACAAATTCTTACTCCACCGTTCTTCTTTGGAACGATCACCATGTTGGAAATCCATGTTGGGTATCGTACCTCACGAATGAATCCTGCATTAAGAGCTTTGTTAATTCTTTTCCCACAGGATCGTGATATTTTGGAGCGACCTTGCGTATCCGCTGCTGAAATGGTGTTGCATCGGGTCGTATTCGCAATTCATGTTGTACAATACTGGGGTCTATCCCTGGCATGTCCTCCATTTTCCATGCGAATACGTCCACAAAATCATGAAGAAGCTTGATCAAATTTTGCTCCGTATCGGCCTTCATCAGCGTTCCAATTCGTAGCTTCTTGGGAAATTCTGTAGTGCCAATATTTACAATTTTGGTTTCTTCTATAAAAGTGAAAAAAGGTTTGGGAACTCCGATAGATGTTGGAGTTCCTTTTAATTGCTATGATGGCAGTCCTTCAGATTGTTGGTTTGATGAATTTCCTTGATTTTTGCTTCTCTCCCCTATTTCTTTTGTAATTTTTGGTCCGATACTCTGTTTTAAGTATCGGTCTTTTTCCTCTTCTTTTGCTTTTGCCTTGCGGTCTTTTTTCTTATCCCGCTGTTGTTGTTCCCGCTCCTCATTCATCCGTACTTCCGTCAAAATACATAATTTAGCATCTTCATGATCTCCTCTTATCTACATTTCCCCTTGTGGTGTTGGGAATCGCAAGTATTGGTGATAAGTTGAGATGATACCTTTTAACTGGTGTACCCATTGTCTTCCGATAATTGCATTGTATGGGGATGGAGCATCCACAACACTGAACCTTGTCAAAATGTTTATCGGTCCAGCAGAGACTTCCAAATCAATTTCTCCCTTTGGTCTTGAAGCTATTCTGTTGAATCCATAGATTACATAATGAGATGGAATTAATTGATCTTCACTGAGTCCCATTTTGCGAAATGTATCATAAAACATGACATTCAAAAAACTGCTCCCATCCAGAAAAATTTTCTTGACATTCCATCCGGACTTCGGCAAAGTAAGGACCATAGGGTCGTTATGCATTTCGATTTCTTGATCCACCTCTCCCGCTGAGAAAGTCAAGGGGGATGCCATCCAGTCTTCCCATGATTTTGTTATCCTTCCTGATACTTTAAAAAATTCATGGTCTCGGACCCTCTTACATAATTTTTTGTTGATCGCAACATTCAAATTCGTATCTTTTTTTTCAGAAAAAAGAAATCATATTGATAGTTTGTTTGTTGTGGGATATGAACTGCCTTCCCTTTATCAGATCTTGTTGTTGGTTCGGGTGTTTGAATAAATTCTTTCAACTCTCCAGCATCAATCATCCTTTGTACCAGAATAATGAAGTTTCTACATTGATCTGTTGTATTCCCTTTATAGCAATGATACTCACAGTAGTCCTTTGATTTCTGCGTAAACTCCGGTTGTCGCCCTTTTGAAAGCGGCCACGGAAAGTCTGGTTTATTGTTTATGATTTTGAAAAGTTCAGAATATGAAATGTTAATTTTTGTAAACACTCTTTCTTGAAATTGCTGAATGAACTTTTTGTTATCCCATATTCGTGGGCGTTTTGATTCGTTAGCTTCAGCTTTATTAGAAAAAAATTTCTTTGGCTCTGGTGATGTTTCAATTGAATTTATTCTTTTTGTACTACCTTGTTGTCGTGAGTTTATCCTTGGACATTGTTCTTGAACGTCTTGCAGCCTTGCACATGTTTCTATTATTTCTCTGAGTTGCCCCTCATTTTTCGGGTTATTGCAATGAATGTCAACAAAAAGATGGCATCTTCGGTCTGCTATTCCCCACTTGTAATGGTTAACCGCAGTATTTGACTCAACATTTCCGATTGCGTGGCAAGTTGCATGCCATCGGGGTGTATAATCTTGACTTGATTCTTCTGGCCATGAAGCAAGTGAGTATAACCTATCTATCCACGAATCGATGGGTTTGTTATACATGTACGCCTCGAGGAATTTCCGAACTAATTGTGCATATGATTGAATGGAATTTTCTTGCACTTTGTCATACCATGCTAATGCCGAATCTTTCAAACTTAAGGGGAAACACCGGCACATTATAGCGTCATTTCGGTCCCAACGTGACATCACCCGATTGTAATACTTCAAATGCGAAGTCGGGTCCCTTGTCCCATCGTAACATTCAAACGTCGGAATATTGGATTCTCGAGGAAATTGTGCACATGCTAAATGTGGAGCCAATGGTGTTCGCTTGGCTTCCTTCAACACTTCTTCTATTCTCCCTCCTTATTTATTCTTCAAATTTTTTATTTCATCCTTCATTTTTTCCATTGCTTCAAAATACCTTTGTCATTGTATACGTTGTATCTCCTGGCCTTCCCGTTGCATCCTTGCTCGAGATGATGATCCCGCTAATACCATTCTTTGTTCACGGTTGTCCCTTACACTTTTGGGTGTTTTTCTACCAGAAGTTACTTCTTGGTCTCGTGGTCTTGTTGCACTGGTCTCTCCCCATGTTGAATTGTATCCTTTAATACTTGATTTTCCCTGGTCAGAGATGCAATTCGATCAGTACAGGATCTTCGTTCCCTTCGTATCCCATTCATTTCCTCCATCAAATTTTGTAGGTAATTTACATTATTTTGGGTATCCTCCTGAGGTGGAGAATGATTTTGGGCTATAGTATTTGATGTATATTCTTGAAAAGGTGTATGGTTTCTTGAATCACTCTGTTGAACCTCTGTCTCACTCTCTTATTCTCTTTGGTGATAATTTCCACTTGTGTTACTTTCTTGATTTCCAGAATTTGCTTCGTGTGACATATCTTCTTCTGGCTTGTTTTCCCTTGGTTGTTTCTTTTTTTTCTTAGATGCTTTCTGAAAAATTTCCTTGTGCTAATAGCTTTAAAAAGTTAGTCATATAATTTCAACAACCTAATTGATCAAAGAAACAAATAAAAAAAGATTTATGGATCTTCTAATTCTTTTGAAATCTAACTATATTTTTTGTGGAGAGAAAAACAACGTCTATCATAACACTTCTCCAATCTTAAAATTTACACGCAAAATAAAAGAAATCAGTTATTAGGACAAATTCATTCAGACTAAAGATTCCCAAGTTTCATCGAAATTCAACTTTAATTTTAAAAATCATACAAGGAATTTCTTGCAATAAAACTCTTCTATTAGTAAAAATTCATTCAAGCCAAAAATTTCGACATTTCACCTTAATGAAAATCTTCCATAAGATTACTAATCTCCTGGTACTAAATTTCTCTACTTTTAAATACAAAAAATAATAGAAAAAACAATTTTTCTACAACAGGTAGGATAAATCCTTTGACACAGTGATAGCATGTGTCAAACGATTAGGCAAATAAGCAGAGATTTATAAAAGAGCGAGAAACACACAATCAAAACCTTATAAAATTTAGAGTGGATGACAGATGTAAAAGACTGAAAAATATCACTGCATGATCGACGCGTACGATCGGAAAAATGTTAGTACTCTGATCGAAACAGAAAGCATTAAATGCAAATGGAACGGGAAAAACAGGAGCAATAAATGCGCATAGAGCGGAAAAGTGAAAGCAATAATTGCTTAAATTACTTTAACTGCATAACTGACACTGAGGATCGGGAAGAAGATGACTCATAGAGTACGAAGAGCACGTGTCAATAATACAAGGTAACGGGCCAAAAAGGCGAAAGCTTGACAGTGCATAAGAAAGAAGCTGCATGTCAACCGCACGATCATCCTGATCCAAAGATAATCATAAAATATAGAGAACACAAGGAAGTAACGGGACAAGAGGTATCGGACCAAAAGAATACAGTGGAACGATAATCAATAAATTGACAGACAAGATCGGGAAAACATGACTCATCAAACAGAAAGGATAGATAGAAATGAAAAAGAGAGGGACCCATTGAACAAACTATAGATAGAGAAGTTCATTCAACAGAGAGGGGGTAGGAAAATTTGGAAGAGAAAAAGACGAAGGAAAGATACTGGAATTAGGAAAAAGCTATTAGGTATGTATTTACAGAGTGATGTAGTATGAAATTATTGATGTATGAATACACTTTTTCCCATACTTATAAACAATTTGAAATTGATAGATATAATTCTAATAGAATGTCCAATTTGGTGAATTGTTGTTCTTTAATCTTCTTCATGATTGATATGCTTATATGACTTGATTTGAATATTTAGGTGATATAGTGTAACAAATTGAAAGATAAGGATTTCCATCTAGATCTTTTGACAAATCATTGGTTGTTCATGCTGATGAGAATTTTGGCATAAACACTTATCACTAGTACTTCGTCATGATACTGATCTTGAACCATGTCTTTCTCTTTTCTTAGCAGAGGAGAACCATTGAAATTTCTCTTTTTCCTTTGTTTTTTTTCATCTTCGATTATACTCAATTTTGACATGTATACAGTGTCGAGTGTTGTTGTTGTTGTTCGATCTGATAAATAAATTTTGACATTATTAGTTTCTGATAATTGAAACCAATTAAAACCCTAGATAAGAAATAGAAATATTGGATCTAGAGTTTCTATTGTAGAGATTAAATAAGATATGGTTGTGGTGGTGGTGCTCAGTGAAAGAGGAGAAGAAATCTATGGTTTTTGATATAAGAAGGATAAAGTAGGCGGTGGCATCAGTAAGATGGTGGTGATGGTGCTCGAGTTGAACTTAAGGTGGAAGAGGAGAAGAAGAGAACAAAAAAATCATATTTCAATGGTGGTGGTGGCTCTGGAGTTAACCGCAGAAGAAAATGAGAAAAAGAGAAACATGAAGAGGAGAGAGTAGAGTGGAAGGATATGGGATCGAGTTAGGTTAGAAATATCCCTTTAGACAATTCACAAAGGAGTAAGAAAATAATTTTTGCCTTATAACCAATTTAAAATTTTAGGCAAAATAAAAGGAAAAAGTGTTCACAGGCACACACTACTTCGGCATATGTAAAACTAAGTTGTTGTGAATAACAGCAGGGTCTGGACTGTTGTGAAATTTATAACAATGACTGGTTGTTGCTAAAATTTAGCAATAACATATTTTTGTTGCAAATTAGCAACAACGCTAAAGTTGTTGCGAATCTAAGTTGCTAATCCTTGAATTTGGTGCAGTGTAAACATAACCATGACCTTCTATTTCCATCACCGTGCAAGTTTTAGGAAGTTTCAAATATTGTGTTTCAATCATCTTTCAATTATGTTTTCGAAAGATAAATTAAACACCACAAACTATTTTTTTTTATCGATTATTACCTTCTTTGGGCCCTGTAACTCCTCTGGTGTCCTCTTGGAACCGTTGTTATTGGCTTTCAATGTACCAATTGATGGAGCATACCACCGAATGGTGTCTGTTCTCTTCGTAGAGAAGAATTACCAACTTGTCGACTATAAAAAGCTTGAAGAGATACATTTCTTTCGAAGATCCAGGACATTAACATCTTCTTCCTTTACTGGTCGAAAAATGTTGATGGTAAAGGGTGATATTGAAACCCTAACCCCGTGATGAAGCGGGCTTAGTTCTCAGAAAAGCAGAAAATGCAATATGAGCCGATACCAAATTTTAAAGAAAGATGGATCTATTAAGATGATAAATTTAAATAACTAGCTTTCATACATATTATAATTTATAGACTTTTTATTCGTTAAATTTGATTGATATAAAATATTAAATATAAGAAAAAGATGTGCCAAAAAATTGTCATAAACATATTAGATGATTGCTATGTATCGAAACAAAAGTTTTGGCGAATATCTTCACAAATTTGTCAAAGAAAATGTAGGAGAGTCAGTTGACAACAAGGAAACTTGGCTAATTTTTTGAATACGAAATGGTTAACCTTGGAAATTCATAATAAAAGAGTAGAACTAAAACTAAATACTAAAGCCATACATAGATTACTCGTTTTTAAAATACACTTGGTGCCAGGTGTTTGTGCCGAATATCTCTTCAATACAAAACAACCAAAAATCATGGTAAAAGAGCCATAAAAATTAGACAAGATCACACAAGAGATTTCCATTAATCTTTCTATTATAGTTGAAAATGAAGTACCCAAAAGTCCTTCTCTTCTTTGTTTCTAAACTTGTATTTATAGATATAAAAACATGATAATTATTTAAAAGCCCTTAGCCACATGTCATCATAGTTCGCCACGTGTCGATGGTGATTCTTCTAAGCTTGCCATGTGTCCTTATCGTCCTTATCTTCTAAATGATCTTTATCCAAAAGTTGGTGCGGAATTGACTTGGTCTATCGAGATTGACTTGATGCATCGAGATAGATGACGTCACTTTGGAAAATGATGACGTCGGATCGTGCCATGACGGACATCGGACTTGATGACGTCGGATCG
>JAJJMC010024063.1:1236910-1249127 GCA_023531435.1 Papaver californicum | reverse complement strand
ATGATGACGTCGGATCGAACCATGACGTCGCCCCAAGAAATGATGACATAGGATCGTGCCAAGATGGACATCGGACTTGATGACGTCGGATCGAACCATGACGTCGCCCCAAGAAATGATGACATAGGATCGTGCCAAGATGGACATCGGACTTGATGACGTCGGATCGAACCATGACGTCGCCCCAAAAAATGATGACATACGATCGAACCATGACGTCGCCCCAAAAAATGATGACATCACTTCGTGGGAGATTTATTTTTTCCCTAACACCAGGGATAAATTGTTATCCCTTTCCTTTATCTGCCTAGCATGATGCTAGGGAGTTCTGACAATGGCAAACGCGGAGCCTAATTCCTTCTTAATAACTTTGATATGAAAGAAAATGAAAAATAGAAAACTAAACCTAATGATTTTTTTCAAACGGATTTTCTGATTTTGGATTTGGAATTTAAACTTCTTAAAATGGGTTTCTTAATTTGTTTGTTGTTTCAGTGAATCAGTTGATTTCAAGTTTGATGGTTGATTCAATGGTTAATTGACACAGGTTTGGGTGCAGTTGAGGACTGAATCAGATCCAAGATCGAAGAACCTATTAATTTCAAGTTTTATAACAATTCAGATCTTTTATATTGTATGATCTTTATATACTACTCAGTTAAGATTTATCAGAATTTTATATGATGTATTAAAGGAATTTATCAGAATTTTTAGCTTAGATTACCATTTTACCCTCAGTTAAGATTTTCGTTTATGATTCTATTATTTATTAGTAAGGGCAAAATGGTTCTAAAAGTTTAGGCCTTTAACTAGGGAGAGTTCCCATTGTATAGAAGAATAGATTGATCCAAATAAAATCTAATTTTTCACAAGGCTATACATAAAAAATATCCAAGTATGAGTATAGCTTTTTCTTTTTTAACTGATCGACTAATAAACTACTATCAAAAAGCACTGAAAGTGATAACTAAATGCACCAGGGTTTGAATTGATATACTACATTTGTGGTATTTGTTGTATTTTGTTATTACTGGAGGTGGTGGTGACAGTAATATGATATTTGTTGCGATTGAAAATACTGATCATCCTAATAATTTTTTTTAAATAATTTTTTTTACTAGTTTAAGTCATGATGCATTCAGTTTCATCCTAGATATTTTTCTAATAATTTTTTTTATCTTAGTTTAAGCCAGGATGCAACTAGTTTTATCTTAGCAAATTTTTTTAAAAAAAAAACTTTCAAATTTCCTATCAACAATGGATCTTATTTTGTAGATCTGCTCAAACCATTTTCAAAAATATAAGTTTCGTTAAAAACCAAATTATATTTCAAAAGTAATGATTTTTATCGTCATTCATTTTAAATTGGAGGAAAAAAAAACTACCAAGAGAAATGGATAAAAATAAGAAAAAAAATAAAAAATAAAGGGTATAAATATATAAGTTTTAGTGTCCATTTTTCCCAACCATAACTTCTACACGTCTAATATTAAGTTTTCTTAGGTATTAACCCATTTTCTCTATTCGTTTTTGTTATTTCAGCTTTTTGAGATAGACATGGGGAATGAGCGATCGACGTTCTTAACCTTTCGGAACCTGTGGTGGAACCCAGCTCGGGCAACGATCCGACAATTTTTCTGGATATGTCAAATTGTTGGAAGAGAAGCAAATAAACCTAGTGAGATCAAAGAAACTAGCTGACTCGATAAGGAATTTGATACTGACGAATTTCGAACTCAGACCTTTAGTATCATCAACCAAAATTTTTACCACGATACTACATTGACATCAGTGATTATAAAATAATTTTCAAAAATTTGAACACCAGAGTTGAAGTTTGCACCAACTTTGCTAAACGATCCAAACCAATGTCAATGAAATTGGATGAAAATCGATCTAAACATCAAATTGGATATAATTTTAAAAAAAAATTATATTTCCTCATCCAATAAAAGAGATACAATCACTTTTTTATTTTAATATAAAATACTACCTCGATCTCAGTAAAAGAGATGCTATCACTTTGTTATTTTAGTATAAATTACATATAGCATCTCTTTTACTAAGACCGAGGTAGTATAATAAATACAACTATTTGATGAGACAGAATAGGTTAACACGTACGATATACACCTATGTATTTTTGTTATTTACATATAGTACACTGTAATGTCATTGGTTATGTATACAGTAAATCTTCTAGTTTGTGCATATAATTGTTAAATGTTAATGAAGTGGGGAACCCATACGCCTACAAATCCTTTTTTTTGTCACCCAAGCCTTAGATAAAGGATTGCTCTAAACATCTTTATCCAAACATATGAAAACAAACATGTAGAGTAGAAGCCAAAGGCATGTGTATAGTTTAGTCTTTAGATCAATTGTTTAATGAAAACCCTAACTTTAACTTAGATGATAATAATTGAGTATCTCTGTAGATCTAAACTCATTAGAGAGATTTTGTATGCATGCCAGTTCATCTGAAAAATCTACTTTCTTATTATTAAATTCCAATTTTGTCCTTTACTATCTTCAAAAGAAAGAAATGTTGTCACGTGACTGACTTCTTCTTCCCTTCCATCTATCCTAGTATCTTTTTCGATTTGATCAAATTGAATTAACAGTGATATTAAGAATGGGAAATATCAGTCAAAGATAGGGTTTAGGGGGAGTCAAACAAACTCTTAAAAAGTTAAACCAATAATAATGATTAAGCAAACAAAAGGGGAAAGCATGCATATGCAAATTGTATTTGCATTCTCATCTACTCAAAGCCTATCTCCCTTTTGCTCGTTTATATATGCTTATTGTTTTAAGGTGACGTGAAAAATGTGAATAAATTGCTTTAGGAGCTCCCTAGCAGATGTAGAAAAATAATTTTATTGTTACTCCGCCTCCTCTTATTTTAGAGTAATTTCAGTGGGTATTGATATTTTAACTAATATACTAAGTTTTGTGGTTTGGTAAATTCGATTTTAGACAGTGGGAGAATTAATAAATTAGTTAAGTTATAAATAAATACTTTTTTAATTGGTGGGATCCGTTTTTATATAAATAAATTATTTTTTAGTTAAATGAAATCGGTTTCTATTTTAAAATCAGTACATGTATATAAAATAAATTAAAATAACTAACTTAACTATATTTTAAATAAAAAAATATTTCACTCGGCTAAGGTAAGGCTGAGCGGTTCAACATGAGTCGATCGACTTAACTAACGCCTCAATGGGCAAACTTCCACAAATGCCCATTTGTCAATCCATTTTTTTGATTTGTCCATCCCACTGTGGGGTGGTAATTGACAAATTAGACAAAATGCCCATCCCATTGTCTTTGCTCTTATACTCCCTCCGTTTTATGGTTTTTTCTAATGTTTCAAATTACCTGAGGGTTATATTCCATAATTTAGCCCTACTTTAAAATCATTACAAATATGGGAAATTATGTAAGCTCACTTTTTTAAATGATTTTCTTAAATACCCATTATAGATTTACATATTTCATGTCTATAACTAAAATAATTGTCTAGACACTAAAAACTAGGAGATTTTAATTCTTTTGTGAGGTATTATTAAGGGTAGATAAGTAAGTTTTTTATTCTCTCTCAATTTTTTTAATCTGCGTGAAAAACACAAAACCCTCATCTAAAGTGGAACGGGGGGTATATATATATGAACCCTAATAATTTGGATGCAGCTGATCATATCATGCGAATATAAAATACAGTCTTATATCATTTTTTTTTAACTTTTTTTAGGATCTGACTGAAATCATCTGACTCATCTGAGTCTGACTCAATGTATTTATTTTTTAAATCAGATCTGATTTAATTGACTTAAAAATATACGAGTGACTTGGTCCCATGAGCCAGAGACATTTTATTCCATGATTCAAACGGTTCTAAATCAAAAATCACATCTGACTCAAACTAAAAAATAAATTGTCTAACATCTAATTCATACCGAGGCAGATTCAAATACAAATCAGCAAAAAACAAATATATTATTAGATAAGGGCGGAGCCGTTCCCGAACCCAACAACAAAGAGACTACAGTTTTATTCCCTAACCGCTGTCTTGGCTGCCACTTATCCCAGACAATTAGTAAAAAAATAGTTATGTGAAAAATTGGTCAAATTTGCATAGAAGCTTGTGTGTCGACGTCGATTTTCTTTTATATATTTTCTTTATAAAAACTGGTAGATAAATTAAAAGAAACTAAAAAGTATAAAAAGTGGACAACTTTCCAACTAGGTTTACTAAAAAGTATGAAAAAGAACTTTGTTAACTTGTATCCCTGTATACATGTTAAATTTCACTAAAATAAAAAACATTTGCATTGAAAACAAAGTTTGTTTATTTTATTTCATTGAAAATAGTAATTCTTTGTATTTGAAATAAAGTTCGTTGTTTTCAATGTAAAAAAACATATTTTTAATAGAATAAAACAAAAAAAAATATTTTTTTAATATAAATGGTTGATGTTTTAGTAAATGTTAACATACGGATATACAAGTTAATAAAAAGAGAAAAAAGATCCCAAATTTAATTGACATTACATTTTCTGGTTAGTTTTACTAGAGCATCAGCTGTTCTGTGTTTAATACGCGAAACATATTTACGTAAAGGTATCTGGCTATCCGATAAGCCGATTAAAACCAAGGAATCTGCGATATCTGCCTATATATGCACATGAAACAATAATGTGACAGAGAGCAAATATATATGGAGCTTATAATAACAAAATAGAATGACACAAATATCAAACCCATACATGTACATTTTGTGGTGAATTAATGTATTTCTGTAAATGAATGCATCGATAACACATGGGAACATGTAAACAAATGAGCACGTACGTGTGCATAGAATGATCAATATCATCAACTTAGAACAAGTTTCAAGAACTTAGGGTTCTTCTCTTCTAGTCTTACTTCTCCCTTGGTCATTTCTTACTTATATTACAATCAAAATGAATTTATTGGTCTAATTTGGATCTAACTTGGAGTAGTGACTATTAGCTAGCTAGCTAGTAGTGGTTGTGAATCCCAATTTTCAACCTACTGTATTAATTGATGTAACCCTATAACAAATGCACTTAGCATCCCAATGGCATTTGATGCTTATCAGGAAAAACAACCAAACAAAAATAAAAATCTTTTGAACATCCCAAAGTTAAGCAGCTGCAGAAGCAAGCAGCATACTCATACTATCTCTAACACCGTGCTTGACCATGCAAATGTGTTTTTTATGTACGCAATAAAGCCAGCCCTGAGCCCTATATTATAAGTAATTCAACAAAACCTGGCATGGTGTTTGTAATTCCCCAGAACCACCACTATCAACCACCGTTCACCACCTATTCTTCTTCTTTTTATTTTCTCTGCCTACCTGTGTACTCATCAGTCTTTAACACTTTTTCTTTTCAGTTACTCGATCTGTGTGCATACCAATATTCACTCTCTACGTATATTATTTCCGAGGAGGCACGGGCACTCCGCCGTTTTCTCCTAGGTAAAGCCTTTGAATATTGCTTTCTCTCTTCTCGTGAAACTACAAAAGGGACCTTACTTAGGTACTCTATTTTCATTTTTATACCTTTATCCTTATAATATTCTAACCATCATTTCTTATTGTTTAATGATAAAATAAAAAGATTTTCATAAAAAAAGAATGAGAACAAAAACTAGATGATCTTCTATTTTTAAGCAAGAAAAGAACAAAGGCCTACTTCAGACTGTGTTCACCGCTAAGGGCAGGTGGGAACCAGACCGGCGGGACTGACCATGCCATATGGTTTACATTTTGTACACCCCATTGAACAAGTTCATGTATAACCCTATTATAAGTACTATTAGCGTGTATGAACAAAATAGACCAAGAATTTAAATTTGGGGTTCTAATATCCTGGTAAAGGTTATAAGTACGGAGATTTTTTGAGAAATTTTTTTATTAATTTTTTCAATGATGATTGCTGCATCACTCTCTACGATGATCTGATCCAGTTTTTTTTCTTTCACAGTTTTTAGGGCGTTTCTAATGGCACGAGTTTATGCTTCTTCTGCAGAACAACATACCAGGTTAGTGGATTCTCTAGTTCTTTCCTTTTGATTTGAGTATGGGTAAAAAACTCTAACATTAAACCGTTAAACTTGGTTTAAAATATCGTCAATGACAAATGAGTAGTAGGCTTGGTAAGAGACGTCTTGTCCGAACTCAAAAATACATAAGCGAGTTATCGTGGCATATTACATTTTTTTTTTTGATCGGAAAAGGAGAAAATTTATTGAAAAGAGGAGGTACTTAAGAGGGGTACCTCAACCCAATGAATACAAACGGGAGCAATCAACTAAAAACCGTTAAAATCGGTATTGGAGCCTAGAAGCAAAACCAAGAGTAGCAAAATAAGGTGTCCCATAGAGCGATCACCATATTTGCCATTAAACCTAACATCCTTGTGTTTGATTCGGCCCAAAAGAACACTTGAAGTTTAACGTTTCTAATTAGGTTTACCAAACTTTTCGTTTTTTTGTCAGAAACTCTTGCATTTCGCTCTTTCCATATTCACCACCATATTGCAACCGGTATGTTGTTCCATATTCGACTAAGTCTTTCGTCTCCACAATTAAACCTCCAAGATTTAACATTCATGGTAACATCCGAGTTATAAGTCCAACTACTACTAACCCCTTCCGTAAAGTAATCCCAAATTCTCCGGGTCCTCCAACAATCATAAAATAAATGCAAACTATTTTCATCAACTTCACCATAAAAGCAACATAAACTAGAAACATCCATACCCCTTCTTCAAAATTTATCCTTTGTCATTATCCTATCATGAGAGAGTAGCAAAAAAAAATAATTGATTTTGTAAGGGTATTTACGGTTCCATATAACGTCGGTTAGAAAAATAGACTCATCTTGATCTTCTTCATTCCTAATACCATCCTTAACTGTGTAAGAGCCATGATCGTGGCATACTACATTGTTCTGGTATGAAACTAATCTACATCCGGCCGTTCAAAGAAAAATTAATGTCTACGTCCGTGAAGATAACGAATTTCTTGTAGATTCTTCGTCTTTGTGGCAGAGGATCGAAGTCTCAAGGTTTCTCTTCATCCATCACTTTTTTATGCTACTTCTCTAATTTGAGCTAGTAATGAGATGTATGTCTTTACTTTACTTACACCTAGTGCCTAGTCGAAAAAATGCTACTAGTAAAACTTTGTCCACTTCGTGTAAATCGAACCAAGACATTAGTTTCATGGTTTGTTCTTGTTCAAAGTTCAACAAATAAATTGGTTCCACCAATTCGGCACCTAACCTATTATGGCCACGGACAAGTTGATCGGAACTTCTCTTCTCGCATGTAATTTTGACTATACTATACTAAAGAACTGGACTCCTCTTGGTGTTTTCCACCACCAAAAAATAGTACAGCATATCAGTAGAATTTGTAGTACGTGGGATTTTCTAAAACGTGTCATTTCTGATGAAGCAGGTCGTGTCGTTTATTATCAATATACTTGCTGTTGTTTTTACATACAAGATATTGTCTTTTTTCATCAGAATATGAATATCAAATTTAATTTTTTTTTTTAAGTAGAATATGAATATAAATACGTAAAATAACTTAAACATATCTGATAACTAAAATAATAATATAGTATATTACCTTTGATTGTGTTTTACTTTGGATCACTTTGAGTCGTTCTCTCCCAGGCACTCTCGGTTGGCCACTAACAATGAAGAAGACTAGACGACCATGAACCGACCAAGACTAGCTGTAAACCGTTTGAAACGGTGAATGAATCTAATTTTGTTTATTAGTACTAGTATTAGAGTTAAAAAAAGTTACATTAATGAATCCCATAATTATGCTTAATTTGATCTGGCTTGTTACCCGCTTGATGTCCACCAACATTATTACCGCTAATCACCACCCATTATTATTTAACCCTACAACCCTAACTAGCTACCGCCCTTATTACCGAATGTGCGTAGTGGCTACTGGCTATACCACCTACATGTTACAACAAACTACCACAATTACAGCTTCTTTCATTATTTATTACTAGTAATTTGCATGCTGGATATACCAATTTATATTGCCTTACTGACCAGCTTAATATGTTAACAGCAGTTTGACACAGTGTTAGAACGAACATACTTCTTTTTCTTTTCTTTTTTCCGCGCGGCAAGAGTAAAGATTTCATAAAACAAACTTACATGAAGTAAGCAAAATACATGTCAAAGAACATATATTTCATGGTATTAGTCGGAAGATTAGAATATTATGTCAACATATATATAGCGTGATTAAAGTACAATTATTTCCTCTCTTTTTCCTTCACGGCTTCACGGCCAGGGTTAGCTCACCTGCAGTAAGCATTTGACCTTGTTAGTTTAAACGTCAAAATAGGCCTGAATTTGCCAAACTTATGCAGAGTGTATAGGACTGCAAATTTGCAATAAAGAAGAATATAAGCAGGGGTTTCAATTCACATTGTTATATTAAATTGGTAGCTACATGTGAACTCAAAAATCAAGAACCTTCCCTCCCTGATCATCATAAGCTAGATTATTGGATTCCCATTTGCATTTGACCAATGTTACTGTTATACTAAGAATAGTAAGTTGATGATAAAACACTTATACTATGAATTAACTTGGATATAATATATATTGCTCATGCCTATTTTTCTATTGTTCTTCTACCTAAGTTTTTGGTTTGCAGTGTTTAACCTAACCTAATAGTATAATTAAGAAGCCAAACCACACAAAACCTTTTCTTCTCTGTTGCTAGCTTTAATTTTATTTATTTTTCCTGCAACATTATTTTGTTTGATACTTTGATCCAGCCAGTCAGTCAGTCGGATATTTTTTAAACGAATTTCTGAACAAAGTAGATAGATTTTCCTTTTAAGCAACAAACCAGAATTTGTCATCATGGTTTTAAGAGGTAGAAAATAGAAATACAATATTTCTAGCTCCACATTTACCTCACAGTTTTAAGTTAAAAGCCGGCCAGCAGTAAACATTGAACCAAAAAGAATCCAAAATTTAAACTCCTTACTAAGGATAAGACAGACGACAAAAGCAGTTTTAAGTAAAAACTTAAAAGACGTGTTCCCAAGGTCAAAAGTCATAATACTACAACTACATTCCCTCTGAGCCTCTCTTCTCTTTCTCATCCCCTAGAAATTTCATTTTTCTTGCTTTCACTCTCTTTCTTTTACTACACACTGTTTTGTATTTTCACCGGCCACTTTCTCTATCTCTCTAGGATCATATCTTTTGTAGTAGCAGTATGAGGTTAGGTTTTGTTGTGGTATGATTAGTATGAGAAATATTTGGTAAATTTTGCAGGGCAGGGGACAGCAAGTACAGGCTTTTGTTTCAAAGTACCACTATAAAATGGTTTAATGAATGAAAGTCCCATGTGTTTTACCTTCTTTGATTCCTTTCTTGACGGTCAAACTCTTATCGCTTCCACCGAGGTTAAACTCCTCCTCTCTCTTCTTTCTTTTACTAATATCCAAAAACAATCTAATATTATTACTATTTTTTCATGATCAATGAAGAAAACAAAAATTTTAGTCCCTACTTATTTATTCTAATTCTCAGACCACCAAAAGAAGAAGAAAAACAAAAATGATATGAACAGATTTAAGTGATTACAATATAACACATCGAAAGATAAATTTCAATAGTTAACCATACTTCCGGTAATAAAAAACATGATTTTCTTTTATCGGTTTGCATAATATTTAAAATTAGCGATGAATCTGGAAAGTTAAAGAAGGAAATGATCGAACTATTTTTATACTGGGCTTAAGCCTAATTTTACACATGTAATTGGTGAAGATATGTAAAATATGTGACAAACAAAATCAAAACCCCTAAAACTGAGAGTTGGCCATGATTCTGAAATTTTACATATTTAACGAATATAATTACGAGAATATGCTAGAACAAAATCACTCTTTCATTTTGTATACTAGATTTCCTTCTTTTAATTCATTGCTATCAAAATAGGTAAATAAAGGAGTTATAAATGCTTAAGAATGAGCTTTAAAAGACCCGTAAGACAAGGGTTTATGTCCTCATATAGGGGTTCAAAATAAGCAAATTACAAGTTTGCAACCCTATGCCGTGTATTATTAAAGTATTCTTATATCATGCATGCATATAAATTGGTATTGCATATATAATGCATTACAGTGATGGGCACACCATGAAAAAGTAAGAGAGAAGAGGGAGAAAAACACCCCCGGATGTAACGCGGGAGGGAGCAGGTTGATGATTAGAGTTTACAGAGATAATAGTATAAAAATGGGGTACAAGTGTATAAGATGATGGATGGAATGGGAGAAAGTGATGGGTGTTTAAGGATTTTGATCAGAAAGAAAGCAGCTATATAGCATAAGAAGAGTGAAGGGTCTATTCTATATATAGAAGAAACCAATGACAAGGGGGTTTGGTTTGGTTATTGTGTGGGCATAGGCAGGGAGGGAGAGATATTATTACTGACAATGAAAAGACCCAGGGGTCTTAATATGTGAATAAATAGGTGTGGAGATAGTGCTGATGTTAGTGTGTTTTTTGTCACATTTTGTCAGAGCCATCAGCTCATGCAGTTGTGCATGTGTATGTGGGGGCATAGACAGAGAGGTAGCTGCTTGTAATATGAGAGAGAGATTGTGAGATAACACAGAAGGCACGCAGTGAGAAAGAGAGTTAGATGATAATTGTTATAAGATTATGAGTTCAGTTTTAGATCCTAATGTTGATTAACAACTTAAAAATGAATAATAACTTAATTTTAGTTCAATTCTATAATGCTAATTGCTGCACTTGTTACTAAAACCCTAAATATTTAGTAATTTAGCCAACCAAAAAACTATCTCGAATACATTGGCTACACACTTTAAAGTTAGTGTAGTTAAATAAATATAAAATCTGACGGTTTAGAGGTATATTTTGATTATATTGTTATGCACTAGTCATAGTTTTTTTTTTTTCTGTCGATAGAGAAATCTATTTTCAAACTCATTCTGAAATCTAAATTGGCCTGTGCACCCAAAGTTACGATGGATTCACTTATTTTTAAAACAATATCGAATCATTCCTATTGTCAAACTCATTTTGAAAGGAAAAAGAAAACGTCTGTTCAAGAGTGTTATTATGTATGTCTATTTCTAAGAGAAAAAGTTTGTTAGTATATTATTACTTTCAGGGTAATACTCCATTTAAGATTCAATCAAGTATTAATTACCCACCCCTTATCAATATGAACACATACAATGTAACTATTTGGCATTTATCCTCTGTTTTTTCCTTAGAAGTCAATTAAGTTTTGGTAACTATCTCAAGACGATGAATCTTGTAAGTTTCTCAAAAGATAGTTACTAGTTTTTGAAGGGTCAACAGATATTTTATTTTTACTAAAGCCAATAAATAAAAGATTTAGCAGTTTTACATTTTCACCCTTGTAGTAGAAGAAGAATTAGAGAGACTTATATATATACCATGTGGTTGCATTGAAAGAAATGTTTCCATCTCTTCTACTACTAAAAACTATGTTCAAACTCCAATGTAACTCTTGATCTCTCAAACTTATAATCCTAAATTTGTTTTTTCTTTTTATATACTTTCATCGTATCATCAACTTCAAAGTTTGATCATCAAAAACAAGAACACAAAGAACAAAAAATAAAGACATGGCTTCTTCAATGAACAACTGGTTAGGGTTTTCATTATCTCCACAAGAAGTAGTAGTACCAACACAATCACAAACTCATCATCATCATGCATCAAATGTCTCAAGACATGGAGGAGGGTTTAACTCAGATGAAGTTTCTGGTTCTGAAGTTGTATCTAGTGATTGTTTTGATCTTGGTTCTCATGACTCTTCAGGTCCAACCGGTGCTTATGGTATCTTAGAAGCTTTTAACAGAAACCATCAGCATCATCATCATGGTTAGTAGTCATACTCATGATCTCTCTGTCCATCTCCCCCATCTAACCCTGTATCCATTTGGTGATGATTCTTTTCATTTTTCTAACTTTGTTTTTTTTTAATGCTTGTTCTGAACAGATTGGAGTGATAATAACTTCAAGTCAAGTTCTGAACATTCTATGTTAATGGGTGGATCTAGTAATAATCAGCATCAGCATCAGCATCATTTAAGTCATCAAGAAGAACCAAAGTTAGAA
>JAJJMC010024063.1:1181977-1221910 GCA_023531435.1 Papaver californicum | reverse complement strand
CCGGTGATTCCCGCTGAGTTGGATCGGCCGAGTCGACTCGCTGGCTCACTGGGTTGACTCGCCTGGTTGACCCGATGGGTTGACCCGATCCAAGGGTTCCCCAATCCAAAGTGTGGGTGCTTTGATCCATTTTTTTGAGCCAATTTTTCCACAAATCTTTATTCTTCTAATGTACCTACAAAAGCATAAAAACACGTAATAGACATAAAATCGAATACTAACTCACTAGAAATTAAGGTGCAATTTAGACACTAAAATGTGTCTATCATAATCAACTAAAATAATCAAGTTCTTACTCTCTAAAATAGATTTAAATACAGGGATAAGAACAAGTTCGTTCCCAGAGGCAATTAAATTGTTATCTACTTTCAATTACGTGAGTGACAGGGGGGGGGGGGGGGGGCTTGTTATTTTACTTAAACTAAATTAAACTAACGTAAATTAAAGCAAATTAATAAAACGTAAATCAGGGATGAGAAGTATTGATTAGAGAATTCGTCGTCCGTTTTCCAACATGTTATTAATCAAAGCATACTCAACGTTCATGCATTAGTAATACCAAAAACCCATAAGTAGCCAGTTATCTCGTCTACTTCGGCAAAACTGCTAATATCATCAAAGAATAAGTACCTCCACCCTTTGAATTCTTAGCACCGGATAACCTGAGTGAGTACCTCCACTCGAGTTCAATCCAATGATAGCTATGGTCTTTGTGAGTTGAGGTTAATCTAAGTAACCCGGCGCAATTCGCCACTCGGATTCAACCTAGGTTAAGCTTCTACACATACTTGCATGGAAATTTTAAGTATCGTTAACAAATATGTTATACTACCTATAACCGGAGTCCCTCGACAGATTTGACTCTTAGAACTCTAGTTTAGTTGTAGATATCAATGCCTATTTACCTGATTCCGGACTCAAACAAATCAGCAATCAATCATATGTAATACTATAATCAGTAGAACATGAACGATATTAAAAATAACATGAAATTATGAGCATGCGCCATTCAATCAATAAACATGTTTTCTAACTTCAGATTACATCCCTAACCAATATAGAGGGTTTAGCTCATCATGGGTTTCTTAAAACCCATGGAAAACAATTAAGAAACAAATCAAATCAAACCCGGAAAAGTTGCGACGAATGATCACAGCTTTGAAGCGCGGTTGTGAAGGTATCCAACGTCTCCAACAAACGCCTGTAGCTTTCTTTTCTTTCTTCCTGTCTATCTTTTTCTCACCGTGTATTGCTGTCTCTGTCTATCTTTATTTTCCTCTTGAATACCCCTTTATGCAGCAAACTCTTCATCCTTTACACGTGAGTTTTCTCCTTGATTTTCTCCACCAAAACTCTCAATTCCTTACGTGAGTTCCTGTCCCCAATTAGCTACGTGAGAATATCTCCAAATATCTCTTGTGGCCTACCAAGATTTGCTTGATATGTGAGTGTGCTACTCTAATATTTGTTGTCCCAATTTCACCAAAAATCCCGTGAGAAGAGCATAAGTTCTCTTTATAGAACTTGAGTTAGCCACTTTTGGAATCCTAGTGGAATTAGGAAATGTGCTAAGTTTCCTTATTCCATCCCAACAAGATATAGCAACTCCAAATTCTTTCCTAATCCCATATGACTTCCCCAAGCTAGCTACTACTCCACCAAGGGTAGCCACTAGTCCACCAAACCACTATAGCACCTCCAACTAGCCACTTAGCACCTTAGCTCTTGCGGTTCAGCCAACTTAGCGCCTGGGCGCTAGTAGCACAAACTAGTTTGCCACCATGTGGCTTTGCCCATAACTTCCTCATACGAGATCAGAATGACCTCGTTCTTTCGCCGTTGGCTTTGTAATTCAATTTCCTACACTGTGGAGGGTGAAAGGCCTAAATTCAGCAGAGTTTTACTGGATCCTCGATAATTCTTCTCATAGAGCTCCATTCTGCAGGTTTCTGAACTGTAACCTGAAAAGACAACTAAACTTCGAAAGTAATAATAAAACATAGTAATTCACTCAAATATAGCAAATAAGGGTCAGGAAAAACTACTTAAAATGTATGATTTATGCACCTATCAAATTCCCCACACTTGCCTTTTGCTAGTCCTCGACCAAACTACAAATCTAAACTAATCTAAAATACAACTCCGTTTCGTCGAGTAAACGGTTACACTTAGCATGTGCAACAAGCCTTTAAACCCCTAGGTGTCCCTAGTGGACGAGTTATAGTCTCGTGAGGGTTTACCATAGATGTACCCACAAAACCTACTTCAACTTCCAAATTTTCCAAAGCACCTGCATCCAAATAGCTACAAAGACATAAAGTTTCTACATACCAACAATAAGAAGTCATAAATATAAAGAACATTATTCTCATGCTTAATCCTTGAGTTTGGAGAAAACCACCAAATAAAAGAGTCCCGGTTCGAGAGTGACCGAATAATTCTGCCTCACCAATAGGGTTTTATGAATTTGACACTCAAAGGACGCACTTTATGGTTCTCACATATGTGCAGGAAAGAATAAAGATAGAAGGCCTACACATGTTGACGGGTAGGAAGGAAAGGTAACCTTCCGAGTCATATTAAGATGTGATCCTATAGAAAATGGGACAAGAAAGAACCCCTTTTTATTTTTCTAGTGACCTCTACGAAAGGAAATCAACCATTATGCAAAGATGGGAATTGTTACTTACCTTCTCACCCGGTCGACAATCAGCACCACTCTCCCAACATCCCATAGAAACGTCTTCGGTATCAGCTGTAGATAATGAACTCTTGAACTTCGTAGTACTTGACGATTTTTAGCTCTTTTTCTCTTCACGGCCTGTATACCACTTCAAGCACTGTAACTCAGAATGAATAGCTCTGGGTCAGCAAAAAATATATATATATTTTTTTTTCTTTATTCCATATTCAGCAACTCTTTTTCACGTTTTTTGTTTTTTTGTTTTTTGTTTTTTTTTTTTTTTTTTTTGTGACGTGAGTTGCTTGCCTTATACACTTTCTCCTGGACATTTTTGCTATTTTTCTCAATTTCTTGT
The DNA here is from genome assembly GCA_023531435.1 of Papaver californicum. NCBI lineage: Eukaryota > Viridiplantae > Streptophyta > Magnoliopsida > Ranunculales > Papaveraceae > Papaver > Papaver californicum. The sequence goes on along the minus strand of JAJJMC010024063.1, from coordinate 1,218,872 downwards.
TACGTGAGTATTTTCTCTTCCCGTGAGTTCTGTTTCGTCTCTAAATCTGTATAGAATCCACACCTTTCGATTTCTTTCGCTCTTGTAAGTCTTCAACATGTTTAATTGTATTGTTGCTTACTCAAATATGAATTTCCTCTTTAAATTGTTGCTTGTACCTTGACTGTCTTCAACTTTCCTTCAAATTTTTGATGTTCCGCTTGTTGATGATGCTATGTTTCTATGGACGTTGTCGAGAGAACGATGCCAACTGCAAACCAAACTACAAGAATAAGTTAGCAATTCTGATGACACCCTCATGGTTGATAAAAAATAGCACTCAAGAGATCAAAAATAGTGCTGAAAATTGGTGCGAGGTTAGGTAGCTCATCATTCTACCCAGAATTAGCGCAGATGAAACACTCTAAACGTATAATTGAAGGTCTGGTGCCTCACTCATGGGTATTGAATGATTACAAGTCTAACCTGTACTCTCCTAACGGCGGCTTAGGTCCATTTTGGTCGGCTCTAGCCTCTCAAAACTAAGCACTCCGAATATAGTTCTCTAATATTTCTAAGTTCAGTTATTTCGAGTAGAAATCCGTATGTAAATGTAGCTAGCCGTATGCTAAATGACTCTAAAATCTCTAAAAGTTGAAGGTTTTCATGCAAATGTGTATATGCTTAAATATTCTACCTAAAAATCTATATGCCTAAATACTCCCCCACACTTAAACTTTACATTGTCCTCAATGTGAATTGAATCCTCCAATGTAACGTCAAGATGGGAAATTCTAACATGATATAAAAATAAAAATCAAAAACAAAAGATAGAAATACAAAACCAATGGGTTGCCTCCCATTTAGCGCTTAATTTAACGTCGATAGCCCGACGAGGCATTCTGTGCTACTCCTCCAGAGGGAGCGCCTCTTCTACCTGTATTTCAGCTTTTTCAGGTTCAAACGGCTCATAGTATGGCTTTAAGCGATGCCCGTTCACTTTAAGATCCTTTCCCGTTAACAAGCTACGAATCTTCACTGCACCATGAGAAAAAACGTTAGTCACAATAAAGGGTCCTTTCCAACGAGACTTCTTCCAATAAAGGCGAGAGTTAAACAAAAGAACTTCTTGTCCAACAGTAAACTTTTTTTTAGAAATCCTATTATCATGCAAAGCCTTTGTGTTCTCCTTCCTGTCCAAATCAAATACTTGTTTAGCCAAAGAATCAATAACATTAATAGAAAAACAAGAATGTACGTCGCTAGGATATCGCATCGTCTCAAATGTTGAAACGTATTATTTCTCCATCGAATTCCATTGTCAATGTCCCATTATAGACATCAATTTTTGTTCGCGCCGTTCGCATGAATGGACGTCCCAGTAGCAATGGTATAGACGAATCAGTTGATCCATCCGCCATCTCTAGTACACAGAAATCTGCTGGAAAAACTAACTGATTAAATCCTACAAGCACATTTTCAACAATACATCGAGGGTATACATTAGAACGGTCAGCTAGTTGTAAAACAATTCCAGTTTCTTTTAAAGGTCCTAACTTGAGAGATTCATATATAGATGCAGGCATAACATACACTGATGCTCCTAAATCTAGCATGGCCTTATTAAACGTTGTGTTACCAATAACAATAGGAATATCGAAACTACCGGGATCTATACATTTGAATGGGAGTTTCTTTTGAAAGATTGCCGAAGCATTTTCCCCCACTCTCATTACCTCATTACCGTTTAATTTTTGTTTATTGGTGCACAAATCCTTCATAATTCTCACATACTTGGGGACCTGTTTAATTGCGTCAATCAGTGGGATGTTCACGTGAATTTTCTTGAAAATTTCTAAGATATCCTTATCTTGTTCCGCCTTTTTCGAATTAGCAAACCTGCGAGGAAAAGGTAGAGGGGGAACGTAAGTAGAAATACGAGATTTAGAATTTTCGTTAGGTACCTCAGCACTTTTAGAGGCGTCAGGACTCTCTTCAGAGTTACAGTTACTCTCTTTTTCCGGAACCGGCCCTTTCGGGTCTCTATTTTTCTCGGCTTCTTCTGGTTGTACAGTTCGTGTACCACTTCTCAATGTCACGGCACTGACATTTTCTCTTGGATTGATGGGTTGAGAAGGGAGTTTCCCACTATTCTGTGTCTCCAGAAGGTTCAATCTACCGGCCATAGTGCTCATCTGAGTCTGTAACTCTTTTATCGTATTGTCCGTTGTCTGCTGATTTTTCTGCATTGCTGCCGTCATATTTTCATCATGGAGATCAGCTCCGATGATTCTGAATTTTGAGCTTGTTGTGGAAGTTGTGCTTGCTGTTGCATCCCATTTTGGATATTGAAAGCCGGCCTTGAAACCGCAACTTGCTGATTCGCATAGCTGAAATTCGGGTGATCTCTCCAACCTGGATTATACATATTGGAATAGGGATCATACCTTTGCCTCTGCTGATTCGGAAATATTGCACTCACCTGTTCGGCTTCTCCCTCATAAGATGGAATGATCACTGCAGCCATCTGTTGCATCATTTTCTCCATTTGGCTGATTTTGTGCTCTAGATGCGGTGCAGAGCTAACTTCGGCCACCCTTTTGACCGGTGACTCACGGCTCAGTAATTGTTGAGAGTTTGCTGCCATATTCTCAATTAAATCTCTAGCCTGAGTTACAGTTTTGTTTACCAGTGCACCACCACCTGCGGCGTCAAGAAGATTTCTGTCGCTTGGTTGAAGCCCGTCGTAGAAGTATTGTACGATCAAAGCATCGCTGAATTGATGATGTGGGCAGCTAGCGACTAATCTTTTGTACCGTTCCCAGCATTCATTCAGTGTTTCGCCTACCATCTGCTGCATGCCGCAAATTTCTTTACCGATTCGAGTAGCCTTTGATGCAGGGAAATATCTCTCTAAAAAGAGCTTCTTCAAGCCGTTCCAAGTTGTAACACTGCCGGAAGGTAAATAATATAACCATTCCTTACCATGTCCATCATAGAAAATGGAAAAGCTCGAAGCATGGCTCCATTAACATCAGGTTCAGCCCCAACCATGGCCATCATGAGGTTATTGAAGTCCATCAGATGCTTATTCGGGTCCTCATTAGTCATCCCGTAAGACTTCGGGAGATCACGGATCAGTCCCGGCTTAATCTCAAAAGTAGAAGCCGTCTGTATGCACCATTGTTGCGTATCTAGCTTATGAGACGCTAGATCTTTCAGTGTGCGCCCGGCGTTAGCCATTGTTACTGGTTCTGCTTCTACGTCCGAATCTGCAAACTCGCTTGTTGTACTCGGAGGAAGTGGCGTGTTGGATGCCCGGACTAGTTCGTTCAGTAAAGTGCCTGATCGAAGTCGTATGCGCATCTTTCAGTCTTCATGCTTGTTACATACAGGGCACCTTTGATCCATAATATCCATATGTTTGAAAATTTTACTTCTGATTTTTAAAGTTAGTTTCACGATTTTCCAAATGAGGAGATTTATTCTATTTGGGGTTTTGACTTGCCAGATGTTCTTTCAGATCCCAGAGTTCACTTGACTTATTTTGGTTGGGGGAATAGAGCTTTGAACTAATTTTTTATAGGTGGAAGCAACAGACAAGGATCCATTTGTAGTGATACCCCAACCCATTTCGTCCCGGACTCCGGAAAGGAGGGGGATGGTCATTATTTCGTCAAGTTGGATTCTGGTAAACAGGTTCCTTATTGTCGAAAATTTCCAGGAATTTGATTCATGATCAATGATCTCACTAACCCAAGTAAGACCAGAATTTTTTTGGCTTTCGGTCACTTCGTTTGGTTTCATCCTTTTAAGCCAGTTATAATCCCAAATTTTGACTTGAGTGCCATCTCCGATGGACCAAAAATGGTGTTCTCAAATTATACTTATGCCTTTTAGGATACCCCTCCATATCCAGGTATCTCTAGAGTTTTTTTGGACGGTCAAGGGGCTGGAATTACAAAAATAGTGAGCTTTTAAAAATTTTGCCCAAAGATCGGTTTCATTGTGGATTAATCTCCAAGCCAGTTTTGTAAGCATCGCTACATTAAACAATTTTAGACTTTTGAAACCTAGGCCACCCATACTCTTTGGCTGGCAGAGGGAATACCACGTCTCCATAGAGTGACACCTGACATTGCTTTTGCCAGTATTCTAATAGTTCCTTTGGATTTTATCCATGGAATTAATTGATTTTTTTGGAATAACTAGGCATCCCATCTGATAGTTGGGAATGGTATTTATGACCGATTGGATCATGGTGACTCTTCCGACTTGAGATAACATTTTAGAATGCCATCCTTGAAGTCTGAGCTCCATGCTCTTCAGGATGGACTGGAAGGTTAAAATTCTAGATCTCTTTCTGAAGAGGAGGAACCCTAAATATTTCTCTTCAGCCGTCATTCTGGGCATGTCAAGAAAGTCTCCTAGCACGTCCTGGAAACTCTCTTTAATATTTTTGCTACAGAAAAACCCCGATTTGTTGAAATTTATGCATTGACCACTGGATTGACTGAATTCAGCTAGAATGGACAAAAGATTGTTTACTTCCTCCTGATTTGCCTTAATAAAGATAAGACAGTCATCTTCGAAAAGCAGATGAGAAACCGGAGGGCCAGACATAGATATTTTCATCCCACTAATGAAACACATGTCATTTGCACTGTCAATCATTTTGGATAAAGCCTTCATGCATATAATGAAAGGATACGGGGAGAGGGGGTCCCCTTGTCCTATGCCTCTGGTGGGTTTGAAAAATTTGCATGGCACTCCATTTAGGATATTATGGAATGGGTGGCAGTGGATATGCATTGATTTATAAGACTACACCATTTTACCGAAAACCCTATTTTTTTCATGATAGTTAGGATAAAAGACCATTCTATCCTGTCAAAAGCTTTACTCATATCAAGTTTTATTCCTAATCTGCCAAAAGTACCGGATTTCCTTTTCATGTCCTCGACCACTTCTTGGGCTATGATGACATTATCATGGATGTTTCTAGTAGGTATGAAAGCTGATTGGGCTGGGGAAATGATTCTGTTTAGGATAGTTTTTAATCGGTTGGCTAGAATCTTGGATATTATTTTATAGACGGTGTTATAAAGGCTAGTGGATCTGAAATCAGCTGGGGTTTTGAGGAATTTTGGTTTTGGGAATGAGAGAGATGTAAGTGTTATTGAGCTCTTTTAGGATGAATCCAGTTTTGAAGAAAGATTTGGTTGCTTTAATGACATCCTCACCTACAATTTCCCAGTTGTGATGGTAGAAACCATCTGGAAACCATCCGGCCCAGGGGCTTTCCAAGGTTTCATACTATTTGCCACATTTTTTATTTCCTCCGAGGACAGGACCTCGATGAGGAGATCATTTTCCTGATTATTGACTACCGATTTGAAAAGATGGACAATATTAGGGTCTATGAAGTTGTGACTTGTAGAGCTTATTTCTTCGAAGTGCGAGGTTAGGAGGGCTTCGAGATCCTCCCTTTTTCTGATCCATTGGTCATTTTTATTTTTTAGACTCACAATGTTGTTTGTTTTTTTCCTATGATTTGCAATGGCATGGAAAAGCTTTGTATTTCTGTCAGCATCTTTGATAAAATATTCCCTTGATTTCTGAATCCAGAAACTTTCTTGGATATCAAACCAATATTCAAGCTCTTTTTCAAGGGATTTTTGTATTTTCCGGTCACTTTTTCTAGTGTTGTCCCTTAGGGGCAAGAGTTTTTCCCTTAAGGTTTCAATTTTTCCCTCAATTTTTCCGAAAGATATATTTTTCCATATCTGAAGAGCATTTTTAGTGTTTTTTAACTTGTTGATCAGGGTATACTGCTCTGAGCCCTATTCGGAGGAGTGCCAACTCTCAGCTATAGTGGTTTTACAGGATCTACTTTCTGCCAACACTCATAAAACTTGAAATAAGTTTTAAATTTTTTTTGCGTTACCTCTGTTTCTAGGATTATAGGGTTGTGGTCCGTTCCTATGCAAGGCAAGTTTTGACTGATTGATGTTGGGAAATGAGATTCCTATTCCTGGTTAACCAGGCCCCTATCAAGTCTTTTGAGAATCAAATTCTCGTTTTCCCTATTGTTGGACCAAGTGTATTTTGGGCCAGAGTGTTTTAATTCAATAAGACCAGCAGATTGGATGATCGCGGGGGTTGGGTTATACGGGGGTTCAAAATCTTCCGATTGGTTGCTCGCGTCTTCTGACGACAAGGTTATATTGAGATCTCCCAAGATGATCCAGGGATACTCGATGTCCCTGCTCATTTCCAAAATATGCTCCCATTGGGCTATTTTTGCTCCATAATTGTTCTCCCCGTACAAACAAGTAATGAAGGTATCTTCCTCTCCTGGGCTAGTTTTTACTCTAAGATTCACCAGGTTTCTAACATGATAAGTTATCAAAATATCTAGGTTATCCTTACACATGAAAGCTAGTCCTCCTAAGAGCCCTTGCGAGGATTGGGCCCAGGTATTGGGATAGCTATACGTCCTAAGGTGGTTTAGAGTTTTTTCCTCAGTGGTTTTGGTTTCGGATAAGAAAATGATATCCGGGTTTACTTGCCTAATAAAGTTTTTTAGATGTTGTTTGGTTTTAATCTCTCCTATACCTTGGCAATTCCAGGAGAGAATTTTCATTTGGGGATTTTTTTGATTTGAGAGATGATCTACTTTTGATTTTTTGAAGAGACTTTGGTTATCAAAAGCCTTTTTATGATGGATTTTTTTAGGGGGCCTGGGTTTAACAGAAGGAATGTGGCTGCTAGACCCTATAGGTCTATTACCAGTTTTTTTGTTTATCCAACTTGTGGGGATACAGACATAAAAATATCTGCAAGTTTTGAAAAAATCTATCCGGTTTCCCTAGGTGAGTCCTAAAACTATATCCAGTTTTGTTACATATCCTATAGAGGGTCACATTTCCATTGAAATTATTAGAAATGGTCCAACTTTCGGAACGAGGTTGAAATTGGGCAAAGTAAGTGTCGTTGATGGTGATGGGCTGATATTGAGGGTGGGCTTGACAGTGAGGCTTGGTATTGATTTCCTTTAGTTTGGATTGACAAGAATTGGACTGGCTTGTAGCAATGAACAATGAGACCGAGCTGCTGGTGTATCAGTGGTTTAACTTGGTTATGGGAGATTCATTTTTCAAGCCTGTTGAGTAAGTTTCACTTCTGGTAACTGCCTGGTTTTGAAGTTGGCTTGAAATTGAGATATGATTTTGGTTTCCTTGGGATATTCCTCGGTGGAGACATCCTGGCTTGTTCTAGGTTGCTGAGATTTTGGGGCTCATGAAGTAGGATTGGTGAATAATGGTTGTTGATTTTTTTTTGTTTGACTAGACTGGGTGAGCTTTTGTTCCAAAGGTGGTCTGATGGTGAAAATGGCCTTTAGTGTGCAGATTTATTTTGGTGTGGTGAATTTGGGCCTGAGTGAGATTGTTAGGGCTTGTGAAAATCTTCTGATGGCTAGGGCTCGGATGGTGGTAGTTGAGGATTTTTCTTATGGGATCATGAGTGTTGGATTTACGGTAGTGAGGTTTATTGGGAGTTTCTTTTTTCTGTTTGATGAGATCTCGGGACTGAGCTGGAAATTTTGCTAGTTTTTTTTCCAGGGTCTTCAATTTATTCTTATTCGGATTTGTGTTGCTGGTCAAAACTTTTTTGTATTGCTTTGAAATTATTGAGCTGGGCCAAATGCTTCTAGTAGAGAAACAATAGGGACCACTAGAAGCAATTCTAATAGATCCCGAAATTGGAGCAAGTGTATCATTTTTTGGGCCTGAGACCCAGTTCTTCTGAATCCTACCACAAGTGTAGTGTTTATAAAGAATGGACAGGTTCCTGGTGTGGTGAGTTCTAATAAAGGTAAAAACACAAATGTAACAGAGGATGTTGGCCAAATTTATACCCAAGAGAGTAACTGTTATATTCTCAGGAATGTGGCAGAGAGGTTTGATGAATAAAGGGGTCTCTAAGGTTGTAACAGAGGAATTCTCAAGAAGATAGCAATGGTATTTGTTGATCAGATTAAAATAAAATTTATGAGAGAGTGAAGAAGTTACCTGCTATATATTGCTGCTGGGATGAGTCAATAAGGTAGCATCTCCATGGTCAGTCAGTATGAATTTATCTCTTTCATTGTTGTCAGGGAGTTGCTGAATAGAGTTGCTGGAGCATGGCACATTAGCAGGATTTCTTTGCCTCTTATTGTTTCTGGGTTCATGGCTGAGGTTCCAGTCATCATCCAGGTATGGGTGTATGTTGTGGCTTGTTGTTTCAGGATGATTTGAGTCGTGATGGGTAGTATTTTCCTTAGCAGTTGAGATAGCCAAACTGGCCAGACTTGAGTTGAGGAGTGGGATTGAGAAACCAGTTCTGGGGATTTGAAAGAGGGTGCAATTGGGCTGGGATCTCTGTAGCTTGATCTCTCAGTGGATCTGTAGGGTACCACGTGAGGGGTGTGGTGTTGGTGATATTAGGTTTGAAAATGTGAATTATTTTGGTTGCTGCTTGCACTTTCTTTGATATTTCCACACACAAATCCTGGCTATGGTTTATGTGAAAACAGGTAGTGCAAAGAGATTTGGGCTTACCTTTAAAGAAAAATTTCACCCATCCAGTGACTCCTGCTCCATTGCTTGCTGTAATGCCTTTAGGGATTGCTTTGTTGACATCAACCTTTGTGAGTGCTTTGACTATGTTGCCATGTGAGGGATTTCCTGATGGGGGATCCAACATAATCACCTCACCAATGAGAGCTGCCATCTTTGTAGGTATTTTCCTGCCATAGAACTCAGTAGGCAGTTGACTGATATGGTTCCAAAAATGCTGATACTGGAATGAAAGTTTTTTTTTTTCAATGGTTGGGTTCCATGGTTCCATCCCCATCAGGTGATCCATGAATGTCCATGGACCTGACTGTATGACCTCCTGCACATCCTTGCTGTCTTCAAACCTACAAATGTATAGATTTTGCCCCTCTTTTCTGACTTGTTTTAGGTGAAACCTATTCCACTTCTTGTATATTTCTCCAGTAACCTCAAATGACTCCAGATTTTCCTCTGCATATATTTTCCCAACTATTGAGTAACTCCAATTGATGTCTTCATTTTCCCCTTCATTCTCATCACTTGAAATTTTATGATGCATAATGATCCTCTCATCTTCATCTTCAAAGGAATTGGCACTGCCTTTGGCTTTTCCAGAACTACCAGGGATATCAATGTTAAACTTTAGGGCCTGAGCATTTTCCATTGTAGAGCCCTCTTCTGCTGTAATTTCCCTGATCAAGACTCCTTTGTTCTTTCTTCCAAAGTTTTCCATTTTGGTGAGCTTTGTGTCTGGGGGGGATGTAATGGCTCCTGTCTCTTCTAATACAATATTTGTGTGGTTTTGGTTTATCATATGACAAAGGGGCTGTTAGTGTGTGGGGGAGGCCACTTCGTTTTGAATGAGAATGGGGAGTTATTGTGATGGGATGTAGATGGTTGGGGGGTATGGGTTGGGTTGTTTTTGTGGGGAGATGAGAAGTTTCCTTTCATAAAGTCTTGATGTGGCTTGGTATAGGGATCAGGATAGGGGAGTGGGTAGAATTCAGACTGCTTAGAGGCAGTGTCCTGATAACTGAGCATTAAGGTGATGAGTTGGGGGCTAGAGGAGGTACAATTGGTGATATTGTGGGATTTTGTGTAGATTGGTACCTGAATAAACTGTTGGATATTAGCTTCATACGAAGGGAGATTCATACATGTTGACATCTTCATGGAGCTTGTGCTACCTTAGTGATTCAACCTGCAATACATAAAGCAGAGAACTAAAATTAGTTAGCCATTAGAGGAAAAAAAAGAGAAGAAACAGTTAGAGAGGTAGCGGCAGGTTGAGGCTGTTTGAATTGAGGGAATGGGTGGAATTTAATTTTTTACGGCATTTTGATCTGGAAATTGGAAGGAATTTTGGGGGATTTTGATAGGGTGGGGGAGATTGATTTTTTTAGGGCATTTCAGGATGAAATTGGAGGAAATTTGATTTTTTAGGACATTTCAGGTTTGGAATTGGGGAAAATTGAATGCTAGAGTTGTACTGATTTTGAGAATGGGACCTAGTTCATTTACTTCACGAACAGCTGATTATCCTGATTAAAGAACCTATTTCATTTAATCCACTAAAACAGATGATCTTATTTAAAACACCAAGAATAATTAAAGACCCTTGGGAGAAATTAGAGCAGGACTCCTTTTTTCATCATTTTCTTATTATTGCGCATTGATTTCCTTACTCCACCGCCTCCATTGAAGCTGACTTCTTTGTAAATGGAAATGGTGTTTTCTGCCGGATAGAAGTTTTTAAAACATGGGGATACTCAGAATAACGTCTTTGTTGACTACTATCGTTTTGAAGTTTGATCAAAGGGAAAAATCACATTTTTTTGAAGTTTATAGGACTAACTGACAATAGGTAGTGCAATCTAATTTGATACATACACGATGTTTGAAATCTTCTGGTTCAATGTGAGACTATTAGTTATTAACTACCCGCACTAATTAAATTTTATGATTACTTTGATTTGTCCGATCAACAAGCCGGCGGCTTCCTCCATTAGCAAAAGTTTGCATTTATCAGCACGGTAAGACTAAGGTTAGGAAGGATACCCCAAACTCGTCGTCCGCCAAGAACTGCTCCATCCCTACTCACCACTGTCGAATTAGCTTTTGGGAGAAAAGACACGACTTTGATCAAAACAAAAGGCCTGGTGCCTGGTGGCATGGCATTAGCAAACGCTTTAAAAAGAGTTTCAGTTTCTGCAATCACCACATTACAGTGGGTCCCACTATTTCGGCCGGTGGACCCTGCCTTACCATACCACTGAGAAGAATTTTTCTTACTCTCATCTCATCAGCTGCTGATCCCCTCCCTGAACAGCAGCAGCATGCATCCATCAGAAAACATAACGTAGGTCCCACACGTTGATGTAGTTTTTAAAGTGGTAAATAAAGATTCGATTCTCGAACTTGTGAAGGTAATGATTTTAGAAAATATTGGATTAAATCTAAACTAATAAAAATCAGGAAAATAAACTAAAGATGATTTTTATAAAATATGGAGAAAACCAGGAATCAGAAATCAGGTAAATCTAACAACCTATGTGATTAATCAGATAATTCTTTTTTAAATTAATTGAAGCACAAATAATTGGCAAAATTGGTTTTGTTATGCTAACAAACAGAGGTAAATCACAAGCATGGACTATCAAAATTAATTAACCAAGCATAATCCATCAAGCAAAAGCACAACTGTTGAAAGAAAACCGTTTTCACTATTTAAAACTATGCAATTCTAATAACAAAAGAATTATAAATAATTATTAGAAAATAATTAAATCACATAAAATTGAGAAAAGTACCTTATCCATCATCCCAGTAAATAGACTTAGCTCATGGTGGAGAAAACTTGCTCAAAAGACCTTTTCATTGCTCAAAAAGTTGATTACAAGGTTAAAGAATAGTGCAACAGCTGAACAGATACGTTTATAAGTGTTGAAGAACAGGGTTCAGCCGTTACAGAAGTGTTTCTAAGCAACAAAGGTTTAAAAGAATAGGTAACAGGAGCAGTTTAAATCAGCAACAGAAATAAATGTTGCTGAGTCGTCTTCTCCGATGGTGGCTGATGAAGAACACGCCGGCCGGAGCAGTAGCAGGTCACCGGCGGCGACCGGAAGTGGCCGGAATTGCTCTGATTTCTTCTCTAGGTTTTCGTGTTTGATTTCTTCGGCTTCTCTTCATATATATAGGCTCTACAAACCCTAGGGAGAGTTCTAAACCTAATAGAACTCTTTAAAACACTCCAAAATCTTCCGAAATCCGAATCAAAAAGTGATTCCTTTTTCCGGCTGGATACACTCCGGGAACCTCTTTTTCCGGCTAAAATCACTCCAAATCGATGTGTTTAGTCTTGTATCAATCTCTTCTAGCTTGTGTGTCAATTTGGAAGCAAAAGAACCCATTTTTCACGTGAATTTGAAGTGTACAGTTGATTCAGTGGACTGTCCCGATGAGTTGGATCGGTGACTCGGGCCGGGTTGACTCACTGGGTTGACCGAGTTGACCCGCTGTGTTGACTGAGTTGACTCGGCCCGATTTTAGGGTGTCCCTTATCCATTCTTGGGGTGCCAATAACACTTGTCCCGGGTGCCTTTATCACTTTTTGAGCCAATTTTTCCACAAATCTTTATTCTTCTAATGTACCTGCAAAAGCATAAAAATACGTAATATACACAAAATCGAATACTAACTCACTAGAAATTAAGGTGCAATTTAGACACTAAAATGTGTCTATCACACGTCCGTCCCGCGGAGTGTCTATACGGTCACTGTTTTTCGAGCTCTCAGATAACATCACTCACGTCTCCATCAATCACAGAGAATTCTGATGGAACCTTAAATATTCTCGTAATTCTAAAATTTGATATAAATGTTCCTCCGGCGAACTAAGAATATCAAATTTTTGCTATTCAGTTGTGTGACGTACAAATCATCATCAGGTATACTAGGCGGATGTACCAAGTAAGTGCAAACGGAGACCATTGCCTTCATTTATCAATTTCACTCCCAAAGAGTAAAACAACTATATGGATGATGAATTCACCTAGAAAAAGCGAAATGACTAATGCTTTTTTACAGCAAAGTTTTCCCGAAAATGGTGTAAGTTCATGGCCAAAAAAAGCGGCGTATACCTAGGAATGTCGATATGTACCTTTAATTATGACTTTGCTACTGAGATATACGTAAACTAGTCGTGTCATATGGATTGTCCAATTCGATGTTTGTTTTTCCGGTACTAATTTCTTTTGATCTTAATCTTGATAATTAAAAAAAATTGTGTTCGGCACATAGGAGGAGACCCTTTAAAATTATTCGTGCTATTCACAAGTTAATTTCTGTTAAAATATCATTGGATATTGAAGTGGCTGACCACCTAATGGACAGTTGTCCTAATGACTCAACCATTTAATCGTTGAGCTGTCATTTTATGGATATTTATTTCATAAATCAGTTGTCTATATAAAGACTCTGATCCACTCGGTGTAGAAGTGAGAGTGTGTGGAAACACTAAACGAAGAATAATAAAAATCGCTCATATATTTTTCACTTTCAAGCTTCATTCTATTCTAAATGATGTGTATACATAGCCACTGTATCAGTATGTTGCATTAGCTTAATTGTTCCGACGTTAGTACACCATTTATTAGAGCTATATTACTACCAAATATTATATAGAGTAGTTTGGTTAGTTAATAAAATATAAAACGTCATCAGCATAATTGTTCTACGACGATTGATATAGAGACCGGTGATATGTGAAAGGATAATTCATTTTAATCCTTGTATATTTAATTTAACTATTGTTAGATAGTTATATGCAAACAATTTTTATTGTGTCTAACTTAGTTCTTATTTGATAAGAATTTGTTAAAAATAAGTTAGACATCTCGTGACATCTTATATATGCTATGGAAGGCATAAATCATTGTTGCGGTATACGAAGAGATATCCGAATAGGTATGTATTTAAATAATTTATATTTGTGATATTGTCCGATTTTCGAATTTAGCCAAATATTTGAGTTTTACAGTGTTTGCTATTTTCCTCATTAATTGAATAATGGAAGATTTTTCTGTGTCCTTTTGGATGGCGTAGAAGATAATTTTTTCTTCTTTATTTCACCACTGATTTTATGGAAAATAGTTTGACTTGAGTTTAGAGAAGACATATGCACTGTATAAAATGCTACAGCGAGAAATAAGGAGAGTTATAAAGTTTTGCGCCCTTATATGCTTCTGCGAGCTTTACGGTATGCATAATATATACCTATTATACGCATCGACGAGCTTTAAAAAGCTAGTGTGTAATTTACACTTTGTATATGTTGTGACAGCAATAACGAGAGCTGCATATTTTTAATTGCACCTCGTAGATATACAAATGTCGAGCGGTAATGAGTGTTGCATTTCTTTAAATGATATTAAGAGTTAATATTTAGTCTTCTCGTTGCCAAATATATTACCGAAAATCAAACAAATTTGGTGAATTAAATTTGTATCAGTGCTTATGTAAATAAGTCTACTTTTAAAAAATTTGATAAACACGGAAAATGAGGAAAATGCAAAATGTGGTAGGCATATTTAAATATGGGAACCACAATGAGTTTTTCGGGTTTAGGGACCTAATAAGCACCGTACCACTAGAAGTGGAGAAATATGGAACGATAGCATTATAATTGGTTGAATAAGCCATCTTTGAGTATGGTCGAGCTCTGCTATCGTTTTGACATAAAAGATACAATACGGGCACCTGAGGCGTTGTTTAGTTTTGATAATCTCTATCGGTCGTCTTGGCAGGACTGAGACTGATATTGAGATAGTGACTTTGTTCACATAAGTTATCTTACAGTTTACTGTGGATTTTACATGACAATGTAAATTCTTAAAATTATTCCAGCTGGATAGTAAACGAGAGAGGAAACCTGATCAGTTATCTCTCCTGGGTTATGTGTTATCGTATCAGTACCCAGTTGCTACGTTGATAAGGTATAGTAATCCGGAATTGAAAGTTCCGTTGATGAGGCATTCTCGCCTAAGGATCAGTGATTGTTGCTAGATTTAGCAAGAGTACGCTAGCTAGATTCGGCATAAATTAAAGTCCTTGAAAGGCATGCCATAGAATCGCAGTGATTGTTTCGTCTGAAAAATGCTTATAAGCATAGACGAAAACCACTAATATGGGGGTATGCCAATCTAATCAGATAACGTACATATTCTCTTTGAGCGATGAGTTGATATCTCCTGACGAGGAATAAATCCATAAAAGTTGCGCTGATATCTCATGGAGAAGAATATCGGCATACTAAATTTGGTACCAATGGATTAAAATATCCTCATACTCTAGAGAATGATGTAAGATCGCTATAAACTGATTATAACTGGTTGTCGATAATGTTCAGGTTAGCTACTGGAATTATTGTGGATTGATATCCCCCTTTGTAAAGGAATTATCAACAAAGTTTATATGATTATCAAATATGGACCTCGAGTCATATTGAGTTGTGTTTTCTCTTGTGTACGCTTTTAGGACCTCAGTCCTAGCATCAGTTAAAAATTTGATGCTCATAAGAAAGCATTAAGGGAGAATAAAGGTCGCTTATTGCATAGCGCCACCCTTTGACAACGAGTTTCCACAAACACTTAATCAGGTTGATGGAAGTCTAGTAGTCATATATGACTCGACATATCACCTGGGTGGTAACCGTGTATCTATACTCATATAAATTTTAAATGAAACTTTTGGTTGTCAATTTTTGATGTTGTATCATTTTGGTAATGCTCTGGGCATTGATGGTGAGTAATTTTATTGTTCATTTGCATTCGTTGAATGGTATAGTTGAATCATTCATAAATCATTTTGAACTTATTACCATTGTCATGTTTTTGTGTGAAAACGTGCTGATGTTCCACTGTGAGTGCTATTACAACAAGATTTGCAAATTTGATGAGAGAGTCTTCCCACCGTTAGGGGAAGGAAGGCTATCGTCTGTAAAACGACATAAAGTATCCTGGTTTGCATAGAGATATACCAGGATGTATCTCATCTTGATTATTTATGTAGTGAAAGACATGCAGAAGTTGTTATCTTTCGAAATTACAAATCAAGTTGCTTCTTTGAAAAGCTGTGAATGTAGCAGCAAGTGTGTCATTTAAAACACACCACAAGCGTGAATGACTAGTTGATTCAAAATATTCTGATCCTCCTGAAAAGAAAGGACCAATCATAATCATCGAACGATAGTGCTCTCGAAGAAACTATCAAAGGTAGATCTGATTTCTCTAAGTATAGTTCTCCTAATAAGAGATCGTATCTACAAATGAAACTTCAAAATGAGAAATTTTTTATCGTAATACAAAGACTGTTAGTGACATAGTCAAAGTATCCACTAATACTGCAATAGATGACGTTGGTGTTAAACCACTCTCTATAGGGAAATGTCATCAAAGGAATGATTGGTTAAATTGGAAAGGAGTGATGCAAGTAGAATAACAGTTTTCTCGCTTAATTTTGGACCGCAGCCAAACACTCGAGAATGTGAGCTTTATCTTCCACAAGTGTGTTTTTACAATCCTGACACCCGATAATGTATGCTTATTGGCTACATGTGGGAGTTTGTGCAGAGTGAGAAAATGAAATCAACTAACATGTGGCACAAAGTCTTTTACAAAAACTTGAGATGGTTTACAAATAAACATATTCTCTTTTATAGATGCAATTACCTCTTTGGTATTAGTATGGTAGTCTTCAAGGACTCGACATGCATCTAATGGTTGTGGTTACTGCATATACATCCGTATTGGAAAATAATCTATAGATATCTAAGTGAAAGTCCCTTGAGGATTTCAGTCGTCAGTAGAAAAGCCTTACCGTGTATATTCACTAAATCTTAATCGAGCCTTTCGAGGTTTGAAATGATTTAGAAAGATGTGGTGTACAAGCGTCTAAGTGAATACTTATTAAAACGGGGAAATACAAACCATCTTATATGCCCATGAACTCTGTATTTGCTATATTTGATGAATACAACATCAATTTAATTGGAGCTTCTAAAGAACACTCCAAAGCACAAAAATGCTTAAACCAGGAGTTTGAGATGTAAAATCTCAGTAAAACAAGGTCTCAATCTGTCGGTTGAGCATTATAGCTGGGATTCCATTAATTTCGTCAACCTTAAAGGTTTGGACGTGTTTAAATGAACAAACTGGCACATTGCAGTTATGCGATCTCTTAATTTTAAGATAGATCGGTTTACATCTCAACAAAGGAAATGTATCGCTCTGTGGTATGTGTTACACCAAAGATGTGTAAATGGTACAATAGCTGAAATAGGCTATAATACCATATATTGAGTTTGTCGTAAACATGTAAGCCTAGTATACCCATTACCAATATCGAGATATTGGTCCGAAGAAAAATATCTTATCTTCATGGTACCACTATGCTTGATCTTTTGCATAAAAGATCGCATAATGTCTCCCACAAAGAAAAGCTAATTAGAATTTTTGAGTTTTGATTTTTTTTAGCAGGTTAGTTAAAGTAGCTAAATATTTTCCTAGCTAACAGTCTGGTAGTAGAGGACGATCGATTACGATTTTTTAGATAAAGCTAGTGGAGAATAAAAGGTTGGCACAAACAGATGATCATTAAGAGATTGCACAGAGGAAAATCAGACGAATTTTCTCGGAAGCTGCTGAAGACACTACAAGATGGTTCGTGGTCTATATGTATTATCGGGCACAATGATCAACTGAAAATGCTACTCATCAGGGGGAGTAAAGCCGTAAAAGACTATTGATATTGGGCATGTTGGACTTCTACGTCGTGTACTCTTTTTCCTTAGTCAAGGTTTTTTCCCACTGGATTTTCCTTGTCAAGGTTTTAATGAGGCATGCGAGTCCACTGCCATCCGCAGTTCGAAATGTTGTATTCTTTTTCCGTCGTCCTGGTTTTTTTCCCCTCTGAATTTTTCCGAACAAGGTTTTAACGAGGCAGCATCTGCGGGTCAATCATTGTTCTGAGTACTCATGTTTTCTTACGTTCAGGTTTTGTCATTCTGGGTTTTCCTGATGAGGTTTTTAATGAGATAACAATCTTAGATCGGTGATCGTCAATAAAATAGTTGTATATCCATAGAGTTCCCTGGGGTGCGGTTATCAGATAATCACACGTATTAATCAGGTTTTTACCGCTTGGGGTTTTTTCTGACAATATATTAACGAAGCAAAATGAACAACATCATCATTAGAGTTATAAACTTCCAGCGTTCAGATTTTTCAATGTAGCTTTACTGACGAAGTCTTATCAAGGCAACATATTTGCGACAGTCAATAAATTCCGATGTATTGTATTCCTTTTCTTTCAACCAATTTTTATCCTATCGGATTTTTCTGATAATGTTTTCGGATGAAGCAACAATACTGGAATAGGGGTCATCCAAGGGGAGTATTAAAATATTATTGGATATTGAAGTGGCTGACCACCTAATGGACAGTTGTCCTAATGACAACCATTTAATTGTTGAGCTGTCATTTTATGGATATTTATCTCATAAAACTGTTGTCTATATAAAGACTCTGATCCACTTCGTGTAGAAGTGAAGAGTGTGTGTAGAAACACTAAACGAAGAATAATAAAAGTCTCCTATATTTTCCACTTTCAAGCTTCATTCTATTTTAAATGATGTGTGTACATAGACACTGTATCAGTATGTTGCATTAGCTTAATTAGCTCAATTGTTCCAACGTTAGTACACCACTTATATTTTCCGTCAATTCTAGTACAATAATCAACATAATATATAACAAATGGATCCAGTGAGACCCCATCAATTCTCAAAAATGCAGATCAAGGTCCCTATGAAGCGGTTTTATCTTCAGAGCAGTGGTTTTTGGATGATAACTGTTCTCGAATACTGTCAATGAGATCAGTTGTTTCTTGGTCTAGTTTTAAGGGGAGCCGCCTAATCCCCTGCAGGAAAATATAGTTTTAGAGAAAACCATTTTCAGAAAGTATATAAATTTCAAGTTGTTGCATATGTTATTCCAAATAGAAGCACCAACAAGAAAGGATTCAACATATGTAATTTTCAGTTAATTAACAACACCACACTGAATCCAACCAGACAAAATACAAGTAGTAGAAAAATGCTTCTTATGGCGAATGACCTAGATAATGGCTAGAACATCCTCACATAAGTCAGGCTTTCGTTCAATTCTAAGTGGGCGCCATATCTCTTCCACCGAAATCAATCTATGTGGCCGGTAGATACATGGAAGTGATATGGGTCAATTTGGTATAAGAGAACCTATAGGTGGGTTAGATAAAATTATGAACACTATTATGCAGCACATACGGAAACTTAATAATAAATTTCATGCATGTCATCGACAACACCATAACACATGACAATGGTATCTGGAAAGATCAGATGGGGTAAGGGTTTGTTTTGCTTTTACCTTGGATGTCCATAAGTGGTCACTTGCTTTACGAGGGATTATATGGAGATGCGTCTGCAATGAAGTTTCAAAGTAAATCAGATAATAAGCCAAATCTAATATTTCATGCATCCTGGTATGGTATATGCATGAAATCTAATCAGACTTGACACTTGAGTAAATGAGTAAGGGGTCAATCTTATGGTCTAATGAGAAACTCATGGAATCTTGAACGAAGTAGAAAGAACGAGGCTTACATGAAATATTACTTGTCCTGCTGCTGAACCACTGTTAACCAGCAAGTTGAATGAATCTGCAGTATTCACACTTCCCATGTAAGCAGTCAGTATAAGGTATAGTTTGTTTGTTTGTTTTTAATAAATGAAAACCCAAATGAGCATTTCATCTCCACAGTAGAAGAAGACATCACAAAGAAGAAAAATTGGACCATTTTATTTCCCAAGGAAAGCCTTTTTTTTTTCATTGTTTGATTCTCTCGAAAAATATTAATCATCAATTACGCATTCCTCATTTTTATCTTGCTTGTAAATCAAGTAAATTAGCATATGTTGATTGCAGGTACTTGTTGGTGAAAATGGGCAACATATAAAATCCAGACGAATGAAAACTAATTCATCTCACAAGATGTACAAAAGGACAACCTAAATTTCTTCAAATTCATGGAGTTATTTCGTCGATAATTATTCTCCCAGTATATATAAATACACGTGAAAGAAAACATACTCATAGAATGATGTATAAGTTAATTGAACAATTATCGAATATGGCAACTCACAAATTAATAGGACAATAATTATTAGAACAATCTTATACTAGAAGACAGCAATAGCAAAAGGTTGGCTAGTCGACAGCAGATATAATGTGGCAAATTATAGTGAAAGATCCTTGTAAAGAATTGAAAAACCTACCACAATGAGTTGCTTTCATAATTGCACTGCTCATTAATGGTACTTTAGAACTCATGGAGGCTACAACCTGCATGGCATTGACACGTTAACAAGATTAACTGTATGCATATGTCTTATAGCCGTAACCAGATATATTGGCAGAGTTATTAGTATGAAATGAACTTAAGCTGATACATGTGCATCTATCTTCAGTCTTATGCAGAATGTATATTTATGGGCATAGTCAGATAAAATTGGAAAAAAGGGGAGAAGCAGGGACACCAGAAATCTAATGGGGTTTGTTGTCATGGAATCCTAATGATGAAATGTTTTTGCCCTGATAAATCTCATCTACGTTGGCATAAGAAAAAATTTCACGCAACTACACTTCAAATAAATGTGATTCGATTTATGCTTTTGCTTCCATTTTAATATATTCAATCAGGCAGATCCAACATCACCATACACAGTATAAACAAAATAAGCGAGCAACTTTTTTTTGAACAAAGGCATGACAGCAAATTATATATTTACATCAACCAAAACGAAACTTACAGAGGGTGGAGTAGCTTCCAAGGATGTATAATGAGATTTTGGAATAACAAGGGAGTGCCTAGAAAAACAAGATCAAAGAAGAAATAAGGATGGCAACAGATAAAGGATGATATATGGCCAGAAAACTTGAGAACGGTGCAAAGGTTAATCTAAACAAGCTTGGCCTTCAAATACATAGGATAATGCGAAACAAGAATGACCTTCTAAAGCAAGAAATACAGTTGCAAGTAAACAACAACAGAACAATGTATCATTTTTAAGGATCAGTACTCGAACTGTGTATTATGACCCTGATTTCCATGGCCAAGCCAAAGAAAGAGAGATTTACAAAATGCAAGACTTGATTTGAGATTCAATCCAGTAAATGGGGATCCTGCCATTAATCTATCTGGCACACCTGAACAGAAAGAGTTGCAATTACCAAACAATGTAGCAAACATATTGTGCATGTATTCTACAAGCAACATGAGATGGCTCACTAGATGAGCCCCACTATTTCAAAAGTGATTTGCTTTTACGCACCTAAGGTGTTGAACTAACAGTTCCCAAAAACCAAGAAGTTCCAAGAATTTCAAGCTCTTATCAAGTACTTCAAATTTATGCTTCTTCTTTTCATTTCTGACCACATGGCATGTGCACCATGAAAATGACACAAAATCTTAAATATCTAATTCAAGTCTTCAACGATTAATTTACGATGTTAATTAAGTAAAAATAAGAAAACTTCCATCTATAGTCACCTAAAGTAATCACATTTCTAAATGCAGGAGGTACCTTACCCATGATTTAGAGGATTCAAATCCAAAATGCACAAGCATACGTCATCCTCATAAAGCTGTACGAATAACCAAATACAGTAAGAAAACAAACACGCAGTAGACAACCAAGATACTAATTGCATAATATTGGTTGCAAGTATCAATTTGACTGAAGTAACGAAGTTCCCCGAATGTAATTCATATTGCTCTCTTATCTTGATACAAAATGTGTTCATATCACTACTACTTCGAAATGACGAATTTGGATGACTATCAAATAATCATTAAATTCTGAAGAACTAACTCTCGATAACCCAACACAACACTAAATTTACCATAGATACAGGTATAAACCACCAAATTAAGCTCAAATTCTTTCAAGGAATTATTAGTGAATAAAAAAAAAACAGAAATCAAAATCAAAATCAATCATTTCCAAACCCCAATTACTCTAAAATCAACCAAACCCAAACAAGAATTTCAACACTAAACCCCCAAAGTTCAATCTAATAACTTAAACAAAAAAAAAAAAATTATTTCAATAAGACAACAATTTAATTAATACCTTGAATGCAGGGGATTCACCACGAATAATCTTACAAAAGATACAATCTTTTTCCTCTTTCTCCTCCTCTATTTCTTTAATACTTTTCTTCTTGTTATCATCAATACCACCATTAGAAACACAATTTGAAGCTGAAACCCATGAAAAATCTGGTCTTTTTTGTGGACGAAGATGAGAAAAGAGAATTGCTAGTCTTCTTGATTCCATTTTCTAATTAACTTGATGATAATTTTACCGTTAATTTTTTTCTTCGCATTTTTTTTAATGAAAATATGGAGTTGACACGAGGGAGTAAGAATTGGTGGTGAGGAAGGGAAGATTAGGTTCAGAGATTTATGGCCGTTTGTCACCTGCTTTTGTTGGGTTTGGACTTTTGGTTGGGTTTGAAACGACACAATTTTTTTTCCCATGGCAAATTATTTCAATAATTTAAGGGAATAATTGCTAATAACCGACGTGGATGGATAGGGGAAGGTCCCACTTGAAAGAAAACTGAGAGATGATTTTAGCACCCCTAGTTTTGTGGAATAAGAAAATGTTAACTCTGGTTTCTTTACATTTTTTCCGAAGCAAATTTTATTAAGTAAAAAAACAAATAGGGAATTACACAAGGGTATATATGGTATCCGTTCTATGAGCAACACATTGCATTAGAAATAAAGGGGTTGTATATTCCCATACCATAGTATGTTAACTTCCCTGTTGGCTGTTGTCTACACCATGGTTAGCTAGTGCATCTGCCGTTTGGTTGGCTTTTCTGTAGATATGATGAAGCGAATGGTGCTGGTATTGTTTGCATTAGGTTTTGGATCTCTTTGATAATATCTTGCATATACCATGGGGCTTCTTTCCTGTTTCTGATGAAGTGAACCATGCTTTGTGAGTCTGATTCAAAGCTTTATGTTTACTTGTCGTTGTTCGAATAGCCATCAACATCGCCCAGGTTTCCACGACCAATGTTGTCGTTATCCCCAAGAAGTGTGCCATAGCTATTATTAACTCTGAAGATGACACTAGTAGAAAAAGGCTGTTATACAACATTTGAAATTTGTCCTAGAAGCGAGTTATACGACACATTTAAAATGCTGCAGAAAGTGCCGCAAATTAGCTGTCTTTTTCTGGAATGACAATACCAAAATATAGTTGAATTACTTAAATAAACGTTCAAATTGAAGTTCAACTCAAATTCCTACTCAATTAGGTTGAAACTCAAATTCTTATAAATTACGTTGAAAATCAAATTCTTACCAAATTACACTGAAACTCAAATTCTTACTAAAACTGAAACTCAAAAAAAAAGATTCAATTCTTACTAAAATTCTTACATTGAACTCCAAATAATAAAACTGAAATTCAAAAAAAAAAGATTCAAGCTTCAAAAAAAGAAGTGCAGGATGACTTTACTTAAACTCCATCTGGTCCACCATTTGGATCAGCACCTTCATAAACAGATGGAAAAATAGGTAAGAGATAAAACTCACCTGATAGAATTTGATATATCAAGTAACTAATCAAGTACAATAGCAATACAAAGTAATGAAACCATACCTTTCCACTATGCAAAGTTTTTCATATATAGTCCTTCAACTGATCCGTAGATGCGTTCTCTCCGCACTCTCCAACCACGGATTTTATCCATAACGGAACCTCCTGTATGAACGAAAATATTACAATCATCAAGTTGGAAGAAACAAAATCAAAGTTCATAATCCAGGACTAAGTAAAAATCCAGTAATAATAAACAATAAAATTTAACTCATAAGTGTTTTGTGATGTACACCTTTGCAAGAGCCAAAGAGTGTTGGTATCAGATCCCGTAACATCAAAGAGAGAATGGTGTGCCCAATGACCAGGCAACAACTTGTCTGTTTATTTGCTTTCTTTTATATTCTCCATGAATTTTGAGAAATCCATGATGAACTAAACCTTTCATATTGGTTAAGGATGTAGTTGGATATCATGAACATGTTACTAAATTAATATATTAGTTTTGTTATCTTAATCAAATCATTATCGTCTTGTTCTACTAATTATTATCGCCATGTATGATTGTGTGTATGTTTGTTTAGGAGAGCTACTAAATAACTATGAATGTATATCTATTGCTAGACTAGGGTTTTGATATTCGGAATTATTGATGAACCTTGTCATAAATAGCATATTGTGATTACCAATTGTATTCAAAACCTTTGTGTGAATACATGTAGAAGCTTGAATTATGTTAAATAGATTAGTTGTAGTCTATCTATTGCATTGATTAGCCTAATTCATAGAACTTAAAGCTCTTGCATTGATTAGCCTAATTCATAGCACATTACATTAGGTTGTTCTTGGAGTAGTATTTGCATATTCATCGCTATGGTATGTGATGACATGAGGAATTTACTAGAGTATGCTCTCGATGGGATGCTCTAGAGCTTTTGATAATGAATGATTAAGTGAAAACTCTAGTTATTAGTTAAAGTGCATGTCTTATGATTGATGATGAACCTTAACCAGTACTCTCAAACTATTGGTTCTCTTTAATTGATCTTTGATAGCTTAATTACTTTAGTCTTATATCACAAAACCCTCCCTCATTATCTAAGTTTTCAAATACGAATAACAACTCATACCTCTCTGAGGAACGAACTTGTTCTTACCATTATACTCTAATCCATATTTTGTGAAATGAAAGAACTTAAAACATTTTTGCTTGATTGAAAACCGACCAGCTTGATCGCTTCAAATAACTCGTCATCTAGATCGGTCGGAGAAGTAGTGTATTGATGCGCGAAGTGATTTAATAGGAGCTCACTGATTTTATCTTTTTCTGTAACCCAATTATTCTGATAGTCCCTTAGTTGCTGGATATTTTTACAGCTTCGATGGATAGTGGTGTGCAAAAAGGTTGTGTAACGATCTCCAAATTGTAGCCATTGGGCTCTTGCACGTTGTTGCCAGTAAGTTGCATGATTTTGAAGTAATGCCATATGGCAAAGCTGAAGGTCTTTCTCTTTATGAACTCAGTATGTTAATGTCTGACCCGATTTGGTGGCACATTGGTGTTTTACATGTTAAATTTGACTGGGGATGTCTTAATCATGGTCGGTAGGTGGTCATACGTGGCTTTATTCCATATGGTCAGGACTTTACTTGTAATGATCAGTTTGATTTGGATTTCCACAGTTGGATCTTCATATGACTCTCTTGTCCATACGTCACGAATGACTTGATTGATCTGTGGGTGTGATAGCCATAGGTGTTCAAATTTTTAATTATACGTGCCTTTCAGGTCCAAGGCCTTTGGTCGCATAAGAATTGGTGCACGGTACGACACAATACGCGACAAGTGGGTTATCATTGCGAGGGGGTTGGTGGTTCTCCAAGCTTGGTTTGTGATAGCTCTGTCGAGTATTTCCATGATATAACTGGCTCCTTGTTAGTGATTGGTCCATATGAAAGGGTCACCTTGGAAACCCAAGAATATCAATTCTGTCTCATCCATCATTTCAAGAATGGTTGCGTCTTTGCAAATGTTACATGGCGACCGCTATTCTTCTTTGACTGGTTGGTAACCTCGTTGAAATATCTGACAAGGAGCCAAGGCAGCTTAGATAGTGGGAATATGTGGCCAAAATTATCCCAAAAGTCCTTTCGTGTGTCAGGGTGTGATGGACTATATATTCTCGTACATAGCCAAGGTTGCGCCAGCGATGGTGGTGTGACATGGGCATGTATATAGCTCTGCGAGTGTAGTAGTATGTTGGCTTGGATGTTATCGTTCCACATAAGACAGGCCTCCTCTCTGTCTTTTTTTTTGGGACTGTAAAATAGTGTTGGAACCTGATGGTGTTTTGTAACATTGTCATATGAGCTTCTGTTGTTAATGTTTTCACAAGAAACACGATAGACGGTCTGTGAGCAGTGATAAGGCCGGGTAGGTGTTGAACGGAAGTTTATTGATTAAGACCTTGGCAATTCCATACTAACACAGTCATTGTGTAACTTCAACTTGCACCTGCACGTGAATGGAGTTCGTCTTTGTAGTAGTCACCGACAGCTATTGTTGTTGTTGTTCCCTCCGGGAGGTTAGTAGCTGTGACGCAAGAATGGTTGTGTTGCTCTCAAATTAGCTTAGGTTTAGGTTACGTGTAAAAACTGTTGGGCAGTTTAAATAAGGTCCAACACCGTAGACCACATCCAAGGATAAGCCCATAAACAGTTTTTAACAATTACAGATTGATCGACTATGCTATAAGCAGAAAAACTAAAACTCGAACTTTGCTGAACAGAAACTGAGCAAAAGCAAAGGCACTTACTAAATTCCCTACAATAGATGGACTATGCAGAGAAGATATACAGCGCAAAAGACACTCATCACAGCTTAATTTTACAACTTGATTAGGGATAAGCTAATTTAACTGACACTGCTAACTTTACTAAGAAACTACAGAACACACTAAGTTAACAACTGAATTAACTAAAGGTGCACAAAAAGCGGAGAAGACAAGATAACTACTGATCAGATTGAAAATTGTGGCTTTGATTGGGCCAAACAGCTGCACGGTAGGTAGCAGTTAGGTTTCACAACTGTGGAAATACCCCCACCCTTGAAGGATAGTTCTAGAAAAAGACAACCTGCGAATTTCACAACTAAATCCCAGTAATTTACGAGGAAGAATAATTGAGTATGATCTCAATTATGTCGTAGCTAACTGGGCTAAAGGTCGAAGATTATAACTAATAATCGTTACAGGTGGTATTCACCAGAGAAGGCAAGATTACTACTACTAATAATGTTACTAAAACGGTTTCTAAAATCTGAGATACAGATACAATATGAACTACAGACTCCAACTAGGCTAAACCAGAGTAATTAAAAAGAAAGACAAATTTGCTTAAAAACAAAATACAACAAAACTGAAAAACTTGTCGAGTAAAGGTGGCGAATCCACCGGCCCATTAGCATGCCAATTAGGTTTTGTTGCTTGCTGTTGTGATAATAAGAAAAACTGTAACTGTGATGAATTCCTAGGGTATCAAAATTCCTGATTTGCGTGATTTATGTGGGCTGATACGAATACTAACAGCAGCTAAGGGATGCCATTTAATCGATCTGACGGCCATGACCGCTTAGAATATGTGTATCCTATATAGATTTATGGAATGGTATCAACATCGCTAATAGTGGTATTCCCTTTATAAATTATACATATTTGGAACACAATCCGTTACATGAGCTATCAAAGAAATAAGCTTGTTTTCCTGACAAGTTTGAAATAGTAAAAATAGCACAATTAAAGTCCTAATTTCTTTAGCGGAAGCATCAACTACTCCAATATGGTATCTCCTAAGAAAATAAGAAAAACTTTTTTTAAAACAACCAAATAAAGCTTGGCATTCCACCATAATTTTCCTTGCTCCCTAACCTAGGTTAATTATGACTGAAATCATTGAGAGATTCAATCACATACTTGCAGCCTCCAACAATGAAGATATCCGAAGTTTCCCTTAAAGATAGAGCTCATCCCGTTGCTTCCTTTAGAGTTAGGCATTATGTTTTTTATGGTACTGTGGTGAGTCTAGAAGTGGCTCTGGTATGCAAACAGTTGCCTTGTTCATCCATGAGGATTGATCATGTTCCATATATATGTAAGGAAATCAAAAGATGCGTATGTTAGAAGAATTTTCACTTTTTTTTACTTGATCGAGAAAATTCATTTATTTTATTTTTGTAAGTAAATCGTATTATACCAAAATGGAGGAAAGTTACGGAAGACCTGACTGTCTATTGGTTACTATTATTCTGGCAGAAATGCCTAAAATACGAGTATCCCCCAACAGAGTATAACCTCATTTAAAAGAAAAGTAAGTACATTATTAGAGCTTGGAAGTAAATAAATCCTATCTAAATAAATAAAAGATAAAAGAAAAGAAGGCATTATGTTCGACTGTTGCTTGATAAAACCCTGCTTTTATGCCTGTTTTTCTAAATCATCTGCAGGTTGATTACCCTCTCTATAAGTGAAATTAAAACCCAAAAAGTTCTCACATTCCATTAGTATCTTCATAGCTTCAAAGATGATGGATTATTGTCTCCAACGAACTGAGTTCCTCTTCCTTTGAACAAAAGATATCATCCTATGGCAGTCCCCCTCAATCAAAAACTTTTGAACTCCATCTCTCTATCCCAATAAGATGCTTCTAGTAAACTCAAAGCTTCTGCCTCTTCTGGGCAGGATGCATAGAAGGTCCCGGCCAGATCGAGCTTTGAAAGTTATACCTGCATCAATTCTAAGGGTTAGTCAAAAACCTGCTTTATGTTTGGAGTCTACCCAGGAAGCATCAAAGTTGAGTTTTCATTGATTTGTCTGTGGTGCTTTCCAACTCTGATTTGTTTCATGATTTCTAGAATTCTTTTGCACTTGTGCAACACTGTGTATCTGTAAAGAGGCCCACAAAGATTTGGGTTGAGTTACTAATCTCCAAGCAAATTTAGCTATCATTGCCTTATTTAGTTTGTTTGCTTATTTGAAACCCAAGCCACCCAATTGAAACAGGTTTACAAAGAAAATCATAGGCTTTTAAGTATACCCTTTTATTATTTGTATCCTTTCCCCACCAAAAATCTCGTTGAACTGTATTTATTCTCTGTTTTATTTTCTTTGGTAATATAAAACAACCTATTTGGAATATTGGCAGGGACCCTAGAACTGTTATGTTAAGTACTAGTTTACTAGCCTGTGCAAGAGTTTTACTCTGCCAGCCTTGGAATCTTTGTTCCATTTTGTCTACAATAGTGTTAAATATTTTAAGTTTTGATTTGTCTATGAAAAGAGGTGCACCTAAGTATGAATCTTTAATATTTATTTACTTTTATTTTTAGAAGTCTGGTC
Source organism: Papaver californicum (assembly GCA_023531435.1). NCBI lineage: Eukaryota > Viridiplantae > Streptophyta > Magnoliopsida > Ranunculales > Papaveraceae > Papaver > Papaver californicum. Next base: position 1,190,184 of record JAJJMC010024063.1, on the reverse strand, counting down.
ATCATTTTATGATGCCTTGGATGTGTCTTTCTACTAAAGAAGATACCTGATTTGTTGAAGTTTATGAGTTTCCCTAAAGCATTACTAAATTGTTCAATTATGTTTAAGAGTTTTTTTTACAACCTATCAGATTCGCCTTTGTAAACAACAAGCAATCATCATCGAATAACAGGTGTGATACTAGTTGACTATGCCTAGCGATTTTTATACCCTGTATGTGTTAAGTTTTCTCTTTTTCTAATAATAACCTAGATAAACCTCCTTGCAGATGATAAAAATGTGAGGAGACAATGGGTTTATACCCTGTATGTGTTTAGTCCTCTAGAAGGAGAAAAGAAATCTCTCGGAGAACCATTCAGCAATACTGCAATTGATGCAGTTGATACACATTGAGAAATCAGTATGCACCAATTATTACTGAAACCAAAAGCTTTCAGAGTGATGAGAAGGAAGTCCCAACTGACTCTATCGAATTCCTTTGACATGTCAATTTTGACTCCTAGTCCACCTGATTTTGTTTTCATTTTGTTCAATAGTGAATCAACTCGTGGGCTACCACAAAGTTATCCTCTATTTTTCTAGAAGAAAGAAAGGTTGACTGGAAGGGAAATATCATTTTTTCCAGATGAACTTTTAGTTTATTTGCAAGAAGTTTAGAAAGAATTTTGTAAGGGGTATTACTAAACCCTATTGGTCTGAAATCATTTGGAGTTTTATAATTTTTTATTTTTGAAATTAAGAACAGAAAGGTTTCATTTAGTTTTAGATGTGAAAAATTCCTGAATAAGGGTCACTATTTGCTCTCCTACTAATTCGCAGTTATGCTTAAAGAAACTTAATGGAAAACCATCCGGTCCCAGAGATTTATTAGACTTCATTTGTTTGACTACTAATTCCCATACTTCAGTAGTTGTAGGTGTTTTTAGAAGGGCCTCATTTTCTTGATCAGTGATAACTCTAGGTATAAGATCCATTAGTTCCTATCATGAAAATTAGGAGAGGAAGTAAAAAGGTTTGAAAAGTGGATTTTTAGTTATTCAGCAATCCTGATCAGTGGTTTCTGAAAAACAACCTTCCTTTGCTGATTTGTTAAGCAATCGGTTATATTTCTCTTTCTCCTTTTTAGAGTTTTAGTATGAAAAAATTTGGTGTTTTTTTCTCCTAATCTAACAGTGTTATCTCTAGATAGCTGTTTGAAAATTGCTTTTTGTTTGTCGTATAGGATTTCTAGCTCCAGAATTTAATTATTAATATTTTCTTGTTTATTATTGTAGTGTTGTTGCATTTAGTCTTTCTAACTGTTTTAAAATTTATGAAATTTTTCTATGAGAAAAACCAAAAGTATTTTTTTTCCCAGTAAGGTTAGATTTTCTCCTAAAAAGGCAAGTTTCGAGATCAAAACTTCAGAGATATTTCTCAAAGATTTATCTCAGGAATTATGAATAAGCTCAATACATGACTTCTCCTCGAACCACGTATCGAAAATTTTGAAATTATATTTTAACTCATAAGCAGAACTACTAACTAGGTCCATCCTTAGAAGGCAGTGATCAGAGCCTATATATGACAATTGTGTAAGATTTCTGTCAGGATACTGAATTTGCCAATCAGCATTCACAAAAACTTTATCCAAAATTTATTTTATTTTGCTACTACTCTCTTTATGGTTATTCCAAGTAAAATTACTACCTGTAAAACTTAAATCAAATAGAGTTGACCTTTCCAATAGTCCCATGAAGGGCTTAGCCTCAACACTATTGAAAGGGAGCCCCCCCTATTTATCCGATTGCTCTAATACCTAATTATAATCCCCTATTACTATTCATGCCATTCCATATTATAACACCTTAAGAGCTATCTCTTCTAAGAAGAGCCAAGATTCTATCTTATTTGGTTTGTATGCAAAATCAGAAAACAGAGATTTGAGGAAAGGTTTTTGATTTTTAGTTTCAGATAAAAAAAATAATATTATGCTTTTCAGTTTTTAAAATTTGATTTAGATGTTTTCTTGTTTTTTTATTCCCACGTCATTGTGTATTCCAAGCTATCAATATCATTTTTAGAGGAAAAACAATAACAGATTAATAGAAATTTAACTAGAAAGGTAAAAATTTAGATCTTAAAGCCTAAGGGCAACTGCAGCGGCGCGATCAAAATCAAAGATCAAAGATCAGAAATTTTGATATTTGATACGCTGCAAAAACAACTATGAGTAGTCAAGCAAAAGGTTGTGGTTTCGCTTAGTGTCGAGCGAAGTGTCAACACTTCGTCTGAGAAGACGCACGAGATTGTGGGAGCTCGTTTGCTCCAGACGAAATTATAGTCTGGCGAACTCCTAGCTTCTCGCCCGTGTTTTAAACGAGATCCTAGTCCACCGCTTGAGTCCAACCGAACTCCTGGGACCTCGCTTGATAATAATTTTTATTCGGGGTCGGGCGATTACTTTTAATCATGTACAGTGGATTTCGTCTATTAAAAGTAATCTATAATCGCACGGCTGGGGTTGATATTTGGAGATTAAAGGTTAGTTTTAATCTTTGATCCGTGTATTCATCGCGCCACTGCAGTCGCTCTAATATAATCATTCAAAGTAAGAAGAATTAAAAGATGAAAAAATTATAAATAATAACAAGGCAACAAGAAAATTAAAGAAAGTAAGATTTTGAGCAAGAGAGTAAAAGAAAACATAGATGGTTTACCCGATCCCCCTACTTCTTTCATTTGCAGCTTTCATTAATGCATCTATTTTCTCATCGGATGAGATTGAACTAGAGAAGTTAGTACTAATCTCATCCACAACAGATTCATATTGGTTAAAATTTTCATTGGCAACCACCTCTTCAGAAGAGAGAGAATAATGAGGGGTTATGAAAATTTCAGGAGATCCAGAATGAACAGAAGCATGCGAAGATTTTTCTGATTCTTCCGAAGAAGAAGAGAAGGTAATGATAAAAGTCAGTTTAGAGTTTTCAGCAGTCTCCAAAGGAGGAGTATGAAAAACATCTTCATTTGATGCATCACTAATTGTAATCACAAACAATAATGCCATCTCTATGATTTATCTATGTTTTATTTACATTATCGTCCAAAAGCTCTCCATTAGGTATCTGAAAATCCCAATTTGATATCTCTTTATACTCTGGTAAGGGAGAAAAAATGCGAGTTAGCGGGTCAGAGCTCAGAAAAAAGCCTTTTACCCAGGAAAGATTCTGGAAAATCATCCAAATTAGAGTCATACCATCCAAGGATGGGCCTGTTCCAGTATTATCCCTTTCACTTATGTTTGCACCCACATGATGCGGTCCGTAAAGCAGATCAAGAAACTCATACTCATCTACCATTCTAGGTGTATGTAGAATCGAAGTTGGAGAATAGGGAAAAAAAGGATGAATTCATAGATGAGTCGGATAGATATACAAAGTCTATCTGATCATCAAAGAGAACTTTGAAATCATCTTCCCAACTCTTGGATTAATTCATCCTATAGAACTTCCTCAGGACCTAAGTCATTGATATTCTCCAGAGGCATGTTTAAACTAATTGCACATTTCTCATGCACATGACCAAGCCTAGTGCAGTTACTGCAGACACGATGGGGGAGATTTATATAAATGAAATAAATGAAGGATTTCATGTTTGATCCTACTTTAGCCCTTATTGAGTGCTTTAATTTTCTTTCTATGTTTATCTCTACTTTAACCTGTTAGAATTAAAAATGGATTCTTACTTAAAATGATTTTTGTTACTTAATATATCTTAGTGGGATCAAGGGTCACTAGTCCAAACTTGGGGTGGAAAAATAGAGCCATCCATTTTCACTTCTTAGTGAATGAGAAACCTTTGGTTTGTCCCATATTGGGCAAACCAAGTAGGAAGTTTATCCTCTTTACCACAAACGTTCTATATAAGGAAAAAGAACTAGTGGATTGGATATGGACTTAGGAAATGGACTAGTGGGAAAATGCACACATGTGCGGTGCTTCGCATCGAAGCCTTACGGAGCTTGCGTGTGCTTTTGCGTGAGCTTTGGCGCGAGCCTTGGTGTGAGCCTTGGTGTGACCATTGGTGTGACCCTTGGTGTGACCATTGACGTGAGCCTTGGCGTGTGCCTTGCGAGTGCCTGCGTGTGCCTATCTGAGATCCAACGATTTTATATTTTAATTTTGTACATTAAGTATTTTACCGTTTTGAATTTATAAATTTAAAACAGGTTTAAATAACAAAATATTTTAATTAAATATCTCGAATTAAATAACAACGATAATCAAACAGTCTTCTTCTTCTTTAAAAGAAAAACAATAGTCAGATTTTTTCTTACCCCAGTCGCAGCCACTGACATGACGATTATTCCCCTCTTCTTGCTTTGATTTGCGCACTAGTTTACTTCTTAATTTTTTCTTCTACTGTTAAGTTCACAACGGGCCAACGAGTCTTGCTAACTGGGTTGGTATCAGGTGGTTTTATCCTGGATTCAAATTTGTCATCTCTAAAGGTATAGCAACATCTTTCTAAAGGTGTACCTGACAAATATTGAGTTAAGGGCAGTCTGTTGAACAGGCGACTCCACCTCTCTGTGCTTGTGTGGTTGTCTGAACTGTGCTGTTTTGTTCTAACGATTAATCTCTTTCAAGTTTCGGTTTGGTTTGCTTACTGTTACAGGAATATTCTCCAACATTCTTAACTCAATACTTGTATTATTTCAAAAAAAAAAATTCTGTAACAATGGTGAAGACTGATGTTGACAGACCTCAAAAATTTTCTGGAAAGGACTTCAAGAGATGGCAGTCAAAAATGTTATTTTTCCTGAGTTTCCACATGCTAGATGAGATGGTTCTGAAGCCTTTTGATGAGTGTCTGAATGAACCTGAAAAATTACAGGACTTAGAAAGTTGGAAGAGAAGTAATTATATGGCCAAAAATCATATCTTAAACTGCCTAGAAGATGCTCTATATGATTTTTACAATGCTAAGGATAATTTAAATGCTTATAATCTATGGACTGCACTACAAGATAAATATGAAGCAGAAACAGCAGTAAGTAAAAATTTCCTGGTTGCACGTTTTCTGGAATATAAAATGATGAATGATAAATCAGTGGTTGATCAGTTTCTGGAGTTGTAAAAAATTATTAATTAAATAATTGTTGAAGGAATGGTTATTGATGAAACATTTCAAGTTTCTGCTGTTATTGAAAAATTGCCAAATTCCTGGGCTGAATACAAGAGAAGACTAAGGCATGAAACTGGTGAAATTTCCATGGTAGAATTGGGCAAGAAAATCCAAGTTGAAGAATTGTTGTGTTCAAAGGACAAGAATGTTTCTTCTGCAAGAGACATGTCAAACAAAGCTCACGTCATCGAACACAAATTTGCTAATAAGTCTGGACCACAACAAGCGCAAGCCTAGCCCGCAAAGAAAAGGTACATTTCAAAAACCAAAATCTGATATTGGTAAAATTAAGGGAGCATGTTATGTTTTTGGTATGTCTGGCAATATGGAAATTCATTGTAGAAAACGCAAAGATGCAAATTTTAAGAAATCAAATGTAAACTTAGTTGCAAGTAGTAAAAATGAGTTTTCTGGCACGGTGTCTGAGGTTAACTTAGTTACCAATGTGAGAGATTGGTGGGTAGACTCTGGAGCTACCAAACATGTCTGCGGAAGTAAAGACATGTTCACCTCCTATCAGACGGTAGGAGAAGGAGAAAAACTCTATATGGGTAATTCATTTGCAGCACAGGTTGCAGGAAAAGGAAAAGTTTCGCTGAAGCTCTCTTCCGGGAAAATCCTCACATTGAATGAAGTTTTACATGTACCATACATCTGCAAGAATCTCGTTTCAAGTGGTGTGCTAGATGATAAGGGCAACAAGATTGTATTTGAGTCTGGGAAAGTGATTATCACTAAGGGAAAGGATTTTGTGGGAAAGGGCTATAAGGCTGAAGGCCTATACAAATTATCTGTAACCTCTGTTGAAGTTAATAAAATTGATTCTTCTTATGTTGTTGTCTCATTGAATATCTGGCATGGTAAACTTGGTCATGTAAATTATAAATCAATGAACAAATTGGCAATCTCTGGCTGCATTCCAAAATTAAATTTGGAATATGAACATAAATGTGAAGTTTTTGTAGAATCAAAATATGCAAAGAAGCCCTTTAAGAAAAATGTCCTCAGAAATTCTAATCCCTTAGAGTTAATTCACTCAGACTTAGTTGATATGAAATCAATCCAAACTAGAGGTGGTAAAAAATTGTTTTGTCACTTTCATAGATGACTGTACTAGATACTGTCATATTTACCTGCTTAAAGGGAAAGATGATGCTTTAGAAGCATTTAAATTATATAAATTAGAAGTAGAAAACCAATTGAACACCACAATTAAAACTATTAAATCTGACCGTGGGGGTGAATATGTAATCCCTATAGGAGACTTTTGTGCACAACATGGCATTATTCATGAGGTAACTCCTCCTTATTCACCACAATCAAATGGAGTGGCTGAACGGAAAAACCGAACCCTTAAGGAGATGATGAATGCCATGTTAATCAGTTCAGGACTACCGGCGAACTTGTGGGGGGAGGCCGTCCTCTCAGCTTGCTACATCCTGAACAGAGTGCCCTTTAAAGGATTAGTCAAATCACCGTATGAATTATGGAAAGGCAAACAACCCTCTTATGGATACTTCAAAGTGTGGGGGTGTTTAGCCAAGGTCTCTATTCCTCACCTAAAAGGACTAAAATAGGAACTAAAACGGTTCATTGTGTCTTCATAGGATATCCCGAACACACCACTGCTTATAGGTTTATGGTTGTGAGTTCTGAAAACTCAGAAATTGGTGCGAACACCATTATGGAATCTAGGGATGCTATATTTTTTGAAAATGTGTTTCCGTTGAAATCTGAATCTCGCATGATATGTGATGATCCCCTAGATGTCCCTTCTTCTAGCCATATTTTACCGATAGAAGAAGATGAATCTGTTTATGAACCTAGAAGAGGCAAAAGACTTAGAATAGAAAAATCTATTGGGCCAGACTTCATAACCTGTTTAGTTGAAACTGATCCACAAACCTATAAAGAGGCCATGACTTCTTCTGAAGCTCCATGGTGGAAAGAATCCACTATTAGTGAAATGGATTCTATTGTTCAGAATGAAACCTGGGAGATAATAGATTTACCTCCAGGGTGCAAACCCATAGGATGTAAATGGATCTTCAAGAGAAAACGTAAGGTAGATGGAACTGTGGAAAAGTATAAAGCTAGACTAGTAGCTAAGTGCTATAAACAAATAGAAGGTGTAGATTTCTTTGACACTTATTCACCTGTCACTAGAATTACTTCCATTAGGATGCTAATTGCAATCGCTGCAGTTCATAACCTAGAAATACATCAAATGGATGTAAAAACTGCGTTCCTAAATGGTGAATTAGATGAAGAAATTTATATGGACCAACCCGAAGGCTTTGTAGTGAAGGGTTATGAAAACAAAGTGTGCAGACTTAAAAAGTCTTTATATGGCTTGAAGCAAGCACCGAAACAATGACATGAAAAATTTGATCATGTAATGTTCTCTAGTGGATTTAAAATAAATGAAGCTGAGAAATGTGTGTACAATAAATCTATAAATGATGCCTGTGCGATTGTATGCTTGTATGTTGATGATATGCTTATACTAGGCACAACCTTAGAAATCATTAATTCCACTAAGAACATGTTGAGTGAGAACTTTGACATGAAAGACTTAGGTCCTGCTGATGTAATCCTAGGGATGAAAATTAGAAAGGAGTCTAATGGATTCAGTCTTAGTCAATCTCATTATGTTGAATCAGTTCTTAAGAAATTTAACCAGTTTGATAGTAAACCTGCAAGTACTCCATTTGACCCTTCTTGCAAACTCAAGAAAAACAAAGGCAATGGAGTCTCGCAACTTGAATATTCACGAGTCATAGGAATTCTGATGTACTTAATGAACTGCACAAGACCAGACATTGCCTATGCTGTGAGTAGACTTAGTAGGTATACCTGTAATCCAGGACATGAACATTGGGATGCACTTTTCATAGTGTTGAGGTATCTTAAATACACTTTAAACTACCGTTTAAGTTATGAAAGACACCCTAATGTTCTTGAAGGATACTGTGATGCAAACTGGATAACTGATAGACACATTTTAGTGTCTAATTTGCACCTTAATTTCTAGTGAG
>JAJJMC010024063.1:1160751-1176977 GCA_023531435.1 Papaver californicum | reverse complement strand
GTTCGAGAATCGAATCTTTATTTACCACTTTCTAAAATTACATCAATAACAGACTCAGAGAAGTTTAAGTCTACGAGTGGATACGTATTCACTCTAGGCTGTGGATCAGTGTCTTGGAAGAGTTCCAAACAGACCTGTATCGCTCGATCCACTATGGAATCCGAGTTTATTGCGTTAGATAAAGCAGGAGAGGAAGCCGCTTGGCTAAGATGTTTTTTAGAAGACATTCCTCTCTGGCATAGGCCTGTGCTAGCTATATCTATACATTGTGATAGTCAAGCTGCAATAGCTAATGCTAAAAACAGCAACTATAACGGAAAATCTATTCATATCAGGAGAAGACACAATTCTCTAAAACAACTAATCTCAACTGGCGTTATTTCTGTTGACTTTGTGAGGTCTAAGGAGAATATCGCGGATCCTTTGACGAAAGGCTTGTCCAAGGAGATAGTTAGTAATGCATCGAGGGGGATGGGGCTTAAGCTCATAAATTAAAACTTTCCATGAAGGATACTCAACCTTGCTGACTGGAGATCCCAAGATCAAGGTTTTGAATGAGACAACTAATTTGTGGCGGTAAAAATTAAACACTATCAGGGAATTAATTTCTCTGTCCTTTCCCTATGGTGTAGACGTGATAGTGTGACTGCATGTTGATAGACACATTTTAGTGTCTAGTTTGCACCTTAGTTTCTATTAAGTTAGTATTCGATTTTGCAAATATTACGCGTTTTTATGCTTTTGTAGGTACATTTGAAGAATAAAGATTTGTGGAAAAATTGGCTTAAAAAGTGATAAAGGCACCCAAGGACAAGTGTTATTTGGCACCCTAGAAGTGGATAAGGGGTACCCTCGAGTCAACTCGGTCAAAATCGGGTCAAACCCGAGTCAAATCGGTCAACCCGAGTTGACCAAGTCAAGCCAGTCACGGGATCGGACGGAATGCAACTGTACACTTTGATTCATGAAATTTTTGGAATATTTTGCTCCCAAATTGATACACAATATACTAGAGGTCCATACAAGATTAAACACGGGAAGAATTAGAGGTTTACGCCGGAAAAATAGCCCCAAATCCGAGTTTCACCGGAAAAAGGGAGTTATACTTTGATTCGGATTTGGGAGGATTTGGATGTGTTTTAAAGAGTTCTATTAGGTTTTGAAGACTCACAAGGCTCCCTAGAATCTATATATACCAAGAGAAGCCAAGAAGAACTGGGGGAAAGAGCTTAGAATTGAAGTTTCGGAGTCGCCGAAATTTTGGCCGGAAACTGGACCGATCCGGCCACTGCTGCTGTCACCAGTGACCGTGTTCTTCATCCCATCGCTGCCGGAGAAGAAACACAGCAACACATAAAAGTGTTGCTGTTCTGTTGCCTTAAATTTCAAATTTCTTTCCCCCTTTTCTTTGTCTTAGCCTTTTGCAACGGCTGAACCTTGTTCTGTAACACTTATAAACGCGTCTGTTCAGCTGTTACAGCGTTATTCAACCTTGTAATCGATATTTTGATCAATGAAAAGATCTTTTGAGCAAGTTTTCTTCACCATGAGCTAAGTATATTTACTGGGATGATGGAGGAGGTTTTTCTCTCAATTTTATGTGGTAAGTCTATTTTTAATTAATTAATTATAATTCTTTACTTGTTAAAATTGCATAGTTTCGTAATAGAAAAACGGTTTTCATTCAGTAGTGGTATTTTTGTTTGATGGGTCATGCTGGGTTAATGACCTCTGATGTCCCATGCTTATGATTTACCTCTACTTGTTTGCATAAAAACCTATTTTTGGCAATATTTGAGCTTAATTTATTTAAAAGAATTACCCGATTAATCACATAAATTGTTAGAAATAACTGAATCTTGATTCCTGGTTTTCTCCATATTTTCTAAAAATCATATCTAGTTTATTTTCCTGATTTTTATTAGTTTATATTAAGTCCTATATTTTCTAAAATCATTACCTTCACAAGTTCGAGAATCGAACCTCTTTTTACCATTATATTAAAATAACATCACATGTGAGGATCACTTATAATAAAGTCTTAATGAGTTCTATAGTTTCAATTTAAGATTGAAATGGGGTGTAGCAGTTAACACTCTTGATAGAACTCACCTATCTGAATGAGGAAGTGGGTCGCTTCCTATGAGAATTGAGCTGATTCTCTAGAGCACTCTGAGAAACGGGATATGTCCAGGGCCAAAACGGACACAATGGCGTGAACTTAACAGCACTCTTGAGAGATATCTCGCGTAAGGAGCTATTGATGAATTACACCAAACCGTGGCAGTTCAAGACATCGCGTTCACTGACCATCAAGTAGTTCCGGTACTTCTCACTAAGCAAAGGTTCAATTCCTTATGGACACCTATTGCTTAAGAGGTATTTCTCGTATTCCGGTTTTCTGATTTATCGTTTTCTTCATTCATGTGGGGGATTGTTAGAATTAAAAATGGATTCTTACTTAAAATGATTTTTGTTACTTAATATATCTTAGTGGGATCAAGGGTCACTAGTCCAAACTTGGGGTGGAAAAATAGAGCCATCCATTTTCACTTCTTAGTGAATGAGAAACCTTTGGTTTGTCCCATATTGGGCAAACCAATGAGGAAGTTTATCCTCTTTACCACAAACGTTCTATATAAGGAAAAAGAACTAGTGGATTGGATATGGACTTAGGAAATGGACTAGTGGACAAATGCACACATGTGCGGTGCTTCGCACCGAAGCACCGCGGACCGCGGGCTTGCTGAGAGCCTTGGTGCGAGCCTTGGTGTGACCATTGGTGTGAGCCTTGGTGTGAGCCTTGGTGTGAGCCTTGGTGTGAGCCTTGGCGTTTGCCTTGCGTGTGCCTATCTGAGATCCAACGGTTTTATATTTTAATTTTGTACATGAAGTATTTTACCGTTTTGAATTTATAAATTTAAATCAGGTTTAAATAACAAAATCTTTTAATTAAATATCTCGAATTAAATATGTTTAATTAATTGATTTTTTACCGTTTGATAATCAAACAGTCTTCTTCTTCTTTAAAAGAAAAACAATAGTCAGATTTTTTCTTACCCCAGTCGCAGCCACTGACCTGACGAATTTTCCCCTCTTCTTGCTTTGATTTGCGCACTAGTTTACTTCTTAATTTTTTCTTCTACTGTTAAGTTCACAATGGGCCAACGAGTCTTGCTAACTGGGTTGCTATCAGGTGGTTTTATCCTGGATTCAAATTTGTCATCTCTAAAGGTATAGCAACATCTTTCGAAAGGTGTACCTGACAAATATTGAGTTAAGGGCAGTCTGTTGAACAGGCGACTCCACCTCTCTGTGTTTGTGTGGTTGTCTGAACTGTGCTGTTTTGTTCTAACGATTAATCTCTTTCAAGTTTCTGTTTGGTTTGCTTACTGTTACAGGAATATTCTCCAACATAACCATGATAGGTTCTCCATTTACAGAGAAAGCATTATGAAGGAGAATCTCGGATACTCTTCCTAGTTTATTCCCTATTTGAGCTATTATGCATTCATAATAATGAAACTTTTGAAGATCTAACAGTTGAACCCAAATAGAGATATATTTTAGGCTATCTTTTTTAACAAATCTTTCAGAGGACCAATAACATAAAGGAAAAGCATTCCCAAAAACCTTCCATGGACCATTAACTAGAGCCATAGCAATATGTTATTTATGAGCAAATTCTATCAAAACAAGTTTCCCTCAATTTTTGTTATAACAATTTGACCTTAGGACCCATCTATATTTTAAAGCATTGTTTAGACTTGATTTTTCATAAAAAGAAGTTGAGAAAACACTTCGTTTCAAAGAATTTTCGCAGCTTGCATTCAAAGATTCCACCTGAATGGGTACTAGAGCATACGGTGGAAGATCTCGAGTCGAAGCTTGGGCAATGATGAAAGATAAATGCACTGAACTAGTTCCTAAATGATTATGCAGAAAGAAATTCATTTTGTTCAGTCGTACCTAGAAAATTAAATGATTTGATGCAATAAATGAGATACAAAAGAGAGGTGCAAAACAACCAATTTCAGGATATCACTCCCTTATTGGTGTTAAAGGGTATTACAGAGTGTATTTTTACTGAGACGCAGTTAAGAGGATGCAGATGATACGAGATAAATGCAAGTCTTTTTCTTTCTTAAATGTGCAAAGAATCATTTAATGGATAAAACTATGGACGGGCCTAGCAAGGTTTAACTGAGGTTTTAGTCCGCCCCTTAATTAACAAGAATTTTTTTAAATATTTTTTATGTGATTCTTTGTCTTATCCCAGTAGCTAAATAATATTGCCCACTTACAATACCATTAGTTAAATTTTTTAAACACTTAAACTGCATGAAAATTTCAGTTTTCTTTTAGTTTTCCTCCAAGTCCCGCGATTAATCGTCACCGATCAACAATATTAGAACTTTATAACGTTATTTGTTAAAGCATATCGTTTGGTTAAACTCATAAATTTTGATATGTCAAGCTTGTTATCAATGTTAGATGTACAAATTTTTGTATATCAAGCTTGTTATCAATGTCAATCGGTATTTATATAAAGTCATATCCACCGATTCCTAGTGTTCTCCGTGATTGAAAGAACACCGGCCCAGAATCAGCATACGTGATCCCTCATATCCACTGATTTTAGTTTGATTAATTTAAAAGAAATAAAAAATTCTCAGATTTTTTTTAATGTTTTGATGATTTATTAGTACTAGTTAATTGTACAACTAACACGATTAAACAACTATTAATTAGATTAATTAGTACTAACTAATCAGGGATTAACCATTAACAAAAATAAATGGATAATGAGTTTTTTAAATTACTTCCTAATAACCCTATTTTAACTTATTGGATAAGCATCAGATAATTTTATTAGGTCTCAAATTAGCTAGGAAAAAAAGTCTATGTTTAAAAGAAATACATACGGGGAGAAAAAAAGAGAAAAGGGCATAAAAATCCCTTAGGGAAACTCCAACGGTACGAGTATACCAAATACCAAAGAGTAAAAAAATTTGCTCGTTTTTCATTTTTTTACACAACGGTTTTGTGAGTAAATATGATCGCACGTCGTTGTAATTAGACGTCTGTTATAAAACGCTATTTTAAAAGAACGTTAGGTGACACGGACGTTTCTGTAGTGGGACGTACGTCGTTGGACGCACATTTGGGAGAGCGTTTCATATTCTGGAACCAGACGCACTTATAAATGAGCGTTTGCATTCTCGTACGCTTCCTTAATCAAACGTATGTTTAACATCCACACTAATGGACGTTTAGTGATATACGCTGTGCCTAAAAGACGCCTGAATGCCAGAAGCCCTTTTATAATAGCGCTTAGTATTGAAACGTCCACCAACAGAAGCGTGAGTTGAGTTTCACGTTCACCTAAAGAAGCGTTAATAAGATTGGTGCTCCGCGCTCTCCTAGGAGAGCTTCTGGCTCCGGCGCTCTCCTAGGAGAGCTTCTGGTGCTCCGGCGCTCTCCTAAGAGAGCGCCTGTTATCAGACGTCTTTTTAATAGAACGTATTATATACGGACGTTATTTTAGTAGAACGTTTTAACCAGACGCTCATTTGGCTTGCGTTTCTTCTGTCAGCGTTCTCCTAGTGAAGCGTTACTTCATACGCATTCTTTTGTGAGCGTCTCATCAAACGCTTTTCAGGCACTGCGTCCGTGTTTTAAAACGCTTTCTCAACGAAGCGTTTTTGTTAACGCATATTTACAAGAGCGTGCGACTATATATATGTGTGAGAGTAAAAGTACTCGGATACTGTACAGATAGTCGTCGAAATCCAAAATTTAATCGCCCGTTGCGCTTCAATTTAGACGACCAAAGAGTAAATATAATATTTACTCTTTGATATGGTCGTCCGTTGGAGATGCCCTTAGTATTCATCTAGTCACGGATTCGGCAACTCTTCAAATAAAGTAAATTTAACGGACAGAGTTGAATCACTGATTCAATCTGTATTTATTAGAGTAAATTTTATTCTATTTTTCCTTTTTTTTAGCCTTCCACCCTAGTTAGTTTTCCAATCATACGGAATGGTAAAAATCTAATTCTCTTACCCCTTCTTTTGCTTCCGCTTTCCTTATTCTCTCTAATTCTCTTTTTTTTTTTTTTAATTTAAACAAAAATCAAACGGGTTGAGATGGAATTATATGGAAACAATCTAATTGCATCAACAAGTTGTTACGGTCTAAGAAAGAATAGTTTCTTTTCTAGTCGAAGAAATTTTATTAGGTTGATGTTCATTTATGTGATGGAACCCTAGCTAGGGATGGTATTCCAAGTGGTGCTTCCACAGGTGAAAAAATAACTAAACTCTATCTCTGATGAGATTCTAAAAAGTGTGTTTTCATTTGAGATACATGAGAGTTTATCTGACAGATAAATTACTTTTTACTAATTTATATGTTCTGTAATTTGCTAAAAGCTGTTTACAAAGCGTTGGAATTAAGAGATGATCTGATTACCTAGGGAAAGGTGTTTCTAAGGTTAGAGTTAATAATATGTTTCAACTTGATTATATCTGAGCAATGATACATTCAGATAAGACGATTGCATGACATTATAACAAATGCTTGTTGCGGGGGCATTTGTAGTTTCCTATATGAGGTTTCTTATCATTTTATCTAGTGTAACAATGAATCAATGATCATGATACGATGATTCTGCAATATTTATTAATTTGCATTTTAATTGTTTTTTGTTTTGTTTTGTTTGTTTCGTACAATATCAGATCGGTGCAAATGTTAAATTGTATCTTCAGTTGTTACCGTATATACTGTAGTGCCTGCCTTGTTGTTTTATATCCTTATGGCTTTTGGTTTGTTTCTTTCTTTGTTTTCAGGAGGCACGAAACATTGAAGATTTTCCAGAAAACTTCAAAGATGATCCAACTGTAAAAATTCCCGATGTCTATAAACAACTTTCAGGTCCACGTGTTTTAGTTATTGAATGGATTGATGGCATTCGGTGCACTAACCCAAAGGTCAGTGCTCATGTTTAGCTTATACCTTTTACATGAGGGAGAAAATTAGATTGTTTCGCATAATAGTCTATCAGTATTCATCAATTGTGTTATTCATTGTCCAATATAAAAGCAAAGAAACCGCGCCAAACATCTGAGCGCTAACATCTCAGGATACAGTGAACGGTGATGCCTAACTAATTTAACCTTAATGTATAGTAGAATTACCTAACTAACTTAACTTTACCATGTACGAAGCCTACCAAACTAATTTAACACTACTGTATAAATTTACCTAATAAATTTAACCTTACATCTCCGACAGTTAGTCAACTAAATTAATAATACATCTCAGTCATTTACCCAACTAAATTAGCATTACACCTTTGACATAAACTGTCCACCTGGTCTAGTTATTTGATTTTTACTATCCTTTCATATTAATTTTTTTTGTTCTTTTCATATATTATTAAATCAAACTGTACCCTCTTCGTAGCAACCTTTCAGATTAATGTTTCTCAATCTGGAGTAGAACAAACTTTCCCTTTTAGAAATTTGGTTTAACGTAGATTTTAATTATCAAAATTGTTAAAAATGCTTGGCACAATTGGGTGCGGGTTATTTTTTTGAAACCCGACTTCTGGCGGGTCGAGTACGGGTGATAGCTCCTCTCACCCGACCCGACCCGCCCACCCGCCCAATGTTTACAGTCTTTAGATTTTTACTTTAGTCTTTACTCTTTACACGGACTTAATCACAAAGGGAAAGATTTCTTCTCATCTTCTGTAACTCTGTTCACTTCTTCTTCTTCATCTCCGTAAGAGCCGTAACATACTAACATAATTCTTCGAAGTTCGATCAGGATTCAGGTATGTGTTCATCTCAGTAACATATTTCTTCACAGAGCCAGATTGTTCACCTGAAATCCCATTGTTCCTCACTTGGTTTCAGGAAGAAACAGTTGAAGACTTGAAGAAAAGTAGAAAACTAGAAAATTTGAATCCAATTTTACGTCGAAACAGGTAAGTAAATGGAACCCAAACCTTCATTTCCCATGAATCACCTATTGTTTTGTATTAATTTGTCCATTGATGAAATTAATATTTAGGGCTTAGTAAAATTTGGGGATACTAGCTAAACACGGTTACAGAGCTTAATTAGCATATATTGTGTTATATTTGAAAATTCGCATTAGGAATTTAGAATATTAGCTAAACACGGTTACAGAGAAATCACTGTTTCTTACCATTTTTAGTTGAACCCCTTATTGTACTGTACTCTTAAAAACCTTCTCAGTCTAGAAAAGAACTTCTTGGTTTAGGGAAAAAAACACTTCATTCTCTCTTTCTCGATGCACAAGTTTTAATTTTTACACCATCTTCAGCTTGATTTTTTAAAACCCATGTCTCAATTTGTCCAAAGAATATTACAAAATCTTGAAATACCCATTTTCAGTTTCTCTTAGTGAGTTTGCTTAAATGACTGAGAGGCAAAGAAATCAAGACCCAGAAACAACAATGCCATACTTAAAAGTACTAAAGAAGTTAGAACGTGTAAAACCCATTGAACCAGGGATCTTAAGTTGTTTTTTATTAACAGTTTTTTGTTTTATTTCTTGTTTTTTTTACTTAGATTATTACAAACTTGTTGTGATGAAAGGGTTTGAGTTTCATCAGATTTCAAAGAGATTTGATTGGATGAGACATATCCATTGTATGAGTCTACGGATTGTAAGTTTATGGATGAAGGGTTTCGTTGTTCTGAAAATGGTAGACAAGATAAATTATATACAATTTGCATCTGTTTGTTTTCTCAAAGCTATTTGAGTTATCATGTTCATTATGATGATTATGTTAGGAAAAGGGTTTGCAGGGAGGGAATGATGATTTTTTAGCTAATCTTAGCTCTCTCCCTGTTAGACAGCCAGGGAGATGTCCTACAAAATTTGGTTAGAGAGAGTCAAACCTCCTGTTCCTTAGATTTATCTGTACTTATCCTTCCCTGCATCTCAACTCAGTGCTTCAAGGGCTATACGTTTTCCTCACTATTAGGCTGTAGTTAATAGTTGTGCACCCCTTAAAAATGTAAATGATAGGTAATATTTTGTCAAGTCTATTAGATGCTTTCTGTTGATGACTAAGTTAACAGTAACTTGAACATTCATTCACAAACTAGTCCATCAATTGTACTACTCAGTGCTTTCTGTTGATGCTTTCTGTTAATGATAGGCTATACGTTTTCCTCACTACTCAGTGCTTTCTGTTGATGCTTTCTGTTGATGACCAAATGTAAATACTAGTCCATCAATTGTACTAGGCTGTAGTCGTCTGTCCTGATTACAGAACTCTAGTTTCACTCGTAAGTCGTATCAAATTGGCTGGGTCATGTTCATTATTTGATATATGCATAAATGGTTTTTGTTCCTACTACTATAAAGCTAAATAGAGCTATTTGTTTTTGTCTACTATTTCTTCAGTTGCTTCTGAATCAGCTTTTAGTACCGGAAAACGAATTATGGATCCTTTTCGAAGTTTTTTGAAGCCTAAAACACTTGAGGCATTAATTTTATTGAAAAATTGGTTACGAACACCATTTTACAAAGATTCTTCTAGCCTTGGAGTCGAGGAGGAGGAGGTTGATGTTCTTGAGACGGGTATAATTTGTACTTCATGGTTCTTAACTTCTTATATTATTATTACTATTTGTAATTGTTCTTAATTTTTTCATTCTAATTGTTCACTTCTTTTGTTGCAGAGCTATTTGGTAACCTTGCTGCTTCTTCCATCATCATAGATGACAATTGATTTATATTCGGTGACCTGGCTGGTGCTGCTACTAAGATGAACTTGTTTTTGTTGCTAGTTGGGAAATATCGCAGAATTGCATATTAAAACTTTAATTTTATTGTATAATTTTGAATGTTGGGACTTAGAGTTTAAGATTATCGATTGTTGGTTAAAATGGTTTATCAGGTGACGCGCGTCAGGATCAAAAAAACAGCCAAGTTCTTGAAAAAAAAATTCAACATTTCTGGGGCGGGTAACCCGCACCCGACCCGCCTAGACCTGCCATTTGGACGGGTCAGACCCGACCCGAGTCCTGGACGGGTTGGGTGCGGGTGAGGTCAAACCCGACCCGACCCGACCCACCCGATGTGCAGCCCTAGTTCCAGCAAATTATACTGAGCTCGGGGCTATCTACGGCTGCCGAAAACTCCATGTTAAAACACGACCGTGTGTCGATATCGGCATTTATGGAGTGGTATTATCCAGAGACCGATACTTTTCACATGCCGTGGGGAGAGATGACCATCACTCCCGATGATATGGTGCAGATTCTAGGTCTGACCGACCATGGTATGGCGGTCAAGTTTGATTATGTGAAGCAGTTAAGCTGTGACCGCTTTATGCTTTGACCGAGAAGTGCTTTGGCTGGGACCGAGAGACCTCTAACGAAGAGTTTGACCAGTGCGCTAAATACAGAATCAGACAATTTAGTATGGTTCATCTGATGGAAAGGTTCAGAGGAAACTTGAAAAAAGAGGAGGCCAACCCAGAGTTCAGGGATGACCAGGCCAGAGCTGCAGCCACTGCATATCTGCTCTATGTTTTGGATGTGTGATTTTCCCCAATGCTAGTGGGAACCGGGTGGACGACAACCTTTTACAACTTTTGCATCCCCTCCAAAAAGTTCAAGACTATTCGTGGGGCACCGCATGTCTTGCGTTCGTGATAGAAGAGATGAGAAAGGCATCCCGGGAGAAGACTAGCCAAATAGCCGGGAACGTGAGCTTACTCCAGGTATTTTGGTAACTCCATTGATGGTTTGATTGTTATTTATTTTTTCTTCTTTTAAGAATCAATTTTCTCATACTTGGTTTGATATGTACACGAGGCTTGGATATATGATCAATTTCCGTCCCTCGAGTTGGCGAGAGAGAACCCGGGATGGGAGAGAGGCACTACCCGAGGCACCAAATTCATCTTTTCGGGCAACCATTCAAGGATCAAGGAGCAGGAGTTGATTACTTTGAGGAGGAAACTAGACTCCATGGCGTCGAAAGATGATCCCTACAGGGAAGACCTAGCTAATGGTCATATAGCGCGAAGGTCTGAGTTGGCGTTCTACTATGGACCCTTGTGGCATCCAACTGGGTATGTCATGTACAATGCCACAAGGGTGGTGCGTCAACTAGGTTTTGTCCAAGAACAACCTTGAAGTAGGTTCAGGGCAGGTTCGAGCTGGACGTGGAGAATTGTGTTTTTGGTAAGGACTCAATCACAATTTTTTTTACTCTGGTAACCCATCGGTTGAACATTGGGACAACAGGATGCAATCTATGATCAACGAGGGGAGACCTATCACCCGAGCTGATGAAGCAGATCCTAGCTATATGGTATGGTATCGGGAGCATTCTCATATTCACGTTATCCGTGAAGATAAAGGAAAGAGCACCAGGGTGCCCGAATATAGGTCCATCATCAAAGACAACCCGTCGGGATATGAAAGGATGGTACATATTGTTATTTCCTTTTGATTTTAGTATTACGAGTCAATATTATAGATAATGATCGTTTGATTGTTATTTCCTAAAAACAGAAGAAAAGGATTGCAATTCTGTCGAACAAGATAGGTGCGTGCATCAATGGGGGAGTTCCTCCAACGAGTGCGCATAAAGACCTCCTTGACAACCTCGATAACGAAGAGTATGCTGTCAAGTTCGGAGAGAAATCTACGACCAAGAGGAAGCCAACATCTAAGCGATTTCGAAGTCGCGCAACAACGAGTGCTGCACCTCAAGCCAATGTCACTCCTCCTCAACCGATGTCCCCGAAGCCAATGAACCTGAAGCAGCTGTTCGTGCTCCTGTTCCTAAAACCAAAAGAGTTGGGAATTAGGTTGTAATCGTTAAATTGAAGGATATTATTTTAGCGTTTAACATTTCTGGTTTGAAGGTTTCCGATTTGAGATGATTATATGTACTTTTTTTGAGTTATCATTTGATTTGCCATCGATTTATTTTTAACAAGTTATGTTCTATAAATTTTAAATGTACAATCGGTAGTTAGCTGGTTTGAAACAACTACCGAATGATTAAATTAATCAGTAATCGGTAGTTTCAGAATTACTTAAACTACCGATAATGTACATTCAGCGACAATCGGTCGTTTGTACAAAATTCTTAACTACCGATTGAGAGTGTCCAGGAGTTTTTAAAAAATTAAAATTTCCAATTTGGGGCTACTTATCATAATCAATAGTTTAAGAATTTTTTAAACTACCGAATGTGATTGTACAAATTGTTGAAATTTTTGAAAAAATCTCGATTTCCAATTTGGGGCTACTTATCATAATTTGTAGTTTAAGAATTTTTTAAACTACCGATTGGGCCAAGACAAAATGTTAAAATTTTTTAAAAAATCTCGATTTCCAATTTGGGGCTACTTATCATAATCGTTAGTTTAAGATTTTCTTAAACTAACGATTGTGCTTGTACAAAATGTTGAAATTTTTTAAAAAATCTCGAATTCCAATTTTGTTATCGTTTTGTTATCGTTGATGAACAGCTATAATTTGTATTCTGATACACATATAAATAAATGAATTTATATCTATCATTCCCATTTCAAATCCACATCTTTTACATTTCAGTGAAAATTTCTAATCTCTTGTTTTCATTTAATGTCAGGTTACGAAAATTTTAGGCTTAATGCAGAGAATTTTACCCTAGAGGAAGATTTATCCCTATGTCGAACATAGTATTACATTATCCAGCAAGGGGTCATGAACGTCGGATGAATGGTTCAATGAGCATGGAATGGTTAGAACATATCCATGCTAACTTTTGTAATGAAACCGGTAACCCCAACAACCGGAACAGAGCAGACCTTTTTTGTCGATATATGGAAATCACAAGGGAAGTACCAGAATTTTCTTCTTTAACCGCTAAAGTGAATGAAAGAAGAATTAGGAATGAGACTGATGATGAAGTTGTTGTCAGATCTCTAGAGGAATGGAGAAGATGGAAACGTTCAGATTTCAGGTACCAACCTCATTTCGAGATCATAAGGGTAATAGAAGAATACAATCCTTTTGTGTTGATTATTCTCCGAAGAAGTGAAGAACGTCGTCCCGGGCGTAATACGACCCGTTGAAAAGGTTTGCTTAAGTGTAATCTACCAATGAGATTGATCACTTTGAATTTCTATAATGTGTTTTGTTTCGTTTATTCAGATGTTTTGTGTTTTTTTGAACAAGTTTAATGAACAATATGTAGTAAGTTTATTTGAACAAGTTTTTCTTCGGATGATGAAATAGTATTACAAAGTTAGATGTTAAGTAAAATCGGCATAACCAATTTTTTCCAAGGTTTCGGATAGAAAGGGTATAGGATCTTTATCTGAATACCCTCTGTTAACCAATTTTTTGGAAATTCCATTTCGGATAATTGAACACCATTATAGGTGCATTTAACATGCATTTCTCTACCCCACTCCCTCCAATCCTCGTTCCACTCCGGGGGTTGAAATAATAAGATACGGCTGATGTTTTTAGCTATTATCAATGAAGGCAATCCAATATATTTTCTAAAAATTGAGTGGGCTATTAACAAGCAACCCCTTATTGATTGACCAAATAGAACAGTATCCAGCTTTCCGCCACTGCTAGCCGGTCATTTTCTTCCCCTTTCTTCTTCCTTTTTTGATCCTTTTCCTTTGCTTCTTCCTCAAAACTTGAATTTTTAAATTCCGTACTTTTTATCATCCAATTCTTAAAAAGAAGATTCCAAATTCTGGAGGTATCAGCGGAAAAAAAAACCTTTTTGTAGATTCTGTCCAAAAAAAGGGAGGAATGGATATTTGTTTGAAACGGTTCCCAAATAACTGTTTTACGTCTTTGAGCGCGCATAGATCCTTTGATTATATCTCGACGAAAATCCGATTCTTGCGAATAACGTAGGACAAAAACTTCTTCTACTTCATCATTAGTATTCGTTGTACTATTTGTACGTTCGGTATCTGTAAAAATTACTACATGGTTGGCCTTTCTTGACCTAATTTCATGATCCTCCGCCGTTTCTTCTTCAATTTCTCCGTCTTGTTGCTCCAAACTGTTAATCAATTTGTATGACCATTGAGGAACCGCTTTACGTATTTCTTTTATTCCAATGGATTCTTTTATAATTCTTTGATTATTTCTATCAGGTGTAACCGCATCAAATAAATATTTCGTTCTATTTTCTGAATTAAGTTTTTCTTCTTCTGGAAGGAAGGATTTTCCCTCCAATTTTTCCTTTTTTTCTTCCAATTCTTGGTAGTTTGTGGGAAATATATTATGAAATTTATTTATCCAAATCCAACCTTCGGCCGAGAAAGCCTCATTCATATTCAAACTTGAGTTGAAATACTTTTTTTTTTTTCGCTTCCGCGGCGGGTTCCATTCAAAAAAGGATCATACCCTTCAGGCAGGCATTCTTGTTCAGTCTCATCATTGCATAATCTAATCCTTTTTTCAAGTACATCCAGTTTCAGAGACCCTCTTTCTAGAGCATCAATTCTATTGAAAAATGCGTTGTTTATGTTCTTCTTTTTTTTTTCATTGGTATAAACCCAATGATTATACAATTCTTCAGAAGAGCTTTCTTCTGTTGTGGACAAAAGTATCTTTCTTTTTATCATTTCCAAAAAGATTGACAAACTAGGTGGATATGTAAAAGATATTCTTTCTTTTCCATCACTTTCACATGTAAAAAAAAAAAGAGTGTGACATTTCGTCTCGTACAGCATCTTCAAATTGATCATTTTTTATATACCACAATGGGCGATTCCATCGTTTATAGTCGAAAAGAAGAGTAACAAGAGGTTTTTCAAACCAGAGGAGGTCTTTATCTTCTTTAAGTTTAAGTATTTCTAACTTTGAATTTTCTTCCGAACAAAGGGAAGGGGAAGGGTCTTCTTCGATGGATCCTTCCTGTTCCTGTTTAGTCCCCTTCGTTTCGGAAATTGTTTCGATTTCTACATCTGGTTCTCCCTCACTTTCCCCCTTTTCTTCCGTTTCGGCGGTTTCTTTTAGTTTCTTAGTGACAATAGGCGACGGTATTCTGCCTAAATAGTAGACACAGGTGATAAATAAGAGAATACTAAAGATTCGAGCCATAGAATTTCTCAATTCTGACACAAGGTACTTATTCGATCTAATAGAATGATTTTTCCGTATCCAGAATAATACCAATCCAACCCATTTCATGAATAAAATGTGACCAATTAACCAACCAACAAAACTACTTGTTACAAATAACATCTTGTTACTGCAGCGAAACATATAAATGTTGACTAATCTTGCTAACGTTGAACTCGGTAAAATGAAATGGTTGAATAATTGAAAAATGAGATTATTCAGGAATACACATTGAATGCTGAGATTACGCATTGAGTTTCTGGTAGTAGATCCATAATCAAAAACGTTTTTGTGGTTGTTCCAGAAGAAATGAAACAAAAGATACGGTAGAACTAGGACAGTTATTGTATGAGGTCTACCCAATGCTAGATGGAGAGGCGCATAATAGATTGATATGAACATCATGAGCTGTCCCGTAATAAAACCCGTTGTTGCTGATACCTCCTTCTCGGTTCCTTCTTCCATAACCCGAGCTCGGAGAAGGAAGAGATAAGAGGGCCCTATGGAGAATGTGGTCAGAAATCCATAATAGAGTCCGACCACAACGACCGAATTGATTGTCTTCATGCATAAGGATAATAGATTACCCAGTAAAAAAGATTTCAAAATCATCACAAACCCCCCTTTTTTCTTTTCTATTGCAATTTCTCGATTATTATATGATGATTTCTTAACTTTCCATATATAGAAATAGAAACAGATAGACTAGAAACGACATCTCTTATGTCAATGACACCAAAGGGATATTAAATGAATGGAATTGAGATATGGATGGAATATAATGAAATAGAGACACTTTGAGGTTCCCTATGAAATGAGGCATGGAACGGAGCCACTACGAAGAAGTTCCGGGAGTTACGAAGGAAGCTTCGGGCTCATATTGGTCATGGGTTGAGAATGGGAATGGAACTCTATGAGCTCGAATTTCCCGTTATTCCTCAGTAGCTCAGTGGTAGAGCGGTCGGCTGTTAACTGATTGGTCGTAGGTTCGAATCCTACTTGGGGAGATTTGATTCATTCTGAATGAAAGAATTCAGAATGAAATGAAAGGGCTCGCGTTGACCGTTAGGAGTA
>JAJJMC010024063.1:1107009-1155751 GCA_023531435.1 Papaver californicum | reverse complement strand
TGATTTTTGTTTAATTAAAAAGAAAACAATTAGAACTGACTTAGTTTGTTTGATAGATGATGATGGAGAGAAAAGAGAAGAAAGAAACAGAAGAAAGGGAAAGCGAATTAGAGGTGTACAATTGGATCGTGAGGAAGATCAATGGTATATATGGAGGGAAAAAGGTAAATCTAATAGCAGACTGAGGTGTTTGTGAAAGAACAAATAAACTACTCAGGGGGAAAATTTTGTTTTATAAAGGAAAACTATGATAGACGGTGGAAGATAAGTGCTAACTAGGGTAAAAGATTAAAAAAGGAAAAATAAAATAGAATTTATTCTAATAAATACGGACCGAAAAACTCTGTCCATTTAATTTGGATAAACCCACAAAATAAATTAATAAATGAATATTTATGGAGGTTTATCCATTGAGACGGTAGTTGAACATCGGCTCATATTAGGCCAAATAAATTTTTTCTTTATTAAATGTAGTTATACTAATTATTTTGATTTATTTTTTATATATATATTAGTTTTAAAATTAAAATCGTTCTTAACTAAAAAATTATTTATTTATATAAATCTTAAAATTTTTTAAAAAGATTTATTTATATAAAATTGGGTCCAATTGACTAATTTTTTATTTTCCCATCATCCAAACAAAACCAAATTTGCCAAAGCCATGGTATATCGGCAAAAATGAGAATGCTTGTTAGCTTTAAGAGACCTTAACTTCGCTTTAAGAGAGCTTAACGTATCAAGAAGTACATAAGTACTGACTAGTACATCGACTGTCAGTCACTCACTAATCAAATGTACTCTTAGCCGTGTCAGCTGAGTTATGCATGAGCAACTAACATAGCCTGAGCAAATAACTTGGCCGAGTCAACTGAGTTATGCATGAGCAACTAGGGTATTGCATAGTCAAGTTTTCAGCATTTACTATTTACACACCAAGTTAGTATAATTGTTTTTTTATCCCGAGTCTTGGAATTTTAGAGAGTACAAAAGCGGCTGCTGGGAAATGCACAAAGAAAGCAAAAGAGCAAGGACAGAAGTAGAAGACGCTGTTGACAGTTTGATATCGAGGTGGGTAAAAATCAAATGGAGACGTGTTACTGCAATATCCGTTTAAATATGTCATGTTGACATGGCTTGCTGCAAGTTCCAAGGGGCCAATTAACCTGCTGGGAATAAATTCTTACATCCAAAATCACAATCAAGAATGTGTATTTTGAGGGGTGAACATAGGCCGTTGTTTCTGTGGCATAGCCGTAAACCGATTTGCAGCTTCTCAGACCGTTTGGATAGTTTGAGCTAATTCAAAAAAAAAAAAAGATGAGATTATCAAATTAATAAATTACAATGCTTGAAGAATCAAGCCAAAATTAAACCCAGAATCAGACCCTAGTAGTTCCACAAATTATAGAGTTTAAAGTTCGATGGATCTAGTGATACCAAAGCCACGAAACAGAGAGAGCTGCAAAAAATAAACAGGATGGACTAATTTTTAAATCATCATCAGAATAGAAATGTTTTTCTCATTCACAGCATTGGCATACGCTGTGTAGGAAGGTGTCCTAAGATTATAACTTTCACATTTCATCACTTGATCACAAAACAATAAATTCAATCTCAAAACAGAGAAGAAAAAACTCTCAATTAGACTTTATAGTTGCTCAGAACTTCTTAGAGGTTGTGGAACCTTCACCGATAGGTCAATGAGACCTAACATCCGGCACAGATTTGTTCCTCATTGCGACATATCCATAAATATTATAGTAAAAAGACATAATAACTACTAAATAACATCATTGATTGATTGTATAATTAAGCGATCAGAACCTGTCGAGATTCAAGAGTAACATCACAGAATTCAGTGGATTGACAGACCATGAATTTTATCGTCATCTCGCATTAATATCAATCAATCTACCGTTGCATAATGAAGTATCCAACTACATACTCAAAACACAAAGGAAAAAAAAACAGAAAAAACAGTATTCAAATCCAATCTCATAACCCAAAGAAAAAAAAACAGTATGTAATAAATCCAATCTAACAACAACCCCTAATGTCAAAATTAGATAACAGATTCAGAAGATTACTATTTAACCTTAATGGAAACACATTCCTCAGATCAAGTGTTGGATTATAGCATTTAATACTCATCTTTATCTACATAATTGACTATCAAAAGAAACTAAATCGATAAAACAACCATAGAAAATTTGGGGTATTTATAAATCAAGATTTGTAAAAACAATTAAGAATTGATTAACTAAAAAAATTGCTCAGATCAGCGGGTTATCGACACGCAAATATTTCCTCAGCTGAGAAAAACCTGCAATCCGGTCTGTTGAGCTTGAATATTATGGAGTCATCACCGCAATTCCTAGATCAATTATCAATACACAAATCGAAAACCACACAAATTAAAAATAAAAAAGACAGTTTCCAATCAAGATTCCGTTTTGATTTTGAAAACATCACACCAAACATCGATTGTTTAAACTTAAACTGGGAAAGAAACAGAAACTACAGACCTAAGAACTAATGCACGCCGCAAGGAAAGAAAGGGAGAAAGAAGATTGTAGAATGAAAGAAGCAGGGATGAACTCATTATATATAGGAACCTTTTTAGGGTTTAAGATATGGGAGAGACTTATCATTTGGTACTGGGCTCAGATAATGGGCTCATTACACATACAAACAATCTGTAAACGTCGTAAAGAGCCCATCACCAAAGCATGCTATCTCCGTTCTTATCTATCTCACACATTTGGATATTGGTATGCATCAACTTAACTATGCAGAAACATTTGACAACACAAGTAAGAATTATAAACACCCGAGATAATCTTAACTCATTACAGAATGCACTTGATGGAGCCATACCAGAGTTAACTTTGTGAGACGAAACGATTATTAAGGAAATAACAAAAAATTGTACTCCCACTACAAATGCTCGAAGAAACAGGAAACACAAACTTATATCCTTGTTAGTCAAAAAATAATAACTGAGTATGTCTATCTTTTGACAGTTTTTTTTTGTTTTGATTAGACAGACTTTTGACTCTTTTGATTTTACATAAAAAAAAAACAATTACTTAAATTTTTTTTAATGTTTTTTTTCTAATTTATGCTTAAGAAAAAAATGGTTTCCTTGATATTTTAAAGAGAAAAATAGGAGAAAGAAATAGCCTCTTAACTTGTTAAATAAGAGATGTGGTTCCTGGACAAAGTAGTAAAATTACAATATGTGATTTTTCATTTGAGGAAACCAGCCTATTTTTAGATATATCAAAAAAGAAAACCTTGCATATTTTTAAGAAACGGAGAAAGTACAAGGGAACCTCGTACATCGGTATTTAATTTCTATATAAACTCATTCAACTAGCAAAGATCAAGTCATCCAAATCAATATCCATTACCAAAGATGGCTCAACATCATACCATTTCTTTCCAAGATTGGATTTTATATTCGAATGAACCTCGTAATCGTAAGAAGGTAGGTTTTTTAGTTACGGCCTATCAAAAGAAAAATTTGGATATATTCCTTATAGTATAGGATTTCCCCTATTAAAAACCAGACACGAGGGTTTCCTCTCACCCTGCTCAAGTAATTACATCAAATCAGGGGTTCTCGATATAGAAAACCCTCAACGATCTACTCCTTACTCAAATTCCTAATCAGGACAAACCAAAAGTCTAGTTGGGAAGCTTGTGATTGAATCGGAGGTTAACTGCAATGCTGACAAATATTACAAAATTTGGAAGCACCACGAAGACCTTCCTAATGCAACTCCATATGTTTCTGACGTCAAAGTTACCCATGGACATGGAACTACTTTAGGATGGGTCAAGCAGGGACGGAGTCACTGGTGGGGTGGGTGGGTCCCTAAGTTTTTTTCTTTTTAATTAGTAATAAATCTGTAATAGGATAAAAGTGTTACAAACACATATTATCACATCTAATTTTATTATAAATGATTTTAACATTTTAATTTTATTATTTTTTAAATCGACGGTGTCAAGATTACAAGTGTTAATGTTTTTATCATTATATTTATAAACAAATTTATACAGCAACTATACTATAATATCTTATCCAATTGAAACTTCTGGCTACGTCACTGATGTCAAGCAATGAAATCTTGTTGTTGGTATGCGTTTATTATGATTCGAAGCACAAAAATTGCAAACAGTTAATTAAATTCAAATGAATTTTGTACTTCTTTTCATATTCTGCGATTAACATAAACTTCTTACATTTATATAAATATTACATGTGTATATTTCAGCGGGTCGAAACGAATTTTTCCTTGAAAGAACAACATACAATGATGAAACAAGGACGATCTGTCACAGTGACTTGGTTGGAGACCAGATGAAGACATACAAGAAGTTTTCTGCAATTCTTGCAGTGAAACCAAAGGCTAATGGACATGATGGGAGTATTGTGAGCTGGACTCTGGAATATGAGAAGATTAACGAGGATTCTCCAGTTCCAGTTGACTATCTAGGTTTCTTCCAATCGCTAATTGATGACTTGAACTCTCACCTTTGCGCTTCTGAATAAATTGGATTGATGATATGTATCGACACATTCCAGTCGATTGGGTCCTGTGTGTATGGTGTCTGTGTGATAATAAACAGTATGTGGATTTTCCACATTCTAAATAATGTGCATGGACGCATGTGTGGTTTGTTTATTTCTGTCTTGTTTTAAGGCGCATAATATAAGCCTAGCTAAGTCATTCGAACGGTTTCTAGTCTATGCGTGTTGTGTCAATAAAAGCCCTCTCATGAGCTATTGTGTATATCAAATGATTTTTTTTTGAATTAGATGTTTTTGTAACAATTTACAGGTCACCGTCACCGTATGATAACACGATTATTCAATCATCCCCTTGCTTAAAAGAGAGTTATCCTCGGAGTGAGTATACGGATAGTGTAAAAGAATAATAATGACGGAGAAATAAAAAACCAAATGGCAACCGTTATAACTAGAGTTGTTCATGGTAACGGGTTTCCACGAAAACCCGCCAAAACCGAACTGAATAGGGCAAAACCGAACCGAACCGTTTGTTAATGGAACGGTTATGGAAAAAAGTATGGAAACCGGTAGTCACGGTTTCGGTTTTGGTTGAGCCAAAAACCGAACCGTTATGCCATGGAAAACCGACTATTTAGAACCGTTGATCTAGCTTGTGATAGATCTAATCTAAACCCTTCATTACCCTTGATATATAACCCTACCCTAACTTTTTTACCCTAATTCTCTTCCATTTTTTGAGCAGCAGCCCAGCCTCTGCCTCCAATCTCTTCTCTTCTTCTTCTCCACTCCTTCACTGAAGAGCTGACTTACAATTCCTTCTACCACCAGCAACGAAACAAGAACTTTGTGGTTTAGGTAGACCAACTATTGATGCTTTTAATTTCAAACTTGTGAAAGATCTTTGAGAAGCAGATGATGATGATCTTGAACGAGTAATACTTCCACTAGGGCTTGGTTTAGTTGAATGATTTCTTTCGAATAAACCACCAGTTTTACTTAACCAATCTAATTCTTCTTATTTTTTGAGATTAAATGAATTTGGTGGACAATCATCTGATGATGATCGTTGATTCATGATCGATCTTAAATTTTGGATTAACCCATCTGAAGCAGTACTGATATACTAAGTTTCTATCTGGTTTTGTTAGATTTTTTATTTTCACTTTGGGTTTTCATTGAACACCAGGAAGCTTGATGAAGAAACAGAAGTTCTTACACGTGAGTAGTTCCTCTTCTTTAATTTTCTTCCATGGAAGTTGCGCTTGCTAGAGAAGTTCTATATTTAATGCTAGAATAGTTTGTTGTTTTTTTTGGAAAAGTACCTGTAATCACTTGCAATCTGGCTATACAAGATGTATCTGAACTTGTTATGATGTGAAAAAGATGAACGAGTACCATCTGAACTAAAGAAAAACATCATGCAGGCTCGTTTGGACAAGAAAATGACTCAATCTCAACTTGCACAGGTAGTTCCTCCTCTCTGGAGTCTGAAGAAGTTTGTTCAAGTTCCTTGTTAACATTTGTTCTCTCAATGATTATTAATGGAGATACTTGTGTGTTGTGCAATTGATCAATGAGAAGCCACAAATTATCCAGGAGTATGAATCAGGGAAGGCCATTCCAAACCAACAGATAATTACAAAGCTGGAAAGGGTTCTCGGTGTGAAGCTCCGAGGAAAAAAATGAAACAAAATCCACAATAATGAAGGATACTAAAAGTCTTCAGTAGGGTTCTCTGTTGCTACTATTACTAATATAAAATGAATTTAGTTTTGAGTGTCCATGAATTTGAAAACCCCAAAAAAAAGTGGGCGATGATGTTAATCCTGTGTTTGAATTGCAATGTGAAAAAGTTTATTTTTTGATTTTTTCTAAATTTTGCACTGTCAGTTGACAACCAACCGGTTAACCGAAACCGGATGGAAAAAACCGAAACCGAGAGAAAACTGAGTAAAACCAAACCGGTGGTAAATAGAACGGTTTTGGAAAACTTTTTGGAAAACCGACTGTACCGGTTTCGGTTTTTGTTTGGCCAAAAACTGAACCGAAACCGGCCATGAACAGCCCTAGTTACAACACATTATTATTGCTGGAAAATATGCAATGAGAGGAACCAAAGGATGGTCCAAAAAAATGCAAAGGAAATGCATACTCAATGGATTATAAATGAAGTAATTAAAGGCTAGCATTTTCTATACGGGCCGCACCTTTCTAGCATTTGTTTTTGATTGAATAACTCCCATTAATATTAGAGAGGAAATTTTAGGCTCAAAACTTTTCTTTTTCTTTCTTATTCTTAGGCCCAAATTTTTTTCGCGTTTCTGTCAGATCCAAATTTTTTTAAATTATTAAAAACACTGAAAAATACAGTTATACCCCCAACAGTTATTCAGCAGTTCATTAACTCCCTCGAACGTTATTCTCAATAATTCACAACAGGCGAAATTCCTCTCTTCTTCTCTTCTCCTCTCCTAATTTTTCAGTTACAAAAATCACAATCGAGATTAAAGAGAAATTTATCCCAATTTTATTCTCTAATCAACCCTAGAAATTCTTTTCTCTCAATCGAACAAATTCCTCTCTGCATTAAATCCTAGAAACGAATTCAGTTCAAACAATGGATGAATCATCATCACAATCATCATCTAAGAAAAAACGAGTCAGTAAAAAAGGTAAATCAAGTAAGAAACCCTAATTTAATTGCTTCTATTCTTATATGCAACTTTCCTAGTTTTGATTTTGTTTATTCAATTTTTTGACCTAGCAGACAAAGAAAGGGAATTGAAGAAAAGAAAACTCAAGAAAGTTCCAGGTGAGATTTTCTTCCTTCAATTTTTCGTTTTCATTCAAATTTGGTTTTTGATATATCTGTACTTGGTACCTGCTGATAATGACAGAGAAGCAGAAAATGAAGACAATGGTAGTGATATACTGATAAAGGATATGGTGAAAACAAAGAAAAAGAATGATGGTGACCAACAAATAAAGGAGATCAAAGCAAAGAAAAAGAATGACCCTGCTAAGACTGCTAAGAAAAGAAAGAAAAAGTCTGGTATGATTTTGTTGTGTGATATTGGTTGCATGAGATTTTGTTTTTATCCCATCTAGTTAAAATGTTGATGGTATTTATGTGGCTGCATAACTTGTTCTGCAGTTAATTTTATATGTATAACATGTTATGCAGATTAAAAAAAACTGCTGCGTTTAGTTTGAATATTTGATCTGCATAACCTATTTTGCACCACTTAATTTTTTTTTTAAATATAGCCTGAAAATCAAGTTTTGTTTCATGGTGTTGTAGATTTTCAACAAATACCAACACCAGTGAGGAAGTCGCAGAGATCAAAGAGTCAGGCATCGCCTTATTCAACTAAAAATCAAACATCTATTGGGAAGAAGATGAATCAGACGAGGAGGATAAAGATGAACTAAAGAATTATGAGCCAAAGAATGATGAAAAGGATGAATCTTACCATGATGAAAAGGATGAATCTGAGAATGATGAAGAGAAAGAATCTAAGGATGATGAACAAACTGAAATAGATCATGAAATGTTTAACATTAAGAGTTTGACAACCAAGAACAAACATAAAATAGTTGAAAAATAACAAAAGAAGAAAGAGATGTATGGTAAGAGTTAATTGTGTCTTTGTATGATTGTTTCATGTGATTGTGTTAAAGTCAATGTTGTTAATTTCATTTGTTAATGTTAAATTTGATTTGTTGCGTACTATCAAGCTGAGAAAAGGAATCGAAAAGGGAAAAGAGAGAAGAAAAAAAGAAAAAAAAAGAAAGGGAAAAAACCTATGATTGTGGATGAACAAAGTGAGAAATTAGATAATGATGAAGGTATGTTGCATCATCATCTCATCTATAATTAACTTGTTATTCAGTTAGTTTTATATGCATAACCTCTTATGCAGCCTATAAAAAAAGATGCATAACTTGTTATTCAGATAGTTTTATATGCATAACCTCTTATGCAGCCTATGCAAAAAGATGCATAACTTGTTATTCAGTTAGTTATATATGCATAACCCCTTATGCAGCCTATACAAAAATATGCATAACTTGTTATTCAATTAGTTTTATATGCATAACCTCTTATGCATAAAAGATGCATCACAGGTTATGGATCCATTTTTAAGCATCAATTTTTATGCATCTATCAGTGACGCATCATTTTTTATGTTCTATGCAGTTAAACCTAAAGCTGGAAAACAACAAGGTTCTTATAGACCAGGGTTCACAAGAGTAGTTACCTTCTTGGAAAGGTTAAAAAAAAGAAGGTGGTTTTGGGGCAAAGCAGTTAAGTATGTTGAAGGAGACTCCATTTTGGAGTGTCATTGACTGGTTATCTGGAATAACAACTGACTTGGAAAATAAGAGCAACCCACTCATAGACCAAATCATTGAGTCTTATGACCATGAAGATAACACTAAACATTCATTCAAACTTTCCAAGGATAAAAAAATAGAGTCGATATCTAATGAAGTTGCAGTAATCTTTCAGATGCCAAGAATTACTGGTAATAGAGGACATGAGATTTTGAATTCAAGGAAGAAAAAAGAAGAGATTCAAAAACTTGACATCGGCAAAAACAACTTCACCAGCAAAGTCAAGAAAAATACACTGAGTAAAGTTGATGATGCACCAGTAACAGTCCTTTGGATAACATATATTGAAGCTTTGGTACTCAAAAGACTTCGTGAGAAAGGTGAAGAAGAGGTGGTCGTGTCTCTTTTATGCCTCTACATGCTTGTCGTGTTGTTTTTCTGCCGATCCATGGGAGATTCATTAGATGTCAAATACATGGGTTTGGTGAAGGACCTTGAGACGATGAAATCAATATCATTCCCTGATTTGATTCATGAATCACTCATGGAAGGCATCAAAACAGTAAAGAAAGAAAAACGTAACATCAGAAATTGCACTGGATGCACTGGATATTTGTTGGTAAGTCAGATTAGTTAGTTAGTTGGTTAATCTTAGTTATAGTTAACAAATATTATTTTACAAATCTTATTAATTTATGTTTTTTTTGCAGCTTTGGTTAGCTAAACACTCCGAATTAGAGGGGATTAAAGACTTTCCTAATGCTACACCAAGAGCTGCAAGGTGGAGCTTGGGAAAAATGAAGAAAAACTTGCATAAAAAGACTGTTATAGAATTAAAGGCATTTGTTATGAATCATCTTATTTTAAAAATAGCTGCATAAGTGGATATGCATCAAAAGTTTATATCTGCATAACCTGTTATGCATCAAAGTTTTTATCTGGATAACATGTTATGCAGTGGTAAAAATAGATGCATTACTTGTTATGCATCAAAAAATGTGTGCATAACCTGTTATTCATTTGATTATGTCTGAATATGTTTCAAAGATACCAGGTTATGCATCACCTTATGTCTGCATAACCTGTTATGCATGCACTTATAAAAATATAAAAAAGTGCATTCACTTATGAAATATTGTGATTTATATTGCAGTTTCATGATAACTTCAAAGATGAATACACTGAAATGGAGTTAGAACTTTGCAATCCTAGAGAAGCAAGATCAAAATATCAGTTATTCACTACCTTTGCGATGCGATTTGAAGAGAACAAAGAAGAAAATGAAGAAGCAGTTCAAGATGTCTTATAGGTTATGGAAGAAGAAGAAAATAGTACAACAGATAAACAGGTGAAGATAACAGGAAGTATGTTGAAAGAAAAGAAAAAGAGTCTAAAAGACAAGATAAATACCTGGGAAGAGTTCAACTCTGAATTTTATGATTTTATGAAGAAGTTGCTCCACAAATCAGGCATAGAGTTGCAGGTTGTATCAACAGGTGAGCCTAGTGACCCAATTAGTGAAAATTTTCCAAGGAATGAGACACTTGTTGATGTGACATCTTCATTTGAAGCACCTACACAACAGTTTCTTCCAGAAGTGATAAGGATTGGAGACAATGAAGACCAAACTTTGAGTCAATGACTCAAATCATCACCTTTTAAGTTCATGGAGTTCGAAAAATCTGTGAGTCTCGCTGATGATAATGAAACAAACCTGCCTGAGAAAGAGAAAACAACTCCAATTATACTAGCAACACAGGAGGTACTCGAAGCGCGTGAAGATGAATTCTTGGTTGGCGTTGGAGTTGTTGATGTGTCGTCTTTAGTTGAAACACCTACCCAACAGACTAAAGTTATAAAGGTTGGAGATAGTGAAGACCAAACTGCAAGTCAACTTGAAACACAAGAGATAGCTAGAGAAGTTGGAGATACCACCAACTTTTTTAATCTGCATATTACACCTGTAGTTGAGAAAGATGTCGAGAAGGATGTTGAGATGCCAATTGTTGTTGAGAAAGATGTTGATAAGGATGTTGAGATGCCAATAACTGAACAAACTGTTATTGAGAAATATCTAGTTGCTGAGAGAGAAGTTGAGAAACCTGTTGAGAAAGAGACGACATAAGACGTCTTGAAGTTCCTGGAAAACAATCCCCCCTTCACTCCAACTCCACTTGCTGAAACAGAAAAATCCCAAGAAAAAATAACAAATGAAGATGCAGATGAAGAAAAGCAACCAAGCATCGTACAAGACTCTGGAAAAAAAAATGTAACTGCATAATTTGTTATGCATTTTTTTTTGGACTGCATAACATATTATGCAGACTTTTTGTAAACTGCATAACAGATTATTCATCTTTTGATCATCTGCATAATATGTTATGCATATTTTTTATGTTTCTTGTTTGAACTCTAAATCATTATATATATATATATATATATATATATATATATATATATATATAATTTGAACTCTTAATATTTGTTGATTGCATTAGAATATGAAAGTGGAGTTAATGTGGTTATGTTTGATATCAAAGCGTGCATAACGCGTTATGCATAACAATAAAGAACGCATAAAACGTTATGCACTCTTTCAATAAGCTGCATAACATGTTATGCATCCACCTGTAGGCTGCAGAACAGTTTCTGCAGAAAAGCACGTAGAACATAAAGAAGTACTTGTTCATAAAAATCCTATACAAAAAATATAAGTCTTCCAATTAGAAAGCGCAAAGAGAAAAAAAAGATGCTCATCGTCAACAAAAATATTAAAAATTTAAAAAATAGCGTGAACTAGGTTCGAGAATGAACAAGTAAAAGAAGATGTTTTAGTCTGAAACTATTTGCTTAGGCAGATTTGACAGATTTCTTTGGTGGATTTGGCGGATTCTTATACGGATTGAAATTGGTAGGCATTGTACAAGTTTGCTTGTTGTGATGACCAGTCTCACCATACCACAATGCATAGCTCTCTTGGGAGGTTTTTGATAACTGCTCAAATGTCTTTTAGTTGTTGGTCTCCCTGGTGGCCTCCTAACATCAGGTGCATTGATGATGTCCTCTCCTTCATAAACTTCAGGACTATTGTAGTTCGGAATAGGATGAATCGCATGGCTGTAGGAATTACTGTAGTACACAGTAGTGAAACTTGGATTAAAAAAATCATATGGATTAGATCCATACATTTTTATTGAGGCAAAAGCATGAACACATGGGAACCCGTATAGTGTCATCTCTGACAGATACATGTCTTGCGCTCCAGGCTAACACAGTGAGAAATATCATTGCCCTCGACTTCATAAACATGAACATAAGATTCAATTACCAGCAAGGTTACACCCTCATCAACAAGACTCTTCATCTTAACTTCATTCTTTGGTGTAAGAATTATGTTGAATCTGAAACCAGCGTTCCTCCTTAGCGACATCAACTCCATCACCTTCTTTTGAACCTGATCAAGAAGAGCACAAGCAGGAAGCTTCTTGTGATGCCTAATCCAACAATTAAAAGATTCAGCAAGAATTGAAGTTGTCCTCCCATACCTACAAACATGAAAATAGGCATTTGACCAGCACTCGCGAGGAATAAATTCAATATATTTTGCATCCCATCCACAACCAAGACCCCTAATGGTTGCGATAGCAGTGTCGTAATATTCAGGACTAAGAGCATATGTAGCATCTTGAAAAGCATCAAGAACATCACCATGCCTATCATCAGAAGCATTAATTGGCAAATTTTGCTTAAGATGATAATAGCAGTAGCTGTGGAAAGAGCCATGAAAAACAATTGGAATGGCATCCTTTATTCCATCCCCACGATCAGATAAAAATGTGATTGGCCTATCATCAACAACTTGATTCAAATTATTCATGAACCATTCCCAGTTGTCAATATCTTCACCAGGGATTAAGGCCGTGGCTAAGGGAAAAAACTATGCACATAACAAAAAAAGCTGTAAAAAAACTGCATAATAGAATATGCAGCTAAAACAAAGGCTGCATAACGTATTATGCTGACAAAGTAACTGATGCATAACGTATTATGCAGCTATGAAAAATCTGCATAACGCATTATGAAGTTACAAGAAACTGCATAACAGAGTATGCAGCTAAACAAAAAGGATGCATAACATATTATGCTGAGAAAAAAATCTTCGGCCACCTTAAAAAAAAACAGATGCAAAAACATACCTTGTTCAGCATTGATACCAGTGGCATCCATGAGGCATCCTTTAAATCTCCCGGTAAGAAAAGTCCCATCCACATAAACTAATGGACGAAAGAATCAGTAACCATGAATACACGCCTCGAAAGAAATAAAAAGACAAAAAACTTATTAGTGCTTGGCTCAACTTGGAAATCAATGAAACAACCCTCATTGGTACTGCGAGTGGCATTTACATACCACACCAACTGCGAACACAATATGACATCATCACCAAAATATCCTTATAGACTTTCTCTCTGCCATTGTAAGCTTGATAATATTTCACGTTGATACCATATTGAGATTTAAATATTTTTAACAAATTAGAAGCTTTGAAAATTGGATCACTTTTGATATCGTCCTTGATCAAAATAGCAACAAACAAAATACTGACTTTATGGTGGAGCCTTTTATATTCCAATCGACAGTCATGACTATTAACATATATTTTAACCTTGAGCATCTTGTTTTCATCATCCATAGCAAAAGCCTTAAAATGCCAAGGGCAGGAATATTTTTTGCCCTTCGCATAAAACCTACTAGATTCATTCTTGGTAACAAGAAGATTATAACCATACTTGAGCTCATATTTCTTCGCTACAATCCACGCTTCTGCTATACCTCAAAAAAAAAAAAACTTTACTAACTTCACCAAGTATAGATTCCCAACCATCAGATCTAAGCGTCTTGCTAATAGGCACAGAACCATCCTCAAGGAAACGAACAACAACTTTTTCAGGTTCAGTAACACAAATAGTACTAGAAGATCTACCACAACTAGTGGAAGCATTACTATTAACTTTAACAAACAAATCATAACTCTTCTGACCTTTACAGTGGCAAAGAGATGTAAAAGAGCAAAGTAAAACATCAGAATCTACCCGAACAAGCTTCTTTCTATCGTTAAAAGAGAAACTGATATGGTGAGGAAACAAACCAGTCCACTTCTGGTAAATAATTGTCTTCAAAAACTCTAGAGTTATATTGATATCAACATGATGAACTAAAAAGTCATTCAAATAATGAAGTACAACTAATGAACTAACAAAAGACATTTTCAACCTACATTATGCAGAAAATCAAAATGTTATGCAGCAAACTGAATAACTTATGAACAATTCAGAAAGTAATTAACCTTCCAAAATTAGAAAGAAACCTTCCAGATGTGTTTATACCAAAATTTGATCGATGATGATTAGACTCAAATCAATCTACCTAATTGTATAACAAAAAAAACACCTTAAACGAATTCATGCATTCGTTAAATCTAAAATTAGATTGAAAATCATATCAAAAAACTCAAAGTTGAAAAGAAATCTACATTGCGAATTACGAATGAGAATGTTACCTGAAACTGGTATTGAAGCTGCCCCGAAAATAGATTCAACGAAAGGACCTAACAAATCAGAACACAAAACTAAAAATTTAAAATAAAATAAATGATAAATCATATCCTAGATAGAAGAGATCAAACATAACTAAATGTAATAAAATCTCTGAAATATGTTTCCAAAACCCTAGAAAATATATATAAAAAAAACCCTTGAAATTACAGAGAATGTAGATAGAATCAAGTAGAAAAAAAAGAAATCGAAAAAGAAAACAATGAGAATAGAACAAACAAACCTTTAGAAAGAAATTATGTTCATGAAGTAGCAAAATCTGCCTCTCAGATCCTCCGATTCGGTAACAGAAACAATTCACTTGTTTATTCCTCTCTCAGACGAAGAAGAAAAAGGAAACTCTCCACTTTAAATATTGAAGGGTATTTTGGGAACAAAGAATTAGAGGAATCAGAATTTTGAAAAAATATGGGCTGGAGAAAAATTTTACCTGAGGAAATGGGTGCGCGCCTGTAGTTTTTGGAAGGTGGGTTATTGGGGAAGAAAAGTGGAAAAAATGGGTCTGACAATAGATTTCACTATTAGAGATGATTCCATGGTAGTATTTTAATATTATTTTATTTCTCTGTAATAGGTGTTCGTACCCTCGTAAATTGGTACACGTGGAGAAGGTACAAACTACTCTAAACCGCAATAGCGACCTTTTTTTGGAATCACAACAAGCCTTATGGCCCAATAAAAATTTATCTAACAATGAACTCATAATTTAAAGGGATCCTTCCATGCTTAGGCCATCCCTCCTACAAAGTTAAACGGTGTCTTAATGGAAAGAAATGACTAAGTTACCCTTTATTAAAGTTATCTTAATCTAATAACCATCTAAATGTAAAGATATATAAATCTAATACTAATCTTAAATCTAAACTTATTTCATATAAACAAAAACAAACTCAAATCCTTCTTCTCTTTTCCTAATCGAATTGTCAAAAGAAAATTCTTCTCCTCTTTTCCCTCTTCATCTTCCAAACTATTAACTGTCGATTCGGAAACAAATTACATTAGAAGGTAATTCCTGACAAACCCATTCATTTTTATATGTTTTTGATTGTTAATTCGAGTTGAAATCATGAAAATATGAGTTTAAGAAGTGGTTCCAGTATAAAGTTCGGTTATGAAATTTAAAAAAAAAAACTAACGAGATGACCGAACTTTCAATTTAAGAAGAACATCAAGAACAATTTTGTTGGGAAGAAACTTTTTTCCTAAACGAACTTTTATCGACCTAACCAAACTTTCTACTGTTCTTCATTTTTCTAGCCGAACTTTTTTCCGACCTAACCGAACTTTCTATTGTTCTTCATTTTCCTAGACGAACTTTTATCAACATAACCGAACTTTTTCCAAAACTCTTCTGCTCCTACATGTTCTTCATTTTCCTAACCGAACTTTATCGACCTAACCGAATTTTCTACTGTTTTTATTTTTCTACCCGAACTTTTATCGACCCAACCAAACTTTTTCCAAAACTCTTATGTTCCTACATGTCCTTCATTTTCTTAACCGAACTTTTTTCGACCTAACCGAACTTTCTACTATTTTTTATTTTCCCATCCGAACTTTTATCGACCTAGCTGAACTTTTTCCAAAACTCTTCTGCTCCTACATATTCTTCATTTTCCTAGACGGACTTCTATCAACCTAACCGAACATTTTCCAAATAATTCTAATTCTCTAACACAATACTAAATCTAACTCAAATATTTTATCTAATCTAATCTACAACTAACAATCAATTAATATAACTAACTTTATTTATTAAATTTTAATTAAATAAGGGTATTTTTGCCATTAATAAAATTATATGGATAAGGGGTGCTATGATTTACTTTGTAGTGACCTTATGAAAAAGAGGGGATAGTCCTCTCAAATTCTGAGGGGTTCCTAAAAAAATCGTTCTTTAAATAACCATGGTCCGGTCCACTAAGACTAACTTACCCTCTGTGATAGAAATCAGATTCAGATATAACTAGTTAGGATGAGGATTAAAATTGTTAAAATAAAATCAAATCTTGGTAGTACGATTGTTCAGATAACTACCAATTTTGACCGAAGTAGTGATATAGTGTAAGGATCAACTTTTGGTGGTTATTCTAGTTAACTACAAATATCAACCGAAGTAAGATAAAACAAGATCAAATCTTGGTGGTTATTCAATATAACTACAAATCTCAACCAAAAAAAGATAATATGAACAAAAATCTAGTTAATTAAAAAAGATAGATACAAATCTAGGTGGTTTTAAGATAAAACCCACATTTGGGGGATTCTCTTACAAATTGGGGGATACTAAAAAAAAAAAACATTACGAAGTATTTTAAAGAACTCCTTATCCAAATAATTTAGGTAATGGATAAACTATCCTTGAGTATCCCCTAAGTGTGTTAAGATTAAATTAACCTTGATTGTAGAGAATCAAACTTTCATCCATAAAAAACCCCCAAATGAAACCCTAAATTAAACCCTAAGTCAAGCTTCAAATGCGTTTGATTTTTGCATTTGCAGAGTCACAATCATCATTGTTTTAGGATGAAGGCAATACGGACTCTAAGACGTCGACATTGATGTAAATTGAATCGGCATTGGTTACTAATAGTCGATATTGGTATAATTTGAATCGACTATGTCGACTCCTAACATGCAAAAATACCTAGATAACTTAATCTCAGTCGGTATTGAATTCAACCAACAAACAATACCGACTAAAATAATCGGTATTGCTTTCATCCACAAAACAATACCGACAATAAAGTCGGTATTGCATTCAAACTTAGGCCAGTGCCGACTGTGACACTGTAACCCTAATTTTGACCTAATTTTTGATTTAAAACCTAAAAAATGAATCATAACACTACGAAAATTAGTAGGAAGCACTCACCTTCTCACCGGAGAAAAGATGAAATGATTGGTGAAATGAAAGGGGATACCAAATTTATGTTTATTAGGTTTTCTTTTTATTTTTGTTAGCCCCTTAGCCAAAATTTAACCTCATGTAACCGTAAGTATCCTCCAATTATAGGTTCTTTAAGATAGCTACAAATCTTTATTAATTAGATTTTTCTCCTACTTATAAATAGAGGTTGAATTTCAACTGCAGGGGAATATTTCAATTTCAACTCTTTCTTATTTGCATATAATTTATATTGACTTGGGTTCAGAGCCTATTTTTTTTATTTTTTATAAGTCTCTCGTTTTACTTAAAGCTACCCCATTTAGATCAATCTCATCAAACACACCTATCTCGAAAAGTGTCGGGGTACTATTTTTGAACCGACATCTTTCGGCGTGGACTAAAGAGAAATGAACCTACCATGGGTTTACAAGTAACACATATTGATATTGCAGATGATGATATCTCGGACCCTTCACCACCTAGGCACCTTGCATCTTGAGAGCACTTAAAGCCTGATCACCTTACATGTGTGCACTTAAGACTTTAAAACTTGCTCTTATCACAAGAATAAAATCCTACCTTGCACACGAGTATAAAACCTTTCAACAAAGCACACGTAAAATTTCGTCCCAATTGTGAGCCTAACACCTAATATTGTCCAAGCCGTGTACTTAACACACACAACATGCCAGCCTGTCATAATAGCGAACGTTATAGCCTTGTTACGTTGTAAGAAAAAAACCCTTACCACAGAGGAACCGATTAAGGCAATAACAAAAATTTTACTCCCACTAGAAATGCACGAATGAACAGTAAATATATTCTTATATCCTCGTTAGTTAAAATTAACGACCAAGTATGTTTATCTATGACTGTTAGATATAACCAAATCAATCTTTTGGTTGTTAGATATAATTGATACTGATCTGGGCTTCCAAACCTCTTTTTTATTCTTTACAAGCCTCTCCTTTAACTTTGAGGGGTGTCTGGGTAATATTTTTGAAACGATATATTTTAGGCGGACTAAGGAGAAATGAACCTACCATAGGTTTACAAGTCGCACATATTGATATTGTAAAGGATGATATCTCAAACCCCTCACGGCTTAGATGCCTTGCATCATACAAGCACTTAAACCTGATCAACTTGCGTGTGTGCACTTAAGACCTTCTCTCAGCACAAGAAAATAAGCTCACCTTGAACATGAGTATAAAGTCTTGCAATAAAATAAGCGTAAAATTTCGTCTCAATCGTGAACCTAACGTCTAATGTTGATCCAAACCTTGTATTTAGCATAAACAACATGCCAACCTGCCCTAAATAGGACGCTTTATAGCCTTGTTATGTTGCAAGAAAAAAGACCTTGCCACAGCCGAACCGATTAAGGCAATATAACAAAAATTATACTCCTACTAGCAATACTAGGTGTTTATCCCGTACATTGCACGGGCCTTAGTTAGTAGTGACGTTTGACTTGACTGATCTTTAGCTCTCTCAGCTATAGCTCCATCAGGAGTAATGACAACAACTTTAGCCCAACCTCTAGTAGCTTTGTCAAACCGTGTTGAAGTCATAATAGCCTTTTCAACCAACCTAACAGCATCTTCAGTAGGCATGTTCTCATCATAGTCTTTTCCCAATATGATCCATGCATATGAGCTCCCAGAACCACAAAGTGGTATTTATTAACAGTCATCAATCCCACTTTTGTTTCCAAGGAAAACAAATGGAATTCCATTTTCGTAGGCACCAAACATAAATTCAGCACTCAAAGTGCCTTCTTTGTCAAACTTCCTCTCCCTACAAAGATTAGTAACTTCAATAACACACTGTCTTGCTGTTAATTTTCTATGACCGTTCTCTTCAAGAACTTGAATCTTTTGTTTTAACGTACGCATTTTAGCAAGCGAAGCATCTCCAACGAATGAAAGGACAACCTTATCCGGATTTGGAGGAATAGTAGCTCGCTTTGAAACTCTGGAATTATTGGGAGAGCTTTTGTATAGTGTTGGAAAAATTGTTCATCTATTTCATGCCATCTAGACATTAATCCGTCGGCTCCCATGACTATGGCACTCCTTGTGATTACTATAACACTTGTACTCCTCTTTAATGACTCACATTTAAGTGTAGTGATTGAATGAAAGCCTGAAGCAATTTAGAGAGCTGGTTTGTTATAATTTCAGAACAATTTAAATTGCTCATCTATTAAAGAGAATATCCCTTTAAATAGCTCATCTAATTAAGGGATATGCCAGCCTTTGAGGTAATTTAAATGACTCATCTAATTCAGAACCACACAACAATTATAACGAAAACAAAAGTGAGTCATTAAACTACCTCACATTTAAATTGCTCATCTATTTCAGTAAAGCTGCAAGGAATACAACTCAGGAAGATTATAAAATGAGGCAAACATCTAGTATTGCATTAGTACATATACATACACTATCCATATGACTTGATTTCTATCGAACCAATACCTATACAAAATTAAGAAACAAAAAAAGTATGAATAAACCAATTTATCTATTCACTACACCACTAAAATTTACTTCATTTCTCTACCTCCTCTAGTTTAGCTCTGTAACTTAAACAATGTATTGCCTTTCCCCAAATATATTCACCATGAACTCAAATTTCAATCAACTAAACATAACCCACTACTTTAAACACTTCAAAAATCAAGACTAATCTCCAAAGATTGGTAAAAGTTCAGAATTTGACAACACAATTCAAAATTTCAGCAGCTTAACTTTTAATATGCCCTGTTATCTTCCTAGTAACCTTTTCAGGTCACAATCCAAGTTAATCCAACTTCTATCCTTTAAATACAAAGCCTAATATGCATAGGAAACCTAGATTATGGTAAAGAAGATTGATCAGTAAAGGAGATCATCATTGCCAATGGTCAATGTGTATGGAGAAATTGAGATACAAAA
Source organism: Papaver californicum (assembly GCA_023531435.1). Lineage (NCBI taxonomy): Eukaryota > Viridiplantae > Streptophyta > Magnoliopsida > Ranunculales > Papaveraceae > Papaver > Papaver californicum. The sequence goes on along the minus strand of JAJJMC010024063.1, from coordinate 1,135,423 downwards.
CATTTTGGAGTGACCAAACACCAGAATGCTCTAAAGAATTCGCTCAAATTCTTATAGGAAGCGGTCCACTTCCTCATTCAGATAGGTGAATTCTATCAAGAGTGTTACTGCTACACCCCACTTCAATCTTAAATTGAAACCATAGAACTCATTAAGATTTGTTAAAAGTCATCCTTCACATGCAGTCACATTATCACGTCTACACCATAGGGAAGGGACAGAGAATGAAATTCTCTGATAGTGTTTCCTTTAACCCACCACAAATTAGTTGTCTCATTCGAAACCTTGATCTTGGGATCTCCAGTCAGCAAGGTTGAGTGTCCTTCATGGCAAGTTTATTTGATGAGATTAAGCCCCATCCCCCTCGATGCAATAACAAACTATCTCTCTAGATTATCCTTTCGTCAAAGGATCCACTGATTTTTCTCTTGACTTTACCAAGTCTATAAAAATCACTTCATTAGAAAGTAGTTTTCTTACCAAATTAGCCGCATTCTTTGAGTTTGTCTAGACTTTTCCATTGCTCATTTACTTTAGACTCACATAGTCAATTGAGTTTCAGCAATGGTGGCCACATGCTTCGATCACATAGGAATGCCTTCCAAAAAAGAATTTATCCATTCAACTTCCTCTCATGCTTTAAATCAAGCGAGCGAACACTGATTTCATCTCAGTCGAGTTCCTCATGTTTGTTGGAATATCTCCGACTACTGATACAACTTAAGAGGGCTCACATATAGGCTAAGAATATCCAAAGCCTGAAATCACAACATCTCTTAAGGTCAGTCCAATATGTATCATGCATATACATAATTTAAATGTACCGCAAGTACTGCAAATTTCTGATCAGATCATCCCGCTAATTCTTCTGGGGTCACAAATGTATTTGTACACCGAATGCACTGCACATTTACAACACAAATTAAACGTTTCGAGTTTGACAAAGACTAGTTCCGTCAGAATTTCTTCTGGTTCCAATGATCCTTTAGATCATGCATGTCTACAACAATTTAGTCTTTCAATCAAATCACATACATCACATGTTTTCTAGTAGTTGTAAAGCATATAAAGGCATACACAAAATACATGTACTACTTACTAGTATGGTCATTACATCTTCCTCAAAAGATTAATGCCATATATATATATCTATCACATATTGGAAATTAAATATGTACCTCAAGCATCCCAATTTTATGATCCTTTGATCAGAGCAGCCCTGTAATTATCCAAGATACACTGGGAAACATGCACACCTATTTTACAACACACAGTTGACAGAAACTATATCATCAAAATTTGATTTTGGTTCTTTCTGATCCTTTAGACCACTTCTACAACATATTAGTTTCCTGTCAACCTTTAAACAACAAAAAATTGTTAGTAGTTGTAAAACACGTAACAAAGGCATGTTAAACATATGTACTGATTTGCTGAAGAAGTCGACTCTTCATTCACACCTTAGACCCCCACAATTGAGGTCTACAGTGCAGGACGCATATAATTCTAGGGTCTAATATAAATATGCTTGAGAAGTCAAACAAATACTTGTTTCCATCTTATACCCCCACCGTTGAGGCATAAGGTCCCCAATATTTAAAGTGTTATTGTTCTGAAAAGTATCATTATAAAGGTGTAAAACCTAAATAGCTTGTGAATATTAATCACACACAAGAATTGTTATAGGACTCTTTACCATAATTTACCAATTCTTACTCCAAGATGAGGTTCACACAACTCAAAATAACACAGTACCTTTGCATGATTATTGAAGGGAGTGAATTGCATATTAATTTACTCATACCGTCGTATGAGATTTTGTTGATGGAAAAATTTCTACTGATTCATTGTCCATGACACATGAAAAGCAAACTCCATTTGGCCATCATACTCCGTCAACTTGGGCATGGCTTCATCTACAAAAAAAAAACATTATAGACAAGAGAAGCAAGAGATACTCACGCTTATCAAGGTTATAACCAAGCTGGATTGTTCAAAGAAGTAACCACAACTTTCACTTGCAAATAGTTATCAAGGCTGTAAACTCCCTTCTCTCTGCCATTCCCACTCATCTTGTAACCACCAAAAGGAATTGCCGCATTAAAACCATAGAAACAATTAATCCATATAGTTCCGACTCTCAGTGGACGCATCACCTCCAGGGTGTGTTCTGGGTGAAAACTCCTGCAGCCAAACCGTATGTTGTTGTGTTCGATATTTTGATCACCTCGCTATGATCTTTGAATTTCAAGATGCTCAGCATGGGTCCAAAGATCTCATCCTTGGGGATCAACATGTTATCCTGGACATTCAAGAAGACAGTAGGCTGAATGTAGTAACCCTTGTAATCAGCAACATCTTTGATACCAACAAAGCCCATATCATGGTACTCCGTCCATACATAATCACAAGTCGAATGTCGCCTTATAATACAAGTTGTATCAGTAATGAGATTTCTCATACCACTCACCATACACAACAAGTCTTCATAGTTCAATACATTGATACTGGTGGGATCCTTTGCAGCGATTGTTCCAATGGGGCTACCACAGTAATAAACCATAGAATCCCGCAATAGATTCTATGCTTCATCCTCAAGAAAATCCAAGCTACTGTCCGGATCACCTCCAGATATCTTACCATTAGTAGTAAATTCTTTCTTTTCCTCTAGTACCTGTTGTGTTTCCTCCTTAAGCCCTCGCACATTCAGAGCATTAACCTCGCTGCTTGGGTTTTGTTTTACCGTTCTATCTCCAAGCTTTGTCTTTGTAGGAACCTTAATAACAAATAATTACAAAAGAGATAACCAAACCAAGAAGTATTAATTGAATGAATACTTTATGATGTAGGTCTCATATTGCTTGAACAGCGCTTGAGTCCACATATGTAACAGGTTCCATCTCTATCTTGGAGACTCTGCAGTATCTTTCCACAGATTAAAACTACACTGCTGATGACACCTAAGCATCTTCTGGTTGCTACAAGGTTGGCAGTGGTCCGAATTTAGTTTGCCTCTAAGTTTAGATTCTTTTAAAACTCTTACCATTTATTGATAGACACGTTTTCGGGTCTAATTTGTTCCCAATTTGTATTTTGTTAAAGCTCGATTTTGTACTAACTGCGTCATTTTATGTAATAATAGGTATTTATGGAAAAATAACATTTGGTTATACTCTGTTGAGATTCTGGGTATAGTTTTCACGTGATTTTTGGGCTAAAAATCATAGAGAATGATTTACATGATCATTTCATACCAGAAGATGCGTGAAAATCAGAAGAGAAATTAATCAAAGCATGATTCCAGGAAAATATTGTTTTCTCTCTCTCGAGGAAGATATTCTCGGAAATTATTTGAATGGGAGAATATCTTCCCATAACTACTAGCTTAATATCCACTCTACTAGCTTTCTTCTTCTTTGCCTCTTGAATCCTCAAGCAATGTGCCCTAGCACAATTCACAACCTTGGCATATGTATCAAAGCTAGGGTTTGCAATAATATACCGAGCAATCCCACTGTTCAATCCACTCAAAAATCTCGCAATCCGATCTGCTTCTGTAGGCATAAGGTAAGCAGCAAATATTGAAAGTCGGTCAAACTCACACTCATACTCTACAACCGTCTGATCATCTCTTTGTCCTATAATCTCGAATTGTCTGATCATCTCCTGACGCTCGACAGGCGGGAAGTAATGCTCAAGAAAATGTTGTTTGAACTCTACCCACTGACACTCCATGGCATTAACGGTCCTACTCATGGACTCCCACCAAGTTGCTGCATTTTCTTCCAGTTGAAACGCAACCATTCTCTGCTTAAATGCTCCCGAACAGTCGAATTGAGATAGTATCTTGTACATTCTCTTGCACCATTGTTGTCCCTCGATTGCACCTCCCTTTCCACTGAATGTAGGTGGTTTCATCTTCAGAAACTCCTGGTACTGAACCCAAGACTTCCCATTTTGGTGTCTCTCATTGGGGAGTGGTTCATTCCTTGCTACAGTCTCTACATTCTCCCTTCCTTCACGTGGTCCAAGCCTCTGATCTAGCGCTGTTGTAATCGCATTGTTCATCATTGTCTGGAGATTCTCTAGAGTTATTACCTGAGGTTCGGCTTTACCTCCGTCAACCCGAATCGTCCTGGAACTACCAGAGGACCTAGTCCTACTACCAGACCTCGTATCATCCCTAGAACTATGGGTTCTTCCCCCATAATGAGGATACTCAACACTCTCTTCAACGGAAGTCTCAGTCAGATTCTCGTCTTGACCACGGCCTCGTCCTCGGCCTCGGCCACGAACTCGCCCAGTAGCACCTATAAGTCTACCGCGACCTCGTGACCCATTGTTCCTATCTCCATCCATTCTTGAAAATGAAGAAAAACAAGGAACAATCAACACACAATATCATCAAAAGAAAGAAAAAATCACTGTGCCCCTAGAAATAACTTGTGCCTATGTGAAACAACAAGACCCTACACCCGCTCCCAAGGATTTTCCGTAACCAAAAGCTCTGATACCACTTTGTAACGCCCCACCTCATCATTCTAGGTCGGCCGCCCTAAAATAGAAGTGTGGCACTATTCATGGGACGAAAAGCACACTCAAGCCAACAAATGTCAATCCGTCTTTCATGTGGGGTTTTTGAAGAATAACAAGTTTTAAGAAATAGAAAGCTGCGTTTATAAATGTGAGTTATACATGAATCCAGTAAAAATAACATCTTTCAAAGCAAAGGTCTATCTTCGACACGCAGTTCGGTTATTTAAAATAAATGGTAAGAGTTTTAAAAGAATCTAAACTTAGAGGTAAACTAAATTCGGATGTCTAGGCACCTTGAAGACGTAGATGCTGCGGTCCTCCAAAACAAAAAGTCGCGCTACTGGTCAGGTTGTTCCGCGACTACTGTATCCAGAAAAAGATAATAAGTTGGGTCAGTGCCCAACTTAAAGTAGATTCTCACACCCTTATGCCCTTTACGAATAATTTCGCAAAACAAGGTTCATGAAATGACTACGTCAGGTAAAAATATTTTATGAGATTATCTCTTTGGAAGTAGTAAGGTCGATGATCTAAAACAAAAATATATAAATTTATAGAAACCAGGATAACACAAGGGCACACAAAAAAAAGTCGTATATACAACGAAGACAGTTTTCCAACCCACGGAACTAATCGATTTCCCCTCTCTAAAATTTCATTCTCTAACTGTACGACGACACTTATCGACCCTTGCGTAGTCCACTTAATTTCTTACAGTGCGTAGAAGAAATAAGTGTTGTCGACCCCCTTTCAAGATAATAGATCCATATCTTCTAGGCGACCCCTCGGTCATCGCCCAACAACTTCTGGGAGTCGAACCAACTACGGACGATAAAATCTAACAGATAAACACACCATTTATTCATACAAGGTGGTTATAATACGACTGCCAACATCACATGTTGACAGTCACCAATAATCATGCACATATTCTATTAGTCATCTAAATATTATGACAATCAAACAAGAGCATATCATCCCATGTACCACCGTTAGCCGTACAAAGCAACAACTACAAACATAAGCCAAACATTGATAAACATTACTGGAACGTAGTGTACAATACGATTCCAATGTTTGAACTACTGTATTACACAAGACACCACTTTTAACTTATTATTTTTCTAAAATGTTACCCAACAGTAGAAAAACGACAACTGATGCAGTGATATAGGCTATAGCAGCAGTAACAATATGATTCAAACTAAACAAGTCTCTAGAGAGTCCAAGTTATTTTGGTTTATGCAACAAATTTCCTGTTAGAGTTAACCTCTGTAAATTCATACATCACGCAGAGAACAACTACCCTCACTAAAATCAACCCAACAAAACAGAAACCCACATTTTAAGTCCCTATCCATTGTACTATAACAATTTCTAGCTCCTACACGAAACCCTTCCAATGCCAGTAGTAAGTAAGAATGAATCCAAATGGCTACTTTAAACCAAAACGGCATGTTCAAGTAATCACAAAATTGAGCATCATTTTCGGAACAATTACCTCGTAAAACCCTACCTTATGATTGTCAGAATACAAGATACAAAATCTAAGTAAAAACCTCGTACGTATAAATCAATCGATTACGGATTAATAGAACAATAGAACCACTTACTAATACTGTATAGTTAATATGCAAAGATGGCTTAACTAATGTCCCTTGTATAGTTAATAAGCAAAGATGGCTTAACTAATATCCCCTGTATAGTTAATAAGTAAAGACATCTTAATTAATATTCCCATATAGTTAATAAGCAAGATAGCTTAATTTAGCCAGACACATTCAATTACAGTAGTAAGAAGTATATAGCCTGAACTTTTATTATCGCATGAAAAATAATTAACAAACCAATCATAATGAGAATAAGTATTAGAGAACCTACATGGTTTAAAGCAATAAATCTTCAAGCCGCTATTAACACCCTTCGTTTAAAATCAGTCTTCTTCTTTTTCTTCTGCTTCTCTCTAGGTTTTCAAAGAAAAGGTTTAGGTTCTTCCCAAAACATATTCAACACTAACAAAACCCTAACTATCTATAAATACCTTAATTAGTCTTCCTAAAACTACTAGGACTTTTTCTCCCCTACGTAGTGTTAAACCGTATCATGAATAACTAACCTAAATATAATACTAGAGAGCATGCAGTTCTAGGATAAGGGGTTTTACAATCTTCCTCCCTAAAAAGAAAAGTTTTCGTCCTCGAAAAGTTTTCGTCCTCGAAAAGAATTAGCCGAACCATCTAGTTAAAATTCTTTGAAAAAACATGTGTCTAAGTTCGACTGAAATTTAGAATATCGAATCAGCCGGACCATATAGTTGAATTTCTTGAAAGAATGAAGACCAAATGTTCGGCTGGTAAAATATCGAAACAGCCGAACCTTTGGAAACTAATGGTTCAGCTTTTATTTGAATATCGAGTCAGCCGAACTCATATGTAAAATTTGTTTGTGGTCATCTAACCTCGCGATATTCTTGTAGATCGTTATTGGAGAACCTGTACCGATGGACGATCAACCTTCGGAAAACTTCATTATTCACGGAGATAATAAAGTTAACTTTCAAAATGATTTGGTAGGCAACAAATTGATTTTCGATTTTATTTTATAAGTTTAAGTCATACCTTTAATAACTTTATTCTTGATCTTGCAACCATGTAGATATGGAAATCTAAACTAGAAGCAAGGTCCTTGGATGAGGAACCATGTTAGACGGTAACGGAAATGGAAGAAACTACGAAGGGATTAGATGTATGTACTTGAATCGTATATGGCCGAGGTGCGCAGGTTTTAAAGCTTATGTGCGAGCTGTTATATAGGAACTAACAGTTGCCTTTTCCTAGTTCCGAACTAGCGTTTATTATGCAGTTGGCACATATTTGTTGCTAAAGAGTTTAGAAATTAATGAAAACAATAGTTGCTATTAACCTGTTGTAGTAGTATATAGCAACTACTAGTTGCCTATGCATAATTCCGTAAGCATTTTGCAACTAATTTTTTTTGCGCAGTTTCCAGAATTCAGTGGTTTTTGCTAGGTTTTTTAGTGATCCAACATTGGCCTGTGATGTACATAAACAATTGGCTCGGACCCGATATTTTCAAGAGTCGCGAAGATCATTCGAGTTTATGGAATGCTACGATTTGTGGAAAGATATTGTTTTACCACTATTATTGAATTTATTTTCTATATTTTTGTATTCATTTCAATGTAATGCACTTTCAATTCAATGCAATGCAAATTTACCTTAAATCCAATTGAATTTGAAACTTTCGGCTAATAATTCAATTTTGCGTATCAGCCGAACCTGACTACAATACAAAAATATCCAAGTTTTTGCCAGGTTCAGCTGAATTTGAAATATCATTTATCAGCCGAATAACACTCTGATAACCACATTTTCATGTTTTGAATTGTTCGACTAATTTAATAAATTTCAATTCCAGCCGAACCTGACCACATTTTGCAAAGTCCTAGTTTTTGTCAGGTTCAGATGATTTAATAAATTTCAATTTTCATCCGAACATTACTCTGATAACCATATTTTTTTGGTTTTGAATTGTTCGGCTAATAATATTTTTTAAATTTAAGCTGAACCTGACTGAAAGTCAAAAAAACATGAATTTAGTAAGGTTCGACTCTTTCACAAAATTTAATTTTCAGCCAAATATTTCAAATACAATTGGATTTAAGGAAAATCTAATATGTTCCTCTGCATTAAACCCGTAATTAATTCATAAATTCTTAATAAATCAATAAACTACTAAAGCATTAATGTTTACATTGCTGGAAACCAAACATAGTCTAATAAAAAAATCTTAAAACAACCAAACCAAAATGAAAATAAAGTGTTAAAATGTTGCAAATTAAGAATTTTATGAATTCATTCACTTCCACGACCACGACCACTTCCGCTTCCATTTCCACCTCTACTAGAACGACATCCACGACCCCCACGACCTCTTTTAGCACCATCTTGGCTTGAACTTCACCTTCTTGGCGTGGCTTTTTACTCATCAATCTTGCTTCCTCCGGCCCGACACCTTTGTTGATGATTCCTTCCCACTTGATGTAGACGTATAGTTGCTCATCATACGACATAGGTGTTTTACAACTAAGTTTCTCCTTCATTGCCTTCAACATCTCCCTACCAGCCACCACCTGATTTTATTTAAAACCCAAAGATGAGGGACTACTTAATTTGATATTTATAACAAAATAAAGAGAATAAATTGAGGGCACCTCTTACCATGATCCCAAGTTCCTTTAAAATGTCATTGGAGATGGTCTTGGACTTCTTCTTCGTCTCCACATCATCTTGCTTTGACCTCTTAGCGTCCGCACGAGCTTGATTTTTTTTGTTAATGATGAAAGGATGAAAAATTTGGCTATACCAATCTATGTACCCCTCGAAAACTTTACGAGGATCCTCCCTCAAAGTTTCAAATAGACCCATATTAAGCTTGTTCTCATCCAACTTATTCCAAAACCCAATGGTTGGATTGGGTTTGTAGCTAGGAGTCCAATCTAAGGTGGTGCTCTTGGTTGCATTTGAACCCTTTGGAAACAACAAGAACTTAGCTTGCCCCAACGGGATCGTTTGGATGCAACCTAATTGACGAAGTACTCGGCAAGGATCATATATTACAAATCCACCGGGATAAAACAATGGTCCATAGTACATCCCAACACCCATTTGTGCATCTGGAAAAACTTCGTTGAAGGGTTCATCCTTCTTGTTGTATGGATCAAATTCAATGTTGCTTCCATCCAAACCGTCTAATTTAACTCTCAAATTTACAATCTCCTCATTCTTTTTATGCTTCTTGACTTCCTTAAACTCATATTTGGCAAAAGTAGGCAATGAATCATTCCAACCAGCAACTTCACTAGCCAAATGTAATTTCGGGAAATGATCATACACCCACACCTACATCAACAATATAAAAAGAATTCCCAAATTCAATGTTGGAAAATAATTCATTCTTCGCATGATAATTCATTGTTCTATATCAGACGAACCTAACATTATTAATAATACACAATATACGCCAATTATTCTAGATTATCAAACAACTTTTATATCGTAGAGATTTACCTGAAGAATACTGAAATGCCTCAAATGTTTGTGATCGTCAACCTAAAGGCCGTCGCAAGATTTTATAGTAGGAAAGCAAGGGAAGCGGTTCCCCAAGAGAACTAGTTAAGGGTCAGGAGATCCTTTAAAAGTTAGAGATATTGAGCCCTCACCTTGCTTTCTGTGAGGTCGGGAAAGATAGTTCTCCCAAGAGTATACAACAAGTACGCCCTTGCAGTTTGGTTGATAATATCATCGTTCAACACCAAGGAACCATATGCAACTCTCGCCCTTGTCTTCTCAAAATAACTCTTCAAATTAGCCAACTTGATCTGCTTCAACTTTCTTGGTTTCACCTCGTTGCCAAGGTCTTGGTTCACACTATCCACATCTTTCTTTGCACATGCAAAATCCAATTCCACCGTGTCTTTACTCCAACCAAGAGTTTCTTCATCCAGTACATAGAGCTGGTCCCAATTTATTTCATAGCAGTTGGCATCGACGTTTTTTGCGGTAACTTGGAGGCCAGTAATGTTCTTCACTTCATCGGGAGTGATTGTCATCTCGCCGAATGGGAGATGAAAGGTGTAGGTCTCTGGGTAGAATCTTTCACAAAACAAGGATGCGGTAATTGAATCATATTCACTCTGTGCGTAGTGAATAGCCGGTCATAAACCCGATGCTCGTACTATATCCACTACCTCGTCAACTTCTCCTATTAGATCCCAATTAGCAGCCCTCTGGTGTCTTAAAAGTCTTGTGGTATCCCGGTGATCACGAGTCTCATAGATTTTCTTCGTCGAAGACTCGGCGTAACCAATCAAGACCTCTCCTCTATGTTTTGGAAGCCCATGGGGTAGGTTGTCTTTCCGAGGACGTATTAGTTTGTCCTGAGCCGGGATGTGACGCCCCGTATCCCTCCTTGTAGGCTCTTGTTGTTGTTGTGGCTCAAGGACCTTTTCCCCTTTTCCCCTATTTGTTGTTGCTTTTGTTGTTGTGGTACTTCTTCTTTCGTTTCTTCCGACTTTTTTTTTTGAATCCTCGGATGTGGTTCATGAATTACAAGTGTAGTTCCCCTCTTACCGGCTCCCAACTTTTTGATGCGGCCTCCTCGTGGCTCGGGAGTTTTAGAAGAAGAAGGAGTTGCCTCTATGTTCATTTTTTTACCTTTACCTCGGTTCCTAACACACACAAAGTATAAAAACTAATTGAAACCTGAAACACCATTTTTTTGATTGGAAAATTATAAGTTCGGCTATCTCGAGCTTTTGTATTTTCAGCCAAACATTTATACTTCTGAATTTTTCAAGGGCCATTACATTGTTCGGCTGAAATTAAAAATTATCGAATCAGCCGAACTTTCAACTTAACAGATATTGGTGGCCATAGTGAAAAGTCGGCTGATTTTTTAAATTTCTATTTTCAGCCGAACAACTACTTAACAAATATTGATGGCATCAGTGAAATGTTCGTCTGATTTTTTGGACATTCAATTTTCAGCCGAACTGTTCTTCGACAGTTTCAGAATAATGAACTAGGGTATGTTCGGCTGATAATTCTATTCAACACATACAAAAAATTTCAGCCGAACTCACCATGGAAACTGAAAAACCCCAACTTTTTTTTTTCGATTTAACCACTAAATCTCAATCAAATACAAGGAAATAAAAGATGGGTAGTGGGAAATATCTTCGAATGTACATGTTGAGGTTTGGTTCTCCCTCTCCACCTTCTCCTTCTTCTCCTAATTCAATTTCGGGTTCCACTCTTTCAACTTCTTCTTGTTCTTTTTTCACTTTGATTCTTCGATTGTTTGCGGCCGGGACGAGCATTCGTACGAGTCATCTTGTAGGTTTGTAGTCGTGTATAATCGAGATGACGATGAAAATCGAAATGAGGTTTTTTCTTCAAAGAGAATAGAGAAGAAAAAGGGAAGAAAAATAGTTATGATTTTTTATAACTGATTTATTTGCTTTAATTAGTTTTGATTAGGATTTAATTTTGTAATTGATTTATTAAGGATTAATTATGTTAATGATTAATTATAAGGAGAGGGTATATTAGTAAATCCAATGATTAAAGGATATCTTAGTCCCCCATTCTGATCCCACCCTTTAGACATCCTTTATAAATTATCCTAGATAGTCTAAGTACTACTTCTATGTTTTTTACTTTTATCTTAGGTTGATAGATCTTCATTCTTGTATGTTAGATCTCTTGAAGATAGTAGTTAGATTTTTAGCTACTATATTAGTGGTGAGAAAATCTCAACTCTTTGTCTCCTGTCTTTTTTTCAATATTTCAATGTTTCGTCTAATCCCATATCAGAAGGCAAAAGCCATTGGAATCAATCCTTTGTCTCTGAAAAAAGAAAATATGAAAAAAACTTTACATCTATTGTTTTTCTTAATGATATCCATTTGTCTTAAAAGTCTTAAACCAGACAGAAAAGTGGAGAAGGTTGGTGTTGTGTTTCAATAAATATGGATACAAGTGATTCAATTCAACACGTGACAGAATTTGATTATGTTTTTAATCCGATTAACACCCAAATTCAATTTCACATATTTAAAAATAAAACTGAATGATCAACTTAATATCCATCGAGATTATTTCTTAAATAACTTACCCAAAAATTAATAGGTATGACAAATAAATGAACCAATATATGTTGATCATAATGATCAGTACAAACAAGTAGCAAACTAATTGACGATGAAATACCTTTAAGTAGCAAATCAAATTGAGGATGAAATACGTTTATACGTTTCCCGTCCAAAGGATTTTCAAACTGCATGTTTCACTAAATACGAAAGTAAATCTGATCTCAAATTCGTTTCCTATTCCATACAAATAACATTATACTTGCAAAATGGAGAAAAAGACACCTTAGGTTAGACTTAATAATAAATACAGAATAAATTTAAAGATTTAGTTGTATATAAATTAATGTTTATAGTTGTAATCTAATCTAATTAGTTTTAAAACACGATCATGGAGGATCCAACAGTTGCTGACCCGCTAGCTTATAATGGAGTTGTGCGCGGCCACACGGGACAGCACAGCCCGAGTAAGAATGATGGAGGCAGTGACCACCATTCTGCCTATGTACAAGTTTTTCCAACAAACTTAGCTAAGGTGTCTGCCAGCTGATTACAAGTTCTAGGAACAAAGGAACAAGACCCCAGTTGGAAAATATATTACATATAAGCTAACACAAGCATTGAGAATGATTGAACTCTGTCAGGGAGGATATACTGAAGCCTTCGGTTGATGTAGTTATTAATACGGAGGTTGTCGCTGATGTCCTGTAGTTCTGTGGTAAAATTAGTTCATTGGCATCAAATTCTTTACCGATGGAAAAAAATATACCGAGGTTGTCTGTCTCAGGTCCAGCCATTAACTTGATCATCCCATTGCATCTGATTGAGGATGAGCCATCGTGGAATGCATGTTTCTCATTTGCCATGTATTAGTAGCCGTATTAATATCCATGGGGTAGTCAATCATCATGCATGGCACAGTGCTTCTCATCGGCATCATCGTTTCAACTTGAGCTTGTAATTGCTTTACATAATGAATCACATCAGCAAGTTGTAATTCTTTTGATGCTTTAACCGACTATATGTATAAGAAGAGCATTATTATCGTTAACTAAAAGATCTTGTACCTTCCTCTGTTTTTATAAAAGTTTCACTATAACTTTTATTTTAATCTAAAAATAATCAAAATTAAAAAAATGATAGTAATATTTTTCTGGAAACGGAGGGAATATATACTTGTTAATATAAGGTAGCCTTTGCCTATCCATGAATTTTTTTTTTCATAATAGTTGTATATTTATTTTAATCAATAAAGAAGAATGCATTGATAAAAATAAAAATAAAAATTAGGGATATAAAAAAAAATACTCCCTTCGTTTCAGCAAAAGTGTTACTATCACTTTTTTTTTTGTAAAAACACTTTTGCTGAAACGAAGGGAGTATTACCTAAGATGGCATATATAAGAAAAAAAAATATACAAAAGAGAATAAAAATTAAAGCCTAAGACTTGGAGAGGTTTAAAATACAAGTCCGTCCAGATTATAAGGGCAATTCGTATGGTATGGAGGTAAAATCATCCATAACTTAAGGAGTACTCACATAAATATGGACCCTCAGCAATAAGTGGAGCTAAAACGCACCATGGATAAACTAAAAAGACTATCTATCTGGTCATTCATAGTCCAGATGATTAAATTTTTTTTCCCAAAAACCTTATCCGGCTCTTCAATGACCGGATGATTCACATGTCAAAGTTGATTCAAAATTTTGAAATTAGCAACATTGATAAACGTTGCTTACTTGAATAAAAATCATCGTTAATATGTGTAGGAACGTTGCTATAAATTAGAAACTTATAAAACCGTCCCAAATTACATATGTTAAAAAAAGAAAAGAAATCACATCCGGTCATTCAGTGAGCGGATGAGAGAATTTTTTTTTATAAAAAAGTCGAACATTAAATGTCCGAATAGGATATTCGGTCAGCCTATAACCGGATGGACTACTAATGATCTTTTCAAATTTAAGGAGTTCTTTCTTGACTTCACAAAGATATAAATATTAAAATCACCTATAGTAGTATTTTTTGGTCCATAAGATATTGATTATAAAGATATGGATGATTTTTTCTTCCATAAAAATTGCCCTAATCACTTGTTGACACGAAGTATCCGCAAATACTCCACATTGTTCTCATTGAAATCACTTAAATTTCTCATTGATTACAATCACTTAAAATTCACATTGTTATCATTGAAATATTTATTTACTATGGATGGGAAATAGAAAACAATAATCAAAAAAACATATACATACCTTACTATGATATGGGACCAAGTCATGTAAAGTTTTCATCTTCCGGTTGATCAACTCTCTTCTTGTCTATAATAAGGAAAATTCTATTGATCAAGTGAATTAATCATGTAAATCTCAATTAGTCCAGTATATTTAAATCAGACCTACGTGTAAAATATTTTAAAAAGCAAAAAAATAATCAAACTAGCTACAGTTAGTGAATCGGCAAGCACTTCTAGTGTTATCTAGAATTGTAGCTTTAAAAAATATCCATCTAGAATTGTAACTCGTAGAATTATTTATAGAGTTGTTGGTCGGTCATTAAAGGTCCTAGAAAGTTCGGTAGTTAAACCAAATTGGTCGGTCAGGTACTCCTTTAAATATGAGATTTGTTATATTGGTAGGGAGCTGTAAGAGCGACAGACAAGAGTTTAGTCACTAAAGATACCTGTCGTGTGGCAAATGAAAACAATGACACAGCCAGAGGGTGAGAGAGTGGTTAGTAAGTAGTTTACCTGTTCTCGTTTATTATGCTTACGACTTGCAGTTGTTTTCATCCTCTCCTTCCCCTTCCTAGAACTAGACAATTTTGTCGAGGCATTATGTCCTAAGGAACTATGATGCATACTACTTGTTCTAGTTTGACAAGACGAAGAAGGCAAAAAATTCATGTGGTCGATCCTCATCATTTCATTGTTTTCATTTGCCACATGACTGGTATCTTTACTGTCACCCATGAATAGACACTTGTAATTCAGATATCCTTGCGGGAGTACTAGTATTTCATCATTTTTTTCTTGGACAGCCATTTGATCAACAACATTTTTTTCTGGCACGATTATTTCTACACCATACCCCCGTAGGAGGAAATTACCATTTTCTCCGACCATTTGATCAGCATCTTCCATTAGGCAGTGCTGTCTTTGTGGAAGTACTTGATCATCTTTTTCTTGGATCACCACTTGAGAGTACTCTTCCTCCTTGTTAGAATCGGTAAGTACCCTTGTTCCAATTTGAAACATGGTTTCCAAATTTGTTTCTGATGGGTTTGCAGGACCATAAGTGCTATTGAAACAAGGAACCAATGCTTCCATCCTGCTGGTAATGGTGTTTCTATTGTCTTCCGTCGGTACCACACATCCATCAATATCATTATGATCGCCAATTTCTTTCTGCGTATCAAAAGAGCATGCGATAGTAGCAGTGGCTTGGTTAACGATGGACTCAAGCAAACCCTCATCGTCACCTAAAATGCGCGGAGGAGGATCATACATATGAAAATCATCATTAGCTTCACTCCTAGTATTGCCTTGATGATCGTAATCAAGAGTAGGTTTGAACATGCCGGGGTAACAACTTTTTCTGTTAATTCTTTAGTTCTGATCATTCTTTTTTAGCAGATTCTTACTTCATTGTGAAGGTATTTTCTGATAATTGTGACAGTAGATTCATGCAGGGGTGGGTACGTGTAGAGATTATTAGATAAGAAAGTCCTAGTAAGAGTCTACTTGGTATTGACACGAAACTACCTATCAGGTGTGTGAGAGAAAAGGATCAAAGACGACAAGGAGAGCAATGGTAAGACATCTCTGATTAGCTTTTACTACTACCTTACGTATGTAAGCCAAATTTTGCGATTCCCATGATAATGATTCAATGAAGTATCAAAAAAGACATCAACTGAAGTGCTTTTATCTTTGATACAGAGATCAAGTGATTTTCAGCCACAGTACTAGCTCCTCACCAGAAGTTTTATTAAGGAAATTTAAAGATTTTCGGCCAACAGGGCTTGACCAGTTCACCAGGATACCTGAGGTAAATGGTTTGTTTTTTAACATTGGTTCGCCACCAGTGACTTTGTCAACACGATGCGACTAGGCCAAAGTAGTGGAAGGGAAAAAAAATCTCAAAGTACAATAAATAGTTTCTTCTTCTCGGTCATTGAATTTCATGAATGTATTCATCGGGAGCTGAACTTTAAAATTTGGGTCGTTTCTTCACTACATGTAGATCAATATTTCTATATTTATAATGTATATGTCTCGGTACCTATTCTTCTCAGTCTTTGGCGTTTGGTGCAATATTTTCCAGAGATTTTTTAATTATATGGAACGAATATCAAACTCTTAGATAGATTTTCTATTATTATAAAGCAACTAATATTTATCCTAATATTATATTCTACAATATATGAGTATTGGGACTCTATTGAGCAATATTGAGTTATCACTGTATTCATATTACTAGTATGAGCCTATTTTGTGCATAAAAGTTGTTTCATATGAGACTCTATAGATGCAATATTTACAAATTTACTTGCGAAGCAATGCACATGAGAAGTCGTTGTATCAATGAGTGGCGATAGTCGACACACATACGAAAGCGGCTACTAAACAGAGTCTTGACTCTATGGCCTGATCTAACTCGTCATGACAACCTTGCTGTGCTACATGATCGTCCAGAACTAGCTCTCATGTCAGGCCAAGTGATCTCAAGGCCCAGTCCAAGCACCCTTGATAGGAAAGACTAACGCCCCCTTGACCGGGCATGTTATCTTCCCACGCCGACCATGCTAGCCCTCACATTTGGCTTCCGCGATTATAAGTCCAAACCCAAGTTCCCAGCACCGGTTGAACTCACTACCATGGCTCGGCCAAGCTTGTGCATGTGCAGTGTCCGTGCCAAGCTGTCCCATGGTCATCCAAGTTAATTGTGCACCCCCTGGCAGGTCAAGCTTGTGCCCGTACTGGTCCACTGTGATGGACCGGAAAGTTTTGCCTCCAGCACGGTGTGCCGTGCAGGACAGAACTTTTCGATGCGCCACTCGAACGACAGTAATCGGGCTTTAAACCTTCACTTCTCGCTAGGTAAATGCAGGTCGATTTTCCTTTCCAAGCATGCTTTATAAGTATGATACTAGAAACGTAGTTTCTATACCGTTCTAACTCACCCTTGTTCTGCAAAGGGTACAAGGCCATTAAATCCAATGGTGAATGCCTTTGGCAAGCATCACATACTTACGAGCATTGTCTAGGCCTAAATAATGTCTTGGACTAGCAACTAGGCTATTTCGGGCCTATTTTTTGCTTCTTCAACTCTGCTTCGACTAAGCGCTGGGTGCATGAACTGATCTTGCTCTTGCCAAGAGTGCAGCAACCAGGCATGTTCTGTTCATACTGTATGGCTTGATAGGAAGTATGAACATCCATCAAATGGAATGCCACTATCTTATCAAGTGTGGTAACAATCATCTCTTGCTTATCATTGCCGAGCCAGATGATATGAGTTACTAAAGCGTCACAATCATCTCCAAATTAGATGATATAGGCGACAAGATGTTGCACCTTAATGTATTGCATTACTGATGCCTACGTACCCAACCCGCACCTTGAAGGGATCAAGCATGCCGTAGTTCATTCGAAGGGTCATTTTGAAGGGGCAAGCAACTTGGGCCTATTAAGGAAAAGCCATCATCGATTCAAATTTCCATCGCAAGGCCAAAGTCCAAGCAAATCCTAGTCCGTATAGGCTAAGAGACTTCCGCAAGGTATGCACAGGCTCGTGCATATGTACCAGTACTTAGTATGAAAAAATGCATCCTCGAGTACGCAACACGAATGAATGATGCTTTCGTAAATGATCCATTAACTAAAAAACACATCATACTGAAGCTTAGAGTAAGAAGGAAAATGCTCTGCCGCGCGACAATATAGGTAAGATTTATAAGCTAGGGCGTGCAAGCTGTTGGATTCTAATCTTTATATGTTTTTAGCCGTTGATGGTGAATAGACATCTGTCAGTGAACATGTTTTCAAACAAGCCCTCCTTTTAATTTGACAAAATTAAACCAAACCTTATAGATTTCAATATTTCATTAACAAGATCCTTTGAAAGTTAATTGTAGTGCCAAAATATATATGGGGACATGTGGCGCAAGATCAACACCAAAGTAACTTAGCTCAACACCAACCATCTATAGAATAACCAATCTTCTAATAGCTCTTATCCTAAGTAGTCATCCCTAGGGAAATATTGTAATTCGATGTACATCCCTTTGCTAAAAAAGAGAAAGTGTGATTTGTTTTTAGGGATCCAACTTCTTATTCTCTTTAGCTAACATCATTGAGACATTCTCAAGCACACCAAAACAAAGGCTGCTGCTGCTGTAATGAAAGATGGATAACAAATTTGACGAAAATGAAAGTGGAAGAAGTTCTCATCGACACAGAAACTTAAACGACAGATCTTCCTCCTATCTCTTTTACTTCTCTCTTAAGTATTCTCATCTGGTAATTTGAATATAAAAGTTTTAAGAAAAATCCTTTTCATAGAAACTATGGCTTGTTCTTCAACAAAAAATGATTTTTCTTTCAAAACCTTATCCTAATATCAGTTTTGATGGAAGATTCACCATCAACAGGTCCTGTTTTAACGACAACATTTGGGGTTTTTGGGGTTTTTGTGGTTTTAAACTTTTGATCTTTACTCGAGCTATAAAACAAAATCAGATAAAATTCTGGATTATGCATCTTGTATTTTAAATAAACCAATTCGGCTTAAATTCTCTCTTGGATATTCATTGAATTGATATGTTGTGTGCGGTTATGATCAAGTGAATTATCTTTGGTGTATGTTGTTGATGATGGACAAAGGAGCCACTTAACATCGCAGCAGGGACTCACAGTCTTACCAAAGCGTTTCGGGCAACACTAATTATTATCTTTTGCTATCATGGAATCATGTTTATTGCTATCTCTCTAATCTCGCTGACAAGAAGTGCTCGGATCATCCACCCAGTTCATCTGCAACAATCATCTCGGTCGCTTCATCTCGGACAAGCTAAGACATAACAGCCATTCGAACCGCAATCAACTCATCTTCGAATGAGATCATCCCAGGAGTCTGGACAAAGTGCCACAATTCTGCTCGGACTATAACACCTCGGATCCACCAGCTCGATCTGCAACCCATATCGGACTTACCCTTGATCAGTTAGAAACAAATCAGTTCGTGTCTCACTAATTCTGGCTAGTACTCACCAGTTGGAAAGACCTTCTCATCCATTTAAAGACCCTATTCGCTTCCGACCACCCCGGATCATCAGTCCCAGATCATATCTAGCCTACTTTCCAACCATTCTGGACATCAACAACTTAACCAATTACTCGGACCAGGCACATCTCGGGAAATCATCCGCTTCAGGGCCTAATTGTGGAAGATCATCTTGGAAGTAGCCATCTAGGATCAATAACATCAGTTAGCAAGGCTCATCACTTCGCCGAAAAATTAGTAATTACTCGCATATGGAGGGGATAAAACTATCTCAGACCAAACCACATCTGGTCTCACCAGTTAAGCTCCATAGAAGACCATCTCTAGCCTACTCCAGATACATCAGTGCAAGAGTGCTCCAGCGTCCATCTCTGGCCTCTTCCAGATCATTTCCGGCAAAGTCAACTCGTCTCGGAACAACAAAGGTCGTCGATTCGCAACAAATTCTCAATACTTACAACAATTCATGAGCAAAAGGCAATCACTTCGCAACCAAAAGGAGACAAGGCTAAGTTTTCACTTCTTTTTGGTCTATCTTTTTCATATTATATCATAAATTCGCATTTGATCCTGACAAGAATTCATCTGAGTTACTTAATGTTCGCACACATTTAGAAACCTTCGCTGTAACTAGTTAAGCATTAGCAAATCACTATGCCATATCCTTTTTAAAATAAACATATTTCTAAGAGGCATATCTTACAATAATTATGCTCTTAAAGCAATGATGGTCTTTTACATTTTTAAACGGCTAACATGAGCATTTAAGATATTTTCAAGCCTTATTTAATGTATATTTGTAGCACCTTGAATTGGTAGCTAAGTTAATTTGGTTATAGTTTAGTATGACGATTTTTACGATGCTTTGAATATGATTAGATGATTGCGGATTTAAGATTTCAAAACGTATTTGGGTCGTGCTAGTAGAAACCCATTGATTAGATGCTTTCGCATTGATTATCTGAAATTCTTCCATTCACACATCGAGGATGTGAACTCTCACCTTGGCGCTTCTGAATGAATTTCGATCGATATAAATTCAACAGAGTGTGACCGATTTACATTATGTCTGTACGGTGTTTTTGTGTGATAATAATGAGTATGTGGATCTACCACAGTATCTCATGTCTAAATAAAACCCTAAGTCATTCGAGTTGTTTCTAGTCTATGTAAGGTGCTAATAAAATCATCATCAAGATCAGCTATTGGGTTAAAAATGTTTCTTATATATTTCTAGTGTAAATTGTCATCAATCGATCGGTGGTCAATCGACTTTGATCATATTAACCGATGGACTATTAGACCAAGGACCCAAAAGGGCAAAAACCATTAACAAACTAACGTGAGATCCCATCACAGGGCATAATTTAAGACCTGTTCTCTCTTTTTTTTTTTTTTTTTTTTTTGAAAGCTGGAGTTATTATATATTTCTCCGTTTCACAAAAATAGATATTTTCACTTTTACATTTTTACCTATTTTAAAACGAAAATGAAAAATTAAAAATATCTCCTTTTACCAGACGAAGGGAGTATTAAGAAAACAAACATACTAAAAAGGCTGCAGTTTTTTTTATGGGGGCTTACTGTAATGACTCGACCTTCCACCGATATTGTCCCCACTTAGCCACTGCGGTTATCCGGCAGTGTGGGATTTTCAACGGGCACTGCTGCGGTTTTCCAACAGCAGCTTCTTAGGAGGTCACCCATCCCTGGATTACTCCCGCCCGAGCACGCTTAACTGCAGAGCTTTTTGCCAACTCTGGAGCCAACTGTGCTGAAAAGGCCTCGGTGTTAGGAAAGGAAAAACCACTACTTATATTCTGAATCGGGGTATTACAATACCACCACCTTTAAATTGGAGCCGTCCTCGGCTCCGGAATATACAAGCCCAGATCTCCGACGTTCCCTGTCATTCATGAGACCAGTACCTGGAACACCCCGTTCAGCGTACTCTCTCACCCTCGGCAGGTGACCCGTCGTCGGCTCTGATACCATTTTGTAATGACTCGACCTTCCACCGATATTGTCCCCACTTAGCCACTGCGGTTATCCGGCAGTGTGGGGTTTTCAACGGGTACCGCTGCGGTTATCCAATAACAGCTTCCTAGGAGGTCACCCATCCCTGGATTACTCCTGCCCGAGCACGCTTAACTGCAGAGCTTTTTGCCAACTTTGGAGCCAACTGTGCTGAAAAGGCCTCGGTGTTAGGAAAGGACAAACCATTACTTATATTCTGAATCGGGATATTACACTTACAAGATGATAAAATAGGATCATCGGGAAGTAAACCCAAAAACCCTTTATCCTAATATTTTTCGTAATACCTAGATTGTCCTAAATTAATTAGTGTTAATAAAGTTGATTAACTAATGTAATAAAGATTAATGATTGATTATATTTTTGATACGATTTTAACTTAACGATTTGAGAATCAAAATCAAAATCAAACTTTACTTACGACTGGAAAAATATAAACTCCCAGCCGTAAAAAGTAATTACGGCTGGGTAATATATACAATCCAGCCGTAAAATTGTGTATACGGTTGGGTTTGTAGATATCGACCCAGCCGTATAAGCAACTTACGATCAGTTTTTTTTTTATAAACCCAGTCCTAGAACAAATTAGTTGATTAGTCTACGGTTGCCAGCAGTGGGATAGAGTTACGGCTGGGTTTTATGGTAAACCCAGCCATAAATGATCCTGAATGGCTGTGATACTCAATTGAAGGAATATAAGCTTATACTCATTCTTAAATCGAGTATAAACTTATACTCATTTTAAAAACGAGTATACATTTTTATTATAAAATTTTAAAATCATTTACGGCTAGGATGCTAGACGTAAAACATCCTTACAGCTAGAAATTTATCACTTTTCAACCGTAAACAATAAAAATCTTCTAGCCTACGATTGGGAAATGATAAAGTTCTAGCCGTATTGAGTGTTTACGGATAGGAATTCATTTATTCGTAGCTGTAAATAGTTCCTGAAACCGATATTGACTTTTTTATATTTCATCGTGAATCATGAAAGAGAAGAAGAAAAGAAGAAGAATAATAAAAAAAATTTATGAATAGCTGTTAGATTTAAGTTTATTTATGTAGAAAGGGTATTTTTAACCTTTAAAAATAGATAAAATTCCTCTATATCCTTATTTTGGACAACATAATTCACTATAGTTCCCATAAATGAAAATCTACGGCCCCTACAATAAGGTTCTAAGAAAAAACAAGGAATTCATAGAGGAAAGTAGCTCCTAAACTACAAAAACAGTAACAACATAAAGCAAAAGTTACGATCCCATACGAAAAGGGCATCCCAAGTAAAATATCCAAATTTCAAAAACTACTCACTGCCTTGGGTAATAAACCTTCAACTAAGCGAATATAAAAAAACAAACTTTTAATCCCGATTCCTGTATACCATTCATTGTCAACACAGTACCAGCCTTGTTATTGAAACAAGATTGTTTTTTCCTCTCCATATTAGAAGCCAAAAACTCGCAGGGATTGAGAACCATTAAGTGGTCCGGTGGTTTCAACAAAGTAAAGAACAAGATTTCTTTAAGTGTATTATTGCAAACTTGCAACAGTTTTTTATCAATTAAACTTCTTTAGGTCTTAGTAGGTGAGTTACATGTAAATTTGTAGTTTTTCTTGCTCATCTCTGGTAAGATTGTTTTTCAATATATATTTTTATTTTTTTTTGAAATTTATTGATCAAAAAAATATGTCTTAAATTATAAATGTGCATCAACATTCTTTCAGATTGGTCACACATGTTCAGTCTGTTCTTTATTGATGCACCTGTTATTATAATCGATAGAGACGCCTCCCTCCCGTCGGCAATAAGACCTTGCTATCAGTGATATGACAATTATAATTAAGTACTATCGCAAAAATCTTATCTTGTCACGAGATATCTTTGATTGAGGCCTTTAATCAATCCAGCCAAAATTAAGTTTTTACATAAACTCTTTCATCTAAGATCAATTCATCAAAATCAGTTTAATATCTTTCAATGGACGTCTCTATCCAACACAACATATCTGTACCTATATGTGCATTATCACGATGAGGAAGTCTCAATCCAATACAATATACCTATATATATGTGCATGAATCACGATGTGGAAGTGTTGGAATGACCTGTTCTTCATTAATGCTCAAGATTAGATATACGAAGTTCCAATTTCAAGATTAGTTTTTCTACATTCTACATATACCTTTATTTATGATATTTAGAAATCATCACAATTAATTTTATATCTCTAATGGTAAAAATATATTAAAAGGTAAGACAAAAAAAATGATAAATATATATAAAATTAAAAATATTTCTTAATCTAAGAAATTAGGTTAATTCCGTATTTATATTAGACGAGGGAGTAGTAAACAATGTCTTAAATCTGTGTATGGGCATTAAATTTTGTATCTGGACTGATCATAGTAGGCACATTCAGTCTCGGCCATAAAAGGAACTGACATATTGTAAAAGTGCCACTCTTTCTTGATCGAGAAAGCTTTGTATTATCAAACTAAGAGAAACTGAATGCCTTTAGAGATACAAAAGTTCTCCATACGAGAAAACGTTGGCAAATATTATCATTGGTTTTATCAAGTGATTCATAGTTTCGTACATACTATATCAGTTAACGTTCTTGACAAGAACGGAGTTCTTAAAGGAGGACAACTTCTTCGTAGCTGCTACACGGATTATTAAATTCTATAAAAGTTACTCCTTCTGTTTCAGGAAAAGAGTTACTTTTCTTATTTGTACAATTGTTAATGTAAGATGAGAAAGAATAACTTTTATAATTTATTTCCAGATTTACCCTAACAAAAAGTTTAATACTACATATATCTTTATAATGAGAATAATAACATTTCTTAAAATAACAAGGGTAGTTTTAAAAGTTTGTTATGTTGAAAAATGAAAGTAACTCTTTTGTTGGAACAAAAATTTAAAGAGAAAGTAACTCTTTTCCTGAAACGGAGGGAGTATTAAATTTCATGAGAATTATCAATCCAGTAGATAAAGTGGTTATGATTATACTCCCTCCGTTTCTACAAAAGTGTTATTATCACTTTTTTATTTTAACCTATTTCTAGATTAAAATAAAAAATAGTAGTAACGCTTTTATTAAAACGAAGGTAGTAATATTTTTTATATATTTATTAACCTCCTTTGGTAAAATATCAAAGCATATATTTGAATTATACATGTGATACGATGGTCCAGCAATAATGATTAACGAATGAAATGAAACATGCTTTAAAAAATATGAAATAATGAACGTAGTTTAACCACCTCGACACTACTTTGACAATTGGGGACATGTTGCTTAACCACCTCCTCACTCCTTTGATTGTTTTGATCGGGGGAAATTCCTAGGGGTTGTGGCCCTGTAACATTTTTGAAAAAATAAAAACACACATAATTTTTAGAATTTGTACCTCCTGGAATGCATAAATCTCTGAAAATTAAAATATATTAATATATTTTCAGCATGGTCCTTGTTTAGTTTAAAACTAATTTTACTATCTATCTTGTGAGATTTGGATTATATCTAAAATTAATTAAGGAATTTTAATAGATTTTACAATTGATTGGTTGTATAACTTATAGTTTCTTTTTTCTGAGTGTAAATTTTTTTTAAAATTAAATACTGTTTAGATGTCTAAAAATATTAAAAATATTTTTCTAATATCCTCAATTGGATATTAAACCCCAGATTTAATTCTTTAAAATAAATATTTATACAATGGAATAATATACCCTATCTAATTAAATTAAAAATCTTTTTAATTGTGTATGGTTATGTGAATTGTGAATGACATACCGTTGACGAATAAAATATATATCGTTCCCCGTCAATGGTTTTAATACGATACAACCATTTGATAAACTAAGATAAATGATAATAACAAGTTTCATAACTAACATGCTTATGTTTAGGTGGTCTGCAGTTTACTTGATTAGCATTTCAGACTCATACTTTTAGTCTCCCACTGCCATTATCTTTGGGTTTTGACAAGTGTTAGTCAATTAGCATTTTAGATTTTTCGTAGTACGATTTTAACTGACATTACACGAGAACACTGAATACCTATCTTTGATGCCGGATGGTAACCTTAATAACTCCTTCAGCAACGAATGAAAATGTATCAGTATATATCATTTTCAAAATAAAGATATCTATCCTAATATAGGGAGAACATGATAATTTGAATTCCAAATTATGAAACTGAACAACTAATCAACTGACCTGCCTATAAATTACAACACAAAAGCTTGTTGCGTTAAAGACTCGTCAACCAGTAAGTTATAACACAGAAAATGAAATACAGAAAACTCTTTCAAAGCTCTATATATGCTTACTAATTTAGTTTTTGTATTGAAAGAACATAAATCCACTACCATAAAAGTTATCATGAATTAAACCTGGATAAAACTGATTTCATCCTGCATATTCGAAAGAAAAAAAACACAAATTTTTATTCAGGATGTAACTAGTTTCATCCTGCATATTTTGACAAAATAATATATTTTCCTCGGGATGTAAGTGGTTTCATTCTGCATATTCAGACAAAAGTAAATTCTCGTCAGGATGTATCTGATTTCATCCTACATATTCTGATATAAGATGATATAAAATTATTTATAAGATAAATGTATAGGCTAATTTAAGTAAAATTTTCAAACTAACTGACTTGCAATTAAGATATATATTTATAGACGTATCCAGATTCATAATTTACTTTTCATAAATGTATTCAAAAATAGTTTTTGAAATAAAAACTTAAACAACCTTATCAAAAGAACATAATCTTAGTTGTCGTTTTTCTTCTAACAAATTTTTTTCGCTATTAAGGATTTCATATACTATATCTACTTATTATGTGCCCATCTTCTTCCTTAGTTTTTCTTGTTCTTCGAAGGCGCAACCGCATAACCATTTTTCTTCCCTTTTTTTTCCTCTAATTTTTCTGCATTCCTTTCGCAAACCACGTTCACATCATGTGTATCCTTCGTTTCTTGATTCACCAACAACGTTCACATCATGCCTATTCTTTATTCTTGATTCACAACCACATTAACATCACACATGCCTATTACTTTGTTCTTACTTCAGTATTCTTCTTGTTTTGTTTCCTATAACAATTTAATTCATATATCGTTCAGGTTTATCCAACTCTAGACTAGTTTAAACATAGATGAACACAAACTCAACTCAATCTAAAACAGGATGAAAACATACTCAATTCAATTTAAACAAAATGAAACAAGTTTCATCCTAGTTTAAACAAGGATGAAAACAAATTCAACTCAATCTAAAACGGACAAAACCCATTTCATCCTAGTTTAAACATGGATGAAAACAAATTCAACTCAATCTAAAACAGGACGAAACTGGTTTCATCCTAGTTTAAATAAAGTTGTATGAAAACAAATTCGAATTCAACTCAATTTAAAACAGGATGAAACCAGTTTTATCTAGGCTTAAACATGGATGAAAACAAATTCAATTCTATCTAAAACTGGATGAAACCGATTTCATCCACGTTTAAATGGAACAAAAAACTCGTATGAAAAAAAAAACATATTAACATTCCGTCATCTCATAATCACTTTTCAATCACAATCGAACAACATTTCTAACCTAAATTAGTAAATTCCATCCATATTTTAGCATTTCTATCAACAAAAAACAGATGTACATAGATACATCAAGGTCTAGATTATGATGAATTTAGGTAGTTACAGTCAATGCATGTGAAATTGATAAATTCGGATATTAAAATAACACATAAAATTAAGGTTAGGATACTTACAAGTACACATCTTGTGAAATTGATGGAATACAAAACCCTAATTCTCTAAGTTTTAATGGATTTGAGAAATCTTAATTTAATTAGGCCATTTGAGGGGGAAAAGAAATTGTTGATGTGGCTGATGGTGGGGAAAGATGATGACGATAGTTAATGTTGATGGTGGAAAAAGAGAGGTGATGGTAGTCACTGATGATTTGAAGATGGTGGAAGAGAGATGGTGGTATATTGATGTTTCTGGAGATTGTGGAACGAGAGGTGGTGGTAGTCGAATGAAAAAAAGGAGATATGGTCTATGGTTTCTAGGTACTGTAATACAACGAAAAAGATATGTTTAAAAGGTATTTCAGTCAGTTTTGGGTTTAAATATTTTCCGTCAATTT
This sequence comes from Papaver californicum, assembly GCA_023531435.1. NCBI lineage: Eukaryota > Viridiplantae > Streptophyta > Magnoliopsida > Ranunculales > Papaveraceae > Papaver > Papaver californicum. The sequence goes on along the minus strand of JAJJMC010024063.1, from coordinate 1,107,711 downwards.
CACCCATGTCCATACTTTATTCATCCATTGAAACCGGAAATTCAAAAATTCTAGGCATATGACTCATTTTCTCAAGATTTTATTTTACCGAAAAAGAAAATAATTTCTATAATTCTATTAACTTGTGTATAGATTTTCTATTTGGAAAAATCAAGGGTATTTTAACCTGGCCATTTTGAGGCGACCAAAAACCAATTTGGGGCGACTAATAAAACAAAATAAGGTCATGGTGAAGTAATATCAATACATCCCTTATCCATATATTTTCTATAATGGCTAATCTACTCTTCTTTAATTAGTGTTAAAAATTAATTAAATTAGTTAATAATTAATTAATTATTTTTTTGTAAAAATAACATTTTTTTCAATTTTCTTTTAAATTTCTTTTTTTCAAAATATTTTTTTTTTCAAATTTTTTTCAATTTTTTTTACTTTCTTTTGATAGCTTTTTATTAATTTTTAATTAAAAACTAATTAAATTTTTGTTAAAAAAAATAACTAAATTGATTATGTATGTTTCCTCAAATTGGAAATCAAAAAAATTATCAAAATTCAAACATTATGAACATGCATAATCGGTAGTTTAATAATTTTTTAAAACTACCGATTATGCATGTAGCCCCAAATTGGAAATCGAAAATATTATCAAAATTTAAAATATTTTGGAAATGCATAATCGGTAGGTTAAGAATTTTTTAAACT
>JAJJMC010024063.1:1056886-1106999 GCA_023531435.1 Papaver californicum | reverse complement strand
TTTGGAAATGCATAATCGGTAGGTTAAGAATTTTTTAAACTACCGATAATGCATGTAGCCCCAAATTGGAAATCGAAAAAATTATCAAAATTCCAACATTTTGGACATGCATAATCGATAGTTTAAGAATTTTTTAAACTACCGATTATGCATGTAGCCCCAAATTGGAAATCGAAAAAATTATCAAAATTCAAATATTTTGGACATGCATATCGGTAGGTTAAGAATTTTTTAAACTACCGATTATGCATGTAGCCCCAAATTGGAAATCGAAAAAATTATTAAAATTCCAACATTTTGGACATGCAGAATCGGTAGTTTAAGAATTTTTTAAACTACCGATTATGCATGTAGCCCCAAATTGGAAATCGAATTTTTTTTAAAAATTCCAAAATTTTGGACATGCATAATCGGTAGTTTAAGAATTTTTTAAACTACCGATTGTGCATGTAGCCCCAAATTGGAAATCGAATTTTTTTTCAAAATTCCAACATTTTGAAAAAGCATAATCGGTAGTTTAAGATTTTTATGAAAGTTTTCCTAAATTGGAAATCGTAAAAAATTTCAAAATTTTAACATCTTGAAAATGCATAATCGGTGGTAATCGAAATTGTCAAAACTAACGATTATACAATGATTTTAACAAAAAGTTATCAAAAAAAATCAAAAAAAAGCAAAAAGAAAAGTTGAATTTTTTGTTTTTTTAGATTAGTGAAAGTGTTAATGATAATTGTTTGATTATTTAGAAGGTATTTAAGTATTTTTATATACCACTAGGTTATCCTATAACCACATCTATAAGATTGGGTTAAAAAAGTCGCTCCAAATTAGTTTTTGATCACCCTCAAAATAGCTAGGTATTTTAATTTATGGGTGTATAAAAAATTTTTTTTGTTACATTATGATCTTTAAAAGCAAAATATCTTCATTAAACTATTGTTCGGGGTTCACCATTGTGTTTAATATCGACTGTTCAATTGCGCGCGTAGAACTTACCCTACTATATATACATTGTCTTAGTAACATAAATCTTGAGCTTAGCTACTATTTACCATGGGACTTTGAAACACTAAGATATGGGATATTTTATTTTGTTTATTTTTGATTGAAGCATTGGCTGGAATCAAAATCATTTCTTGTTATGAGATCTTTGATTGAAAATAAAAAATACATAAAGAAACAGGATACAGCTCATTATGTCATCAGCCCTTTAACCAATTCAACCATACTTGGTTTCTATATAAACCCATTCATCATCTAAGATCAAATTCATCAAAATCACTTGAATGTCTTTCATTGTTTTGCTATATATCTTAGCCAACAATCAATAACAATTATTATAGATGGCTGAGCATCACCATACCATTTCAGGTCTAGTTGGGAAGCTTGTGACCGAGTCGGAGGTTAACTGCAATGCTGACGAATATTACAAAATTTGGAAGCACCATGAAGAAGTTCCTAATGTAACCGAACATATTTCTGATGTCAAAGTTATCGAAGGACATGGAACTACTTCAGGTTGTGTCAAGCAATGGAACTATACTATTGGTGTTAGTACCAAAAAGTTGCTCTGACACGTGGCAGCAATATCAGTGGAGTACGGTGTCACGATGCATCGGTCTGAAGCGCAGTCAAAGTGCCCATTACCCAAAGATCGGAACGTACTCAAAGTGTGGAGTACAAGATATCCCGATGCATAGATCGAAATGCTGTTGGATCGTACCAAGGATCGAAACATGGATCGAACTAGTCCCGTAGGATAAGAAGATTAGGTCGACAAGTGGACGGATAGGGAGAAGCCACATGGAAGTATCTGGAAGAGATTGGGTCGACACATGGGACGATTAGAGGACGCCACGTATTAGAGTTGGATGACTCATCATTTGAAGTTGGGTGACCCATCGATCCAAGCTCGATATCTCATCGACCCAAGCTCGATATCTGATCGATCCAAGGTGACGGATTTTCATTAAAAAGAAAAGGAAGAAAGACAGATGAGGGAGGGGTCTCTTCTCTTCTCTAGAAGACTGGATACTACTGTAAACACACCAGATCTCCAATGGAGCTTTCGATTTTGTAACTAGAAACATCAATAAAATCCCTTCAATTTCAGTACCCGTGGATGTAAGCCATTAAAGGATGAACCACGTTAAATCAGTGTTGATTTCCCTTCTTTTTGTTCAATTTAGATGATTAAATTTGGTTGTTTTGGGTTGATTCGATTTTTAGCCCAAACAATTTGGCGCTAGAAACCGGGACTGAAGAAAGGATTTATCCTACCTGAGATGGAATCTTCATCAACACAAGAAAACTTGGTTACACAGAGAGAAATGAAGACAGGATAATGAAACAGAAAGGGTTTTATTTTTATTTTCCGAGAATTCTTTTTCTTCATCGTCTGCAGCTGCTTATCCTCTTCCCCGTTTTCTTCATTTGCAAAATCAGAATAGAAGAAGATAGTTCAAAAGCTAGGATTTGATTTTTCTCGCTATGAAGAAAAGGGTTAAGGAAAAAATTTTACTCTTCTTTATTTCCTCCTCATCTTCTACTGTTCCTCCATAATTCTTTACCTGTGAAGAAGAAATCAAAGAGTTAGGGATTTGGTGGTGAAGTAAAAAACTTGGGATTTTAACTGATTTCAACTGCCGTGAACAGGTTGTATCTTCCAATCTCATCTTTGGTTTCAATTTCCATGCCCACAATAAAATTAGGGTTCTTGTTAGATTGGGGGTTTTAACGATTGAAGTGCTTAAATTTTAATTTAGAGAATATGGAAGCTTGGGTTAACTCCAATTTTCATGATTTTCATGTTTATGAACTTAATTTGTGTGAATTGATAATATGGATTCAGACTATTCACTAGTGATGCTTACACTTATGGCTACCATGATGTACCTGTTATGTGCATGATGTAGGGGATTTTCTTCTTTTGTTTTTAAAAATCTTTACTCATTGTTTCAATTCCTGTATATTCACCTGTAACAAATCTTGAACTTGGTTGGTTTGAAATCCATAAATCTTGTGATGTTAACTCTCACTGTTTTGGAACTGAGCATGCCATTGATTGAATTGAGGAGTTTTCTTCGCTAGTTATAATCAGGATTCATTTGGGGTTTGATTCCTGTTTTGATTGGGTTTTAAAATGTTCTAAAAGATATTCCTGTGTTATTGCATCTTAACTGTCTATGCCATCCTCAACAGCTGCACTTATCTGTACACTAACCAAATTCCTGTTTCTAAAAGAAATTTCTGTTTTAGAAATGCACATATATTATGAAATGAGCCAGTATGTCCTGTTTTAGAATTCTTAAATTCTATGTTTCAACATGCCTGTTTGTGAAATCTTCCCTAAAACTTGAAGAGAGACCTGTATTTGAACATCACCTGTTTATCTTTAAGTTTGAACCTGTCAACCTATTTGAACCATGCTTTTGAACTAACCTGTATTTAACAAACGTTAAACCTGTATTGAAACATATCCTGTTTTTAAGCTTTACCCTATGTTGGAACTAACCTGTTTTAGGAATGGTTAAACCTGAGTTGTTTTACAAATGATTGAACTTATCTTTAAACTTGGATTTGAACTTGTATTTAAAACTTGTGAACTGTTTGCTAATTTGACTTATCAAGTAGTAGTTTTTAAACTCCTGTATTGAATCTTCTTTTTGAACTCCTGTATTGGACTGTTTGAGTTATCTCAGAAGGGCTATGTGATAAATCACATATAAGTTTAAAAGTCACCTATAAGTTTAATTGCTTTATAGTGATCAGCATGAATTCAATGTCTCATCTTATTCAAAAAATATGTCGAATCTCAGCTTGAGTTATCTCAGACTTTTAACAGTATAAGGTTAATCTTTTGTGATTGATGTTTATCTGTTTCTTAAGAGCTTAATTGATATTGCTTAAAGCCTAGTGAATCTATCTTACAGCATAAACGGCTAATCTTAATTTGTATACAAGTTTAAGAATGAGTAGAAGTTATAAGTTTTACCTCAAGCTTATGAAACTTGAGTACCTAGTTATGTTTGTTATCTACAACAAACTTTATAAGTGCCTGGTGCATGTTACAGCAAGTAGTGACCTAACCTATAACACTTGAAACTCTTACTGGACATGAACGCCTATTGAACCTGCAGGGAGCACAAGAAGATAAGTGCATCCCATTCTTGCTTAAAATTTAACTTTTAATATTTGTACATGAGTGCAACCTATTGAGTTTCAATTTCAGAACCTATTGAGCCATTCACCTGTGAATGAATGTGATCTAGTTACTCTTGTATTTGAACTCTTAAAGTCTTTAAGTTAAATGATCTATAGCTAGTTGTTGAGACTTTGGGTAATTGAAATGCTACATTTCAGTATTGATCATGCTTCAGTGTTTTAGAATTTCATCATGTTATTTTTAGCTCTTTAAAACCAACATATCATGATGTGTGTAGCTAGAGTACGCTCTTACATGTAGCCAGGTGCTAATCTGCCTCGCAGGACAGAAATCTTGATCGTTTTGGACAGTAATGGACCTGCGAACTTCAACTGGAAGATAAGTACAACATTATTCTTACTTAGTTGCTTGTATGATGCATGATCAAAAATTGGTCATCATGTTTGAGCATTCTGGAATCTTTGTAAGTGAAGCAACTGCTGAAGTATGCCCAGTTACACCTATACAAGACAACATTTGCATCCGTGAAATCCGCACTTCAGTTGACTTTTTTCATCAGCTGAAACTGCAATCAGAGCTATTGTATAGGAGAATCTGGGGCACAGACTCGCGAGGGTGATGAAATAAGAAGTTATTCCCGAGAGTTAAGATAATGCATTTTCAGTTACCATCTTGTTTGCAAATCCTGTAGCATCTCAACTGTTTGTATTGGTATATAGATCCACCATGATAACATGATTGCTGAATGTATTTAGAGTGATCGGTTAGTTTAATGAATGCAAATGTAGTCAAATGTAGTCAAATGTATTTAAGTTGGCATGTTTATGTTTCATACTTATTAAAAGTAGTGGTACTTAGAGAGAAGTACTGATCTCTGTGATATTTTCTGCTAGAATGGATAAATGTTGGCATGAGCCTAATACGTGTTTATCATGAAATGAATGAATGCATCAATAGCAGGGAAAGACGGATTCCAATAGCCTGAATTAGGCCGGAATAGCCAGAATACAGATAAAACTCTGCCGGATTTTCTATTCGGTGAGGCGACTCACTGAGTTTGGTCCAACTCAGTTGAACAAGATCAATTAGACCGAGTCAGATTGATTGACTCGGCTAAACCATCTTTCCCTCTTAACCCTTTGACCGTTAATTGACCATCAGTTGATCATTAATTTGACTCAAATCTTCTTGCTTCTGGTTTTGCATGGTGCATTAAATCTTTTTACTTCTGGTTTTGCATGATGCTTATCATTTTAATAATAACAATAATTATTATTATTATTATAATAAATTAAATTAAATTATTATAGCTAGATGATCAGTATCACAGCTTTAATAGATAAGAAAAGACATATACCGATCCACAGACATTTCTAAGAGACAAATACACATTATCTTTTTTAAATTTCAATTATCATGTTTATGATGTTAGTTACGTACCTTAAGTAGTAACTTAAATAATTTTTAACTATTACTTTTAAATGATTCAAACATGATATATCTTGATTGTTAAAAAAAAAAAAAAAAAAAAAAAATGAAATGAACTTATTTAAATTATAAATAACACAACTGTATAATGAATTAGATGATGAAAATTTCTTAATTGGCATCCATTGATCATATTTTAATCGATTATTACAAACTGTCATACAGTATGAATTGATCAAATAATTTCAATAGTATCTGAATTGCATGTGGTATCATGCATCATGATAATTAATCACATAATCATAGAAACCTATTAATTTAATATGATAAATTTTTAGTCTGAACGAATTCTAATTTGTTTGATTAAATTTAATAGTGATATTTAATTAAAAGCATGAAAACCATTTTTATCTTGTACCCATTTTATTATGAAATGTTAAGGCATTCTTATGAAGTATGAAGATACCTATGAAGGACACTTCAGAGATACGGCAGCTATGCAATAATGATGCTCTGGGGGGGCATGTTAAAAAGAAATCAGAGTTTTAGCTGTGAAATGAGCTAAATACTGCACGCCAATTAGGTATTTTATTTCAATAATTAATTAACGTTAGATAAATAATATTTTTTGCCATTTTACGTTATATGCCTTGTACTTCTTAACATAAGGCAATAATTGATATTTTAAATGTGCCTTCGAGAAATGATCTAAATGGCTCATACTTCACGAAGAATATTCAATGAATACTTCAATTTATTTTGGACTTCTTATGTTAATTCGAAGGACGATACTTCTTATGCTTCGTATAAGTTACGATACGGATTTTCATTCGATATTTCTTATACTTCTTGCGGCATTCAAAAAGCTCCCACAGGAATTATCATTCAAAAATGGGTGTCTCTTTCAATTTATCATTAGTATTTCTGGAAGGCGAATACTTTTACAGACATATACTTCTGATCTTTTAACAGAATAAAATCTTATTTGGATATTCCTCATGTCTTATTTAAAATATAATTCATATTTTCTTTCTATATATGCTTCTCATGTATATAGAAGAATATGGGTTGTATCATAAATAAGAAATGAGAAATGAGAAATATCTGGATGATTTTTACTTCACATCTGCACGATACAAGCATTAGCTGGACAAGGATCTTTTTATCTTCAGAATATGCAAGGAGAAATCTTACAACATTCAAGGAATGCAAGGTATTTAAAGCTTTATTATCCATGAGTAGCAGTTTAGCTATAATGGCAAATACAGGTATATAATTTTTTACTTAATAACTTATTTGTTAAGAAGGTAAAAATATATATGAAAAATCAAATGTTCCAGGAACATCATATTCTGGAGAGCGCTCAAATTATTCCAGGAAAATCATATTCTGGAAAACGCAACGAGTGATGACTCGATTACTCCAGGAACATCCTATTCTGGATAGCGCTTCGATTGGCGACACAATCATAAGTAAATATCCTTATAGAATTTCATTAACAACGAAATTCTAATAAAGAAGGAGTTCCTTACTAACGGTTATCATTTTTCAGAGTACGGGTCGGGACCAGCCCTGTATCTTACCCCTGGCTCGGGTTTGTTTCGTATGTGTGGGATCTCGATCCTTTTGTACTCATGAAAAAATACGATTAACCTAAACTCCATGGAAGGAGGTGCTTCATCGCAAAAAATTCCAACCCAGGGTTCAAAGGAATCTTGCGGTAGAAAACTAACGATCAGTATATAAAATTTTGTTTTGCAGGGACAAAAATATAACGAGGCCATGAAAATACACAAGTCTGAAATGCTACCGTTGCACAAATCTGAAGTGTTGTTGATCCGAAGCATGGATCGCACCAAGGCTCAGATGAAATTTGTGTGAAGTCATTTTCTTAAGAGTTTTTCTTCGAACAACTCTCAAGAAAAGGGGGCAAGTTGTTAGTACCAAAAAGTTGCTCTGACACGTGGCAGCAATATCAGTGGAGTACAGTGTCGCGATGCATCGGTCTGAAGCGCAGTCAAAGTGCTCATTACCCAAAGATCGGAACGTACTCAACGTGTGGAGCACAAGATATCCCGATGCATAGATCGAAATGCTGTTGGATCGTACCAAGGATCGAAACATGGATCGAACCAGTCCCGTAGGATAAGAAGATTAGGTCGACAAGTGGACGGATAGGGAGAAGCCACATGGAAGTATCTGGAAGAGATTGGGTCGACACATGGGACGATTAGAGGACGCCACGTATTAGAGTTGGATGACTCATCATTTGAAGTTGGGTGACCCATCGATCCAAGCTCGATATCTCATCGACTCAAGCTCGATATCTGATCGATCCAAGGTGACGGATTTTCATTAAAAAGAAAAGGAAGAAAGACAGATGAGGGAGGGGTCTCTTCTCTTCTCTAGAAGACTAGATACTACTGTAAACACACCAGAGCTCCAATGGAGCTTTCGATTTTGTAACTAGAAACATCAATAAAATCCCTTCAATTACAGTAGCCGTGGATGTAAGCCATTAAAGGCTGAACCACGTTAAATCAGTGTTGATTTCCCTTCTTTTTGTTCAATTTAGATGATTAAATTTGGTTGTTTTGGGTTGATTCGATTTGTAGCACAAACAATTAGTATCCGAGTATTATGATTCAAAAACGAACAGTTGATTAAATTTAAATGATTTTTATACTTTCTTTTCATATCCTGCATTTAACATTGACTTCATGTGTATCTACGCAGGGGGTGAGGAGAGGCATGTGATAGACACATTTTAGTGTCTAAATTGTACCTTAGTTTCTATTAAGTTAGTATTCGATTTTGCAAATATTACGTGTTTTTATGCTTTTGTAGGTACAGTAGAAGAATAAAGATTTGTGGAAAAATTGGCTCAATAAGTGATAAAGGCACCCAAGGACAAGTGTTATTTGGCACCCTAGAAGTGGATAAGGGGTACCCTCGAGTCAACTTGGTCAAATCGGGTCAAACCCGAGTCAAATCGGTCAACCCGAGTTGACCGAGTCAACTCAGCACGGGATCGATCGGAATTGTCTGTATCAACTGCACACTTTGAATTCACGTGAGAAACAAGTTTCTTTTGCTTCCAGATTGTTCCAAACATTGATAGTTATCTCACGCAAGTCATAAACATCAAAAGATCCCGTGAAATCAGCTCGGAAATCATGTATTTGGCCGGAATTGTGTTTCGATTCGGATTGAGATTTGTGGGTTGTTTTAGAGAGTTCTATTAGGTTTGGAACTCTCTCTAGGGTTTCTACTACCTATATAAACCAAGAGAAGCCAAGAAAATCGAGAACGAAAACCTAGAGAAGAAATCAGAGCAATTCCGGCCACTTCCGGTCGCCGCCGGTTACCTGCTGCTGGTCCGGCCGGCGTGTTCTTCATCAGCCACCATCGGAGAAGACGACTCAGCAACTTTTATATCTGTTGCTGATTCAAACTGCTCCTGTTGCCTATTCCTTCAACCATTTATTGCTTAGAAACACTTCTGTAACGGCTGAACCCTGTTCTTCAACACTTATAAACGTATCTGTTCAGCTGTTGCACTATTCTTTAACCTTGTAATCAACTTTTTGAGCAATGAAAAGGTCTTTTGAGCAAGTTTTCTCCACCATGAGCTAAGTCTATTTACTGGGATGATGGATAAGGTAATTTTCTCAATTTTATGTGATTTAATTATTTTCTAATAATTATTTATAATTCTTTGGTTATTAGAATTGCATAGTTTTAAATAGTGAAAACGGTTTTCTTTCAACAGTTGTGCTTTTGCTTGATGGATTATGCTTGGTTAATTAATTTTGATAGTCCATGCTTGTGATTTACCTCTGTTTGTTAGCATAACGAAACCAATTTTGGCAATTACTTGCGCTTCAATTAATTTAAAAAGAATTATCTGATTAATCACATAGGTTGTTAGAATTACCTGATTCCTGATTCCTGGTCCTTTTAAAATTATTCGAAAATCATTTTTAGGTTATTTAGTCTTTTTCATACTCCTGGAATTTTCTAGAGTTAATTTAAATCATTATTTTCTAAGATCATTACCTTTACAAGTTCGAGAAACGATCACCTTATTTACCACTTTCAAAACTACATCAGCATGTCCATGAGAAAACAACATTCAACGATGAAACAAGGACGATACATCATAGTGCCATCGGAGGAGACGTGATGAAGAATAACAAGAAGTTTGATGCAATTCTTGTTGTTAATCCAAAGGCTAATGGAAAAGGGAGTATTGTGAGTTGGACTATCGAATATGAGAAACTTAACGAGGATTCTCCAGTTCCCATTGAGTGTCTGCAATTCTTCCAGTTTCAAATCGAGGACTTGAACACTCACCTCTGCACTTCCGAATAAATTATATGGACGTTGGTACACATCCACCGATATATATTCCAGTCGATTATTGATTTCTGTGATTTCTATGTGTACATGCTGATCTTGTGTATGTGATAATAATGAGTCCGTAAGTGGATTTACCACAATCATACGTGGATTTTCTATTTGTACCGATCGAACTTGTGTGTGTCATTTCTATTATGAATAAAGAAAGTTGTTTCCGATATCATTTCCAGCCTAAAGTGTCGATGGTCAACTAGTCAGCGGCATTGGTCAGGTTAACCGGTCGACTAGTCGGTAAACCAAAAGCTGCAAACCCCATTAGGAAATCCAGTGGCCATGAAGTCGATTATTGCCCCGTATATTGATTAGTTACAATTGTGATTCACTCGACATTGATTTTCAATTCAAAAACTTATCCTTTCCGCATACGAGAAAATGAAAACATTAAAAAACACATGAACATTCATAATCACGTAAACTGAAAACAACTTGGACTAACCCAGGTTATGATTCGTCGACGATAAAAGAAATTTAGTTAACTTGGCCATTGAATCACTCTTGAGTGTAGTCATGGATAAAATTATTTAGATAAGGAGTTCTTTAAATTATTTCATAATATTTTTTTTTAAGTATCCACTAATTTTTAGGAGTATTTTTCAATTAAGGGTTCATTTGCTTTTCTTTAAATAGTAGACTCTATCTCTCAAGATTTTAAGAGGGTTACTTTTTAAAAAATATTAATTTTATACTTGATATAAGAAAAATAGAATTTTTTTAATTTAAAACTAATTTATAATACGTGTTGGTAGATCACATACTTTAAATATATGGCCCTACCATAGTAACCATGGGGAGTTAAAAGGACATTACAATTACAAACTTACCCGATTATCCAGAGACATTTCACCGAATTCCTTAACTGCGTATTTAAACTTTTTTTTCCTTCAAACATCTTCTTTCAATGATGACCATCAATTTTTCAATGCATTAACGCCTTACTTATGGCAGACACACCTACACAATCTAATTCATATTCGAGGTATTATCGGAGAATTGGGCTCAAGAATTGCTAACAGGGTTCACATGACTAGTGCCATTGATATATCTTCTATAGACGTGAGTCGAAGTCAAACTCCCACCCGACACGCTAATCCTAGTTGGTTAGGATTAGGAACATGGAACCACTCTTTTTCTTACTGTGAGCAAGAGAAACAATATCTTTGAAAATGGACCCATATCATTCACAACTAGTCAAAATCTTAAGTGTGTGGATATATTTGTATGCTCGTGTACGGTGTATCACGATGAGGAACAGAGGAAGAAATCTTTATCCAACACAATATATCATCTATATATATATATGTTCATTTATCACGATGATGGGAAGTGCTATCTAATACCCATATATCTGTATGGGTGCGTGCGTCACGATGTCGAAGAGTCGGTAATGACTTGTTCTTCAATGAAAGCGATATATATATATTTGGATAAAATTGTTGCAAATTTACAGCAGCTTTTCTTTACTTCTTCCAATTATTGGATTGTCCCATATAACTTAATCTTAGCAGGTGAGTACTGATGTTTACAGTTTTGGTGTAGTTCTTGCCGAACTCTTAACAGGAGAAAAACCCGTTTCTTGTGAGAGACTCCAAGAGGATTGGTCATGGGCTTTTCCTGTAACAATTGATCAACTAGCTAAATGTTGGATTGTATAGATGGATTTTCAATTACCAGGAAACTAATATGGCCTTTCATCCCTGATGTTGTCGCTTGGGTCTTATGGACGGAAAGAAATAAGAGGATATTCGAACAAAATTATGCCTTCAAGGCTGATTTGGACTTAGGTCTACAAGCTCGTTCTCTTTTACTCGTTTGGACAGGCGATGCTGGCCTAAAGGTGCATATCAATAACTCGCAAACTGGACGTTTGATTTATGTAATTTTTTTCTTTCATATTCTCTTCATCTAATATATTCCCTTCTAAAAAAACAAAAAAAAAACAAAACATTAAAGCCTTCGCAGGAAGGGTGAAGAAACGCGGAGCGCATGCCGCACCCCATTTCTACGGGGTGATAAAGCTGCACTTCCACCTTACTCAAATACCTTTAGACAAGTCTCCTCTATCTGGAAAAATGTGAAGGGATACATTTGAGTTAATTAGACAGTTGATATGATGGCCCCTCCGATTGGGTTGATAATGATTAACAAAGGAAATAACGAGAATATGCCTTTTTTTGTTACCGTTGGAAACATGTAGTTTAACCACTTCCTCTATCCTCTTGACTATTTGATATCGACTGCCCAAATACGTTCATAGTATACATACCCCACTGTTTGCTCTCATCCATTTTGATTAGCCAAGGTTGTGCGAGTCTCCCTGATGCAGCTTTGTCTCCTTGTATCTTTCCGTCCAGTTTAATCATTGCCGATTCTCATTCAAAAAAAAAAAATCATTGCCGAATCAAACAAAACAAAAATTGAACTTTGGTTTCATATGGACATTTTTATTTGAGTAAGTAATAGTGTGACCTCCGTCGTCCAGTTGTCCTTATTGATAACAATAAATCGTCTTTCAACATCATTTAAAGGACCATTTGTGGAGCACCGAGACAGGATTTTAGTCTGCGAAATGATGACACTAGGACTCACTCGGCTCAGTAACATAATTTTTGAGCCTGGCTACTATATATCTCACAATCATGATGATATAAGACATTGACATCCATGGTTATTAAAATCTCCCAATGGTGATTGAGCAGTGGATCTTAGCGTATACCATGGGATTTGTAACACAAAACTATTGAAAGTTTAACTGGATAATTTTAAATTTATTTTTATTTTATTTTTGGAAATTTGCTGGATAATATAGTCAACTGTTATCTCACATAATCTTTTCTTGTCACAAAATAATCTTTGATTGAAAATAAACAAATATATAAAGAAACAGAATACAGCTCATTTTGTCATCAGCCCTTAACCAATTCAGCCATACACCCATACTTAGTTTCTATATAATCCCATTCGACTGAGATCAAATTCATCAAAATCAGTTGAATATCTTTCATTGTTCTGCAAACTACCTATAGTATCAATATGGCTGATGAGCATCATCATACCATTTCAGGACTAGTTGGGAAGCTTATCACTGAATCGGAGGTTAACTGCGAAGCTCATAAATATTACGAAATATTTAAGCACCACGAAGAGGTTCCAAACGCGGTACCACATCAGTACACTGGTGTCAAAGTTGTTGAGGGACATGGAATTACTTCCGGCTGTATCAAGGAATGGGATTATATTCATGGTATGTAAATGTACACAATTAACTTCTAAATTTAATTCTTCCCCCCTCTTTATATCGTTAATTAAGTAATATTGATATGTGCTTATAACTATTAAACCTGTGTGTATATTATGTTCGTATGCAGAGGGAAAAACACTAGTTGTGAAAGAGAAAACGACATATGACGATGAGTTAATGACGATACACCACAGTGCGGTTGGAGGAGACGTGTTGAATGATTACAAGAAGTTTGACGCAACTCTTGCAGTTAAGCCAAAGGCTAATGGAAAGGGGTGTATTGCGAGTTGGACCATTGATTATGTGAAGCTTAACGAGGATTCTCCGGTTCCTATTGGTTATTTGGCTTTCTTCCAGCAGAACATCGAGGACTTGAACACGCACCTTTGCGAATCTGAAGAAGTTAAATGAAATCATCTATCGGTGATTTCAGTCTGTTGGGTGGATGCTATTTGTGTGATAAGTAATAAAGACTAAACAGTGTGTGCAAGTATGGATCTACCCCATTATCATGTATAATTAATGATGTAATGTGCATAGCACATGCCTGGTTTGTTTTTATTTATTTTCATTGTGGAGCACTTCTTATCCTTTGTTTCAATATAAAATAAAATATGTCATCTAAATTATTCACTATTTGTAGAGTTTTCCTTTCCTTTCTTTCCTTTCTTCTTCCTAAGGATTCACTGTTTCCAGCCAATTTCCAACATTTATGATTCCCTGTTTTCACTCAACTCCCAACAAACCAGAAATAAAATAAATATGTTTCAAGAAAAATAAAATAAATAAATGAATTTATTTCTGAAATTTGTTTTTAAAATTAACACATTACTATACGTTATTATTATTACTATTTTTATTAATATCGATAAAGAAGAACATATTAGATCAAAAAACAGAAGTATAAAAGAAAATACCACCGAATAAGGATGTACATTAGAAGGAAAATAAAACTAAGCCACAGCATAATTCTAGAAGGAATTAAGTCATGGTGAGCTGCCAAAATAAAGGAGATCTTAAGGGGAATAGAAAGTTCCATATTAGCCTGTTTGTATTGCCATGCTGATAAGAAGTAACTGCAGAGTTATTAAAAATGCTTGAAGAGAATTAGGTAGTATTTCTACTGTAGAAGCATCATCATGGATATACTTTAGCTCGAGCACATCTATACTCATCTGAAGATTAAATTCTCTCTTAAAATAAATATATTTGAAGCCGTTACATCCTATTCGCTAGCTTCTTTTTGAATGTTGAGTTTAGAAAGTCTTGGATATTTAAGTTTAAAGAAACCCAAAAATACATATGTCATCGTATTATAGTGTGATAAAGTCGTGATGATATTAATGACCCGAGTTAAAAACTCGTCAAAACCACATTCTTTTATCGGTTAAAAAAAAAACCAAAAGTGAGTTGAATTATGTTGCCAGAATCTAAGAATTATCCCACAATTTGTCAATCTAGCATTTCTGTATAATTTTAGGCAAGAGAAAGTTTAAGCTTACGTACATGTATCACGACGAGGAAGTCTCTATCCAACACAATATATCTGTATGACTATATGTGCATATATCACGATCAGGAAGTATATATATTATATATATCTGCACGTATCGATCACGATGTGGAAGTGCTGGAATGACCTGTTCTTCAATGATGCTCCTGTTAGCATAATTGGTGTGATTAACAAATCTAAGAAAAACATTTTTTTAGTCTTGAAGTGAGGATCTCATGAAACAGTCTTTCTTTCATCAACTAAACTTCCTTACTCCTTTTATTGGGTTGTCTTGTATATACTCCTTTATATCTTAATTTCAGTAACTGGGGTAATGCAATTCTTTTATCTTAATTAGGTGATAATGATTAAAAAACAATGTCTTAAATTTATTTATGGGCCTTACATGTTGTATCGGATTGGTCACTGTTGGAAACTTTGTCACCGGTTCATCAAATACGATACAAATCGTATTATCAATTTACCGAATCACTGATTCTAAATCAGGATTAATAAATTACATTTCTTTACAAAACTTATAAAGATAATCTTTAAAACAAAAATTAAAGAAGAGGAGAAGAAAAACAATAATTGAACAAACAATTAAACTAAACAAACAATGCGTATTGAGGTGGGTAATCTCTTTACTTAAGACATTTAATTCCCTGCCCTAGATGCTGATACAGGTTGTGGCATATGTCTCCAACATTCAACAATATCTTTGGTGTTCTTCAACAACACTTTGATGAACGCCAAACAACGAATGCAGATTAATGTAGCACAAATTCTCTTTTACAGAATCTCAAAATCTCTCTGGTAAAATACCCCAAATAACGAATGCAGATTAATGTAGCACAAATTCTCTTTTACAGAATCTCAAAATCTCTCTGGTAAAATACCCCAAAAATTTATGTGTCTCAAACTCAACACAAAGATGAGTTTATATTTAAAACAGCACCTTTGGTGACGGTTGGTAACAGTTGCAACTGCTACAAATGTTGCTATTCAAAGGGTGTGACTGAACCCAACAGTCAGAACAGTTTCCAACAGACTGTCACCAAACTAAATGGATGTGACTGTTCCCAACAGTCACTTTGCAATAGTTTCTAACAAACTGTCACTAATTCCAATAAACGTAACGGTTCATAACAGTAACTTGCGACCGTTATTAGCAGTCGAATTTCAAAAGGTACAACCACTACAACAAAAACAGCCATAAATCATTCATAAAATGTGTGGTCTAAAGGCAGGTCATATGTGATCTATTCCCATGCGATATAAGGGGTAATCTATAGATCAGAGTTTATTTGCAACGAAAAGTGTGATCCATAGTGAACCATAGATGATTGATCTGTCTAAATTGTGATCTAAACCCTATATAAAGAACAGAAATTATACAAAATCTATGATCTACAAGTAGGGTTTTAGATTACAATCTAAAGAAGCCAGTGATCTTTTCTATGAGTTCTTCCTACAATTTTACCTGCATCCAAACAGTGTTAAAACACCTATAATTCTTATTTGCACCTGTTATTGAAATTTAAATCTAATCAAAATCGAATCCAAGGTTGGGAACATCACATATATTCAAATTTCAAAACATATATCCAATTGTTACACTACAAAAAAAATTGGCTTTAGCAACCGTTTTCTTACTAACCATAATTGCTTGAATCCTTTAACAACCATTTCTTGCAACTGTGAACAGCCTTGGTTGCCAGAAACCTCCGCCCACCGTTTTTCAGAAACTATGGTTGGTGGAACCCTCTAGCAGCAATGCTTGAACAACAAAATATATCATATGTAGCTACTAGCTTTTAGCGAGCGTCATTTAACAACTCAAAAGTACACTAGAAGCTATATACTTCTAGCCACTAGCTTTAGCCACTAGATGATATGTTGGAAGACACCTCTACCAGCCGTCAAATTATTTCTATTGCTAGTAGTTTTCAGCTACCTGAAATTTTGCAACTAAAAAGTATATTAGAAGCTATATACCTCTAGCCGCTAGGTTGAGCCACTATAACAGTTTGTTGGTCCACACCTATACCAACCACCTAATTGTTGCCGGTTCTACTAGTGTTCAACTACTAGGACCCTTGCATAATGGTGTCTCATGCTTCACTAAGTCATTAGAATGCACCATCTATTGACAAAACTAAGAAAACCGTTAGATTGTCTTGCTAGACACATGGTAATAAGTTAACCATTAGATCCTCGTCAACCAATTAAATAGGAAATGTCGAAGCTAACATTCGTCAAGCTGTTCTACACCGTGATCCGTGACTTACTTAGAGGTTTGTTTGAAACACACGTGTAAACAATCATAATCCCATATCTCGTTTTAAATTTCCTTGACATCTTAACTATCGATCTCATTATATAGACCAAAAAGAGATGCAGGAATCTAAACCTAATATCAGTCGCCGCCTCTTTCTCTCTTATCTCCTCTTACCCTCTTCTCCCTCACATTATTCTCAGATCCATTACCTTATTTCCTGTAAATGGAATTAGAAAATATGAAATATCAACACCTAACATTACTAGCTTCCACCAGTGTCAGCAACAATGGAAAGCTAACTTAAACCAAGCAGTAGCAGCCGGTGATATGGAAAGCTCAACAATGAAACCAGTAAGACAAGTTCATGGCTTCAAAGAAAGTAGACAGAAACTGAAGTAGTTGCGAGGATCTGATTCTAGAAGCTAGTCGTCCATGGCTTCAAAGAAAGTAGATATAAACTGAAATAGTAGTAAGATTCAATATTCTTTTAATCATGGAAACTATTTGTCTAGGTCTATCTTACTGTTCTTTTTAAATATTGTTTCAACATTTTTGTGTTTGTGGTAATCACGATAGATATCTAATGGGTATCATTTTTATTTTTATTTCCTCGGATCTCAAATATTCGGAAAAAATCAACTTAGGTTAGTTTGCATCTTTCTATATTGTTTTGTTCTTTTATGCCCAGATTGCTTAGTTTATAGATCCGAATATTGAGTTTTTATTGCTATTTGCTTTGCTTACAGGCTCATATCTGTGAGGTTGGACCATCTATAAATAAGAATGTGTGAACTGTGTAGTGAACAAGTGATGCTTGTTCTTGTAATGACCGAAGCTGCAACTTCAGTTGTATGATGTGATTCAGTAACTAGGCTCTTATGTTGGTACCCATTATGCTTGGTTTTTGTCGTGTTCGTTTCTATTCCACATTTTATGTCGTTCTGTGTTGTTGTATAGGTCGTGATGGTTTTTTTAGAAGCATAAAACCCTTACAGAAACTGATGTTATATATCAAGTTGATAGAAGAAACTGTATAATTGAAGTTTTTATCCCTAAATATGTTATCTATATGTTTGTTATTGTCCAGAATCCCTCTTTACTTTTTTTTTCATTTTAGGGGTTTTTTATTCTTTATCGGAATTTCTGATGTTGGTGATTCTTTTTCTTGTTTGAAATAGGTTCTGCTTATTCACCTCAATCAACATGTGTGAAGTAGGATTTTTGTTGTTCATAATTTCCTTTTTTGATTTGTCTATAAACATTCATTATCAAACCCTAATGGGTTTACTGGTATATACCTTTTTTGATTTGTTCTTTTTTTGTTTTAATCTTGTTTCCGCATTTTTGTGTATGCGGGTAGTTTTTTAATTTTCAAGTTATGTAGAAGATATTGTAGATATCTAATGGGTTTCATTAATTTGTTTGTTTTGTTGCTCAGATCTGAAAAATGAATGATCCACGAGGTTAGTTATATCTTCATTCTTTTCTGTTCAGATTTTATTACTTAGCTAAAAGAGGATCCGAATATTGAGTTCTTATTTCTGTTTGGCGTTTGCTTACAGGCTTGTACCTGATATGTTGGATAATCCCTCATTAAGAAGTGTGTAGTCAACAAGTGATACTTGTTCTTTTAATGACGGAAGTTGCAACATCATATTCATTGTATGTTGTGAAGTGATGGGAATTTTAATTATGTACCACAAGTGCACGATTGTTGATGAGACGGTATGCAAGCACGGTTCATTTTACAGGGATTTCTGAATTGTAATCTCTAGTTTTTAGATAATCAAAGTGCTAAAACAAAGAAAATATTTTTTGAATAGATTAAATCAACAAAAATATAAAATAACTATACAAATTAATTAACTAGGAGGATAAAGGTCTAGGGTTTTTGGATTTCACTACTTTTAATGTTTGTACAATTGACAATTCAATTTTTTAAATCTACTTTTAAATTATTCGAAACAATTTTGAACCCAATCTCATATTTTGGAAAGTATAACATTTAAAATCATAAATATTATAATTTTCGTTGTTCTTCAAAAGTCTAATTTCCTTCGCTTATAAAAAACTACTAGACTAAAGACTGTTCAGAACAATTTAATCGAAGTATATTTTGAAGAGAAACTATTAGTCGCACAATTAAAATCCAAAGAATACAGACCAGAGGCGTCGCAGAATGATTAAAATCTTTTAATGAATAAACGACTGCTTTGACCATCTAAAAAGAAGCACAGATATGTTTGTAATAAAATCCAGACTGCAAACAAACTGTTGCGAAAGTTGTTGAATATGAAAGAATAGGCAACGGTAACAGCGACAGTCTTTTAATGTAATTTCTTCTTCTCCGTCTCTTCCTCCCCACTTGCGGAAACAATTTTTTTCGATCTGATTTTTTGTAACTTGATTCTTTGGCAGAAGCCAGCCTCCCCTAAACTCCTCTACACCTCCCCTATTTATAATACAACAATGAACATCTCTTGAATGTAAAAAAATATCTTGTATTCAATGTTTTAATCTCGGCAGATCGAGAATTTTTTTAATGATCGAATATTTTCTTTCTCTCCAAACTATGATATCACGATGTTGTTTCCTTCTCGGTGCTATTATTTTGATTTTGTTTCCTTGCTATCTCAAATATCTTTCGAATAGCAAAGAGACGTGATTCGGTTAAATAGAGAAGAAATCCCGTTCGAGAATATTTCTCTGATATTTGACTGTGTGAAATAATACCGAGATTACTTTGGTTCTTTTCTGTTTTTCGAACTTGTAAGAATCTCTTAAAAAACCAAAAATATCTCCACCAAATCTTCAAGTAATTTCGCACAGTTGAAAAATAATTTCTCCCGCCAATTTTTTCCTTTTGAATTTGAAGGAAGTGGGTGCCCTGATCCAACATACGGGTGCCTTTATCAATAATCATGAGGTGTCTTTAGTAATTTTTTAGGTGCCTTTAGTACTTTTTAAGCCAATTTTTCACAAAAGTTTTATTCTTTCAGAAATACCTAAAGACATACAAAACAATAATATTAATACATAAATTGAAAAAAAGATGAAAACAGGAAAAAAGGAGGTCTAGGATTTCAAAACATGAAAATATTTAATACTGCTATATTAACAAAAATGGGTTGGAGATTAAACGAAGATCCGCAATCCCTTTTGGCTAAATCCTTAAAAGCTAAGTATTACCCAAAAAAAGACATCTTACATATTGATACTAAACCAAAGAGGAAAGACAGTTGGATATGGAAGAGAATGTTAACTGGAATTGAGCAACTAAAAAAGAATTGTTTCTGGAACTTGGGAAATGGAAAATGTATAAATGTTTGGGAGACCATTGTATTCCCAAAGTCATTCCGCCCATAACTAAACCTGACTCAGGAGCTCAAAATATTAGTAAGGTATGTCATTTAATTACAGCAAATAAAACCTGGGATATAGGAAAGCTTGAAGAATGTTTCGAACAGACCGTTGTAAATCATATTAAAAAGTTAAACATACCAACAACTGGAAGATAAAGCTCATTGGAAAATAAACACAAAAGGTAAGTTTACAATAAAATCCCTCTATAATAATTTAAACTTGACTCAGGGAGATTTTAAAAAGTGGAACCATTTGGAAATGAAAATACAACTAGCAGTTAAGATATTTGTTTGGGCAGCAGCCCATTCAATTCTGCCTAATCAATTCTGCCTAATGACATGAGAGTTGCCACCATCCTTCCTAATATTAATAAAACTTGCACTATTTGTAACATGGGAGAAGAATCTCTCACTTATCTTTTTATGGAATGTAATTTCACCAAACAGGTATGATCTCATTTGAACTTTAGCATGGATTACTTTATAGAAAACAGTAACACCTTCCATGAATGGTTGAATGGTTTAACAAAACAGATAGGGAAATATATGCCTCGACTTGGTATGAATTTTGTAGTATAATAACATGACACATCTGGAAAGCCAGATATATAATTGGATATTTGAAAAAGAGAAACAAAACAGTAATAAAATAGTGAAATACATAAATAGCTTAAATCATATTAATATGCCTGATTATTCTTTGACACAAACCCTCTTCTATAACCCAATGCATGTTAACTGCTTAGAGATAATAAGAACTAGGTGAAACAAATGAAACAATTGAAACTAGTATGAGCTACAAAATCAATATAGCTTTAACAATGATGGATACGGCTATGGTGGGAATTGGTTTAACTTGTGTTGACTATACAGGTTAAACAGTTGAAGTTAGGGGAACTGGAAGCATTTGTAACACAAGAGGAGAACTAGAAATAAAAGGAGCAGAGACAGTTTTCCAGTGGGCAATAGAGTAGAGTGGCCATGACATCATCTTCCAAAGCGATTCGAAGCCAACTTTAATGCTACTCAAAGGAATGCTAGGGAACACAGATATGAGATAAGCAACGACTTCGAAAGTACCAACTACAATGTTATTAACTTTAAAATTTCGACAATCAATTTGAAAAATAGAATGAAAATCATCTGGGCTGCGAATACAGCAGCATATTGTAACCATTTTAATATTACAAACAAATGGAAGGGAGAACAATTAGGAAATCTTTAAAAAGAATTAACTCTGACTACTTTGATCTTGAACATTTTTCGTGGTTTTTACCACAGAAGATATCGGTTAGAGATATCTTCATGTAATGTTAGAGGGGATCTTCCACTGGTATTTATGAAAAAAAAAAGAACCATCCATTTCTTTGTTTATATTATTTGTGTGATACTGTAATGAATATGTGGATCATTAATTTTACCATAATACCTCATGTCTAAATAATGTGCAAGCACGCATGTATGGTTTGTGTTTATTTATTTTCGTTATTCGGCGCTTATGTATCTTTTGTATTGGCCACCTTAGGCTAAGTTCTATGTAATGTAGTTAATCTCGGATTTCGGTCTTGTTGTGGCCGGGACCTTGACACATTGATAACGATATCTTGGGGAGATTATCGGTGACATATTGGAAGTCCTAAATCTTATATCCAACTATTTTCAACTATCTTCGAATTTTCAACAAGCATATACCTTGAATATCAGACAAAAATCTCGGCCGTGTCGGCCGAATCTCGGTCATATCGGACGAATCACGGCCGATATTCACGTTGAAATCTCGGTCAGCGCAATCTCGGATATCGTCAAGGTATTCTTACGATACCTTGAAAAGTGACGATATCTCGGCCGTAACGGCCGAGATTGACTACGTTGGTTCTATGCACCCATACTAGATGGTTTGGTTTGTCCATCCACGTGGATAGATAAATGGGTCTCCCCACTATGGTAAACATATTAAATTTGAATAGAATGATATATTTAATTATATTTTATGGGACCTTTAATAAAAAAAATCTGTTTTATATATATTTGGTGGGGTTTTTGTATAATAAAAGTTTGTTAAAATAACTAAAAAGTAAGAGAGAATAATGTAAAAAATATTTAAAATATTTATTTGGAGACATATTCTTCGTCGTTCAACTAAGACTATTTCGTGCGGTGCAAATCCTCAAATCAGAGAATTTAAGAAGTCATTTTGATCATTTGAAAGATGCACAGTGGTTCATTTTAATCAAATTTAATCATTTAAGAGGTGCATAGAAACTGACCTAAAATATATGGATTGAGAAACCAACCTCTATCGGTCTCAGTCAAAGACAAACTCTAAACTGACATGCTATTAATCGTAGTTGGTTAGCTATCAATTTTTAGAACATAGACCCACTCTTCTTTTTAATTTAGGCGAAGAGAAAAACTCATCTTTAAGCATGGATCCATATCCAAAATGTACACGACTTGTGAAATTTATCATTTTATTTGTATTCTTAATTTCTATCAACATAACATATTACTCTTTCCGTTTTTAAAAAAATAGTGAATGTTTCTATTTTAGGGTACGTTAAAAAATAGATTAGTTTCCTTAAATAGAAAGTCAAATATTATAACTTTACTACGTTGTCCATAATAGGGACTATATCTTTCTCCTTTAACAAGTTAGGGGATAATTTTTCTTTCCTATTTTTTTTATAAAATATAAAGGGATCATTTTAAAAAAAAAATATTAGAAAAAAATATAAATTTTTTTAAATAATTGGTTTTTTTATTTTTTTAGAAACGGAAGAAGTAATATATGCATTTATCAAGACGAGGAAGTCTCTATCCAATACATGTGCATCTATCGCACGCGATGTGGAAGTGTCGGAATGATTCTTCAATTAATGACTTGTGTTAGTATAATCCATCATCTACAGGTGTCACAATGCGTGGAAGTTTCGGAATGACTTGTTCTTCAAATAATGATGCTTATGTTTATATAGTCGATTTGCATCTACCACGACGCGTGTAATTTTTCTTACCTACCTCCGGTGAGCTTGTTTCCATTGCAATTCTTGCAGGTTGGTGAACTGCCTTGTTAAACTGATAGAAAAAGAGTGCCAATCAGGCTCCCTTTGATAACAAATCTTGGACATGTCTCTATCTTTGTTGTGATCGTTAGAAACATCTAGTTTAACCACCATCTCCTCTATCCTTTCTTTGACAATTTGATACCGACTGCTCAACTACGGACGTCCTGTCTGTTCGTAGGTAGTACTTACCCCACTATTCTGAGTTTGATCTCATCCAATTTTAAGTTAGCTATAAAAAGGTCTCTCTTGGTGATTTGATAAAGGACAAATTCAAACTTTGGTTCAGTAAAAAATAATATCACGACTCACGAGATTACCTACGGTTTGTTGATTTAATCATAAGGTATATATGTATCGC
This sequence comes from Papaver californicum, assembly GCA_023531435.1. Taxonomy (NCBI): domain Eukaryota; kingdom Viridiplantae; phylum Streptophyta; class Magnoliopsida; order Ranunculales; family Papaveraceae; genus Papaver; species Papaver californicum. The sequence continues at coordinate 1,083,188 of JAJJMC010024063.1, read as the reverse complement.
AATACCAAAAACGGAAGAGTATTTACTACTATCTCACACAATTTTTTCTTGTCACAAAATCTTTCATTCACAGCAAAATATGTAACGAAGAAATGGAATACAATTCATTGTGTCATCTGCTTTTACTCGATCAATGAATTGTACCGAATTAGGTAATTTGTGACATATTGATTTTTTTAAGCAATATTTAGAAATGGTTAGAGAATTTCTCAATCGTGGGGAAAAATGGTTTAACTTAAGTGAGAGTTTTCCTTCTCATTAAATGAGATGTAGGAGCCCCATATCGATCAAAAATAATGTAGGAGCCCCGTAACCCCTATGGAGTATTGCATTTCATTAAATTTGCTTGGTCTCTTCAGCTAGCAGAAAAAAGCCACCCTTACAGGAGCCATCTTTTAGAACTTGGAAAATGGAACTACTATTTTTCTTCCGCCAATGTATACAGAATCGCAGATGTGATGAGCTTGACCGATCTTTTTTCACCGGATTTAAGCCTAAAAATTTACACAACTTATAAGCCCATTTAGTATTAATCATAAAAGAAACAATTTTTTGGTTTCTGGGGAAGCCGGTCCTCCTGATGGCGTGTTTGGATGGTAGGAAAGGAATTTTATTCCTAAAAATCATATTTCCTGAAAAGAGGGAATCCTAAACCTACCACCCTCAGAGGTTTTACATTTTCTTATTTTTGGGGAATCATGTTCTTAACCATCCTCTATTCCTATTTACACCTTCTATTTTTATTTACTAAACATGAAAATGAAATTATATTTTTGGGAAAATGATTACATTCCCTTCGAAAGATCAATCTTTTTATCTCACTGAAAAAGTACATGCAAATTTCCTCGCTGACGAGTTTTGAGATCACGATACTACAATGACATCTGCGACTTACCACACATTTGACCAAAAACTTCCCACAACGAATCATATTTCTTATCTAAGTAGGAATTGTATTGTATGTGTAAACTCACTAGATGATCAAGAACTTTGGAAACGGAATCTGAAACCTCTTTGTACTAGGAACATGGAACCACTCTTTTTGGAAACGAGATGTGAAACCTCTTTTTACTAGGAACATGGAACCACTCTTTTTTTCTTATGTTAGGCAAGAAAAACGATATCTTTGAAAATGGATCCCTATTTACGTGTTAGGATATGATTGTATGCTCCCATAGCACGATGAGAAAGAAGTCTTCATCTAACACATTTGTTGTAACGAGAGATCGAACGAGAATAATAATAGAGATCGAGACACAAAGATTTACGTGGTTCACTAACTGTTACGTTAGCTATTACATCCACAACAAAGAAAGCAGAGTTTTATTATAGAGCAGAATACTGAGTTACACACATTCTAGATACAACGTGTGTATATATATAGGGCAAAGAAATAAACCATAATTCGACTAAATAACGAAAAACAAGCCCAGTGACCAGTCAGCGAGACCACCGGCGAGGGGCTCTGCCCCTCGGACTCCCCGTAGAGTTCCGGCCAACGACTGATTCAAGGCATATCAACAAATCTCCACCTTGACTTGAATCCTCCCAGCAACAGAAATAGATGCACCATGACAGTGCCAGAACCTTTCTCTTCCTCAGATGCCCCTAGACAAGGGCTCAGACTACTGACTTGTGATATTGAGCAAGTCCAAGCAATGTTGGAACTTGCTCTCAGGAACTGGCTTGGTGAACATGTCAGCAGGGTTATCAGCTGTCCCTACCTTCTTCACTTCAATCCTCTTCTCATTTCTCAGAAAGTGATACCTGACATCAATGTGCTTCATCTTCTCATGATGGACTTGATCCTTGGTTAAGCATATTGCACTCAAGCTGTCACAATACACTATAGCCTGATCCTGATGTAGGCCTAGATCATTAACCAGCCCCTTTAACCAAATTCCCTCCTTAGAAGCTTCTGTCAAGGCCATATACTCTGCCTCTGTAGTAGACAAAGTAACTGTAGGTTGTAGAGTTGCCTTCCAGCTTACAACAGAACCTCCAAGAGTGAACACATAACCAGTCATAAATCTCCTACTGTCCACATAAATCCAGCATAATCAGAATCTGAGAAACCAGCCACTAAACATCGGGTATCGTTCCCATAACAGAGACCGACATCTGAAGTACCTCTAAGATACCTAAAAATCCTCTTAACAGCTTGCCAATGTTCCTTCCCAGGCTGAACCATAAACCGACTGACCACACTAACAGCAAATGCTAAGTCTGGTCGAGTGCAGACCATAGCATACATCAGACTTCCAACTGCGCTAGCATATGGAACTCGAGATATGTACTCTTTCTTCTCATAAGTCTGAACCCTGTATATTCCCAACTTGCTGTTAGGTGCCATTGGAGTATCTATAGGCTTGGTGGAAGACATTCCAAACCTGCTCAAAATCTTCTTGATGTACCTTTCCTGTGATAGGAAAAGCTTTCTCTTCTTCCTATCCCTATAGATTTCTACTCCCAGAATTTTCCGAGCAGTATCCAGATCTTTCATCTCAAACTCCGCACTGAGAGACCCCTTCAGCTTCTGAATATCTGACTTATTCTGAGCAGCAATCAGCATATCATCAACATACAGAACTACATAAATACGTGAACCATTCTGCAAATCATTGTAGTACACACAACAATCATACGGACTCCTGCGATAGCCAAGATGCACCATATAACTATCAAATCGCTTATACCACCGCCTGGGGGACTGTTTTAGCCCATATAAGGACTTCTTTATCTTGCAGACGTAATTCTCTTTACCTGGAACTTGGAATCCATCTGGCTGGCTCATGTATATTTCTTCTTCCAACTCTCCATGCATGAAAGCTGTCTTCACATCTAGTTGCTCAAGTTCCAGATCCCAATGTGCAACTATGGCTAGTAGCACTCTGATGGAGGTGTGCCTGACCACTGGTGAGAAAATCTCGTTGTAGTCCACTCCCTCTCTCTGATTGAAAGCTCTTGTAACCACTCGTGCTTTATACTTGACACCCTCTGCAGCTGACATTCCTTCCTTCTTTCTGGAAACCCACTTGCAAGTAATTACCTTTCTATCAGCAGGCAGTTTTACAAGCTCCCAAGTCCCATTTTTGATAAGGGACTCCATTTCTTCTACCATTGCGGCAAGACACTGTGCTGACTCGTTTACAGATACTGCAGTCTTGTAGGTGGACGGCTCGTGATCCTCCACCTTCTCGGCCACCTGCAATGCATAACCCACCAAATCGTCAAACTTGTACCTCGCTGGAGGTTTTATTCCAACCCTTCTAGGTCGGTCTGTAGCAATGCTCCGATGTTCAACTTCCTCTGGTGGTGCATTCCCAGACTCATCTGCATCTTGCTCTTCGGTAACTGATGGTGGTAGTTGGTCGTCAACCAACTTAGGTGCCTGATTCTCCTCTGGACTGAATTGCACCTCCACCTCCTCAACAACAACCTCATTTTTTGTGACTGTTGAACCCCGCTGAGGGGCTCTGCCCCTCGGACTCCCTGTAGAGTTCCGGCCAACGACTGATTCAAGGCATATCACATTATATCAATATGTGCATCTATCACTATGTCCAAGTAGTGTCGGTAATGACCCGTTCTTCAATGATTTTTTTAGTTAAAGTTTACGGACAGTTCACTGACGATAAGTGGAATGGTCCTTCCATATTATATTTTAAGTTCATAATGAAAATATCAGTAATGTGAAACAATTATCCTTCATATTTTTAATGTCCAATCAAAATATAGTCCCTATATATATATATCCATTACAAATCACCTCCAACTATGAGCCATTTGTGAGAACTTTTTCACTATGAGTCCATGTAATTAAACATGAGAAAATGGGTCTATTGTCCAAGATTCCCTAAGTTATGGTTCTAAAGGACATCTAAAATTAAGAAATAGGTGAAATGGACATAAAAAAACAAGACAATTATGTCCCTCATCCTTATATTTTTTTTCTTTTTTATCCTTTCTCTCTACAATTTAAAAACAAATCACAAAAACATTCATAACTATCAAAATATATATCTGATTTTAATAAAACTTATATTTTTGGAAAGGGTTTTAAATTATCTACAAAACAAGAACCATTGTTGACAGTAAATTCAAAAAAGAAAATTCGAAAGAAAATAGCTAGGATGAAACTGGTTGCATCCTGAATTAAAATAAAAATAGAAAAAGTTATTCAAAAAATAGCTTGGATGAAACTGGATGCATCCTTATTTAAACTAAGAAAATAAAAATATTCGAATAATAGCTAGGATGAAACTGGTTGCATTCTGGTTTAAAATAAAATTGAAAAAATAGCAATGATAAATCTGGTTGCATCCTAACTTGAATTTGTTTTCATCCATTTTTATACTAGTATCATCATGCTCAAAACACTCTCAAAAGATTGGTACATGGTTCAAAAGTGCTTGAGAAGAAGAAAATAAGTTAAAAATAATAAAACAGGAAATCTGCAACGTTTTTCTGGTGTTACAGATTAACTGTTGCAATGAAGCTGAAGATAAACGTTGCAAAGATGAAGATAAACTTTGTTGATTGGTTGAAGAAACCGTTGCAGTTGAAGATAAACGTTGCAAACCTAAAGATAAACGTTGTTGATGGGTTGAAGAAACCGTTGCCTTTTTTATGTTCTTCCCATCTTCTTCAGCAGCAGCAACACAAATTTTCCTGAATTTATTTTCTTCGCTCTGTTTAGCTTCCTGAGCTCGACCCAACCTTCCTAACCTCTTTTGTGACTCAACCAAATATTTTTATACACCACAGGAGCAAGAATTCTCTAAGGGAATTCCTCCCTGGAAGTTCATGAAAAAGAAAAGTCGACAGACAATGGTATAATCAATAAAATGATACATGCACTTTGATCATTTCTTCCTCTAGCTGGTCGTCTTGGCATCCAAAAAAATCAAGATGATAACACCATCTCTGTCTATATCAACCGCAAAGGACAATGAGGTGCTCAAAAGGGGATCTGGGTTCTTGGCTTCCTTATTAGACGAAGTGTTTAACCGTAACAATGACGAAAGGATCATAAATTCAACATGTATTGGTATTTTAGTCTACTTTGTAATAATTAATTTTATTAAAAGATAAATTTTTGGATGAACTACCCAATCTAGGATACTAGATAAGTATCTAAAAGATTCATGGATATTAAAAAAATATCTAATTTTACTTGTCTTATACATCCATAAATAAAATTTTAAGGATTATTAAACCAATTAACTAATTAAACATCCACAACTATCCTTGACTCTTTGTAGAGCCGTATGAGAAAATCAAATTCAAATCCAAAAAAAATAGTTTACATAAATTTATAAAGGGGATATCATTATTAACGGGCTGATATAATTTCATATATAACAAATATATCATAAATGATCCTGATCATCGAATCGATTAAATGATACCACCTACTAATAATGGTATTCCTCTTATAGTTTAGACTCCATTTAAAATTATTGATGCTTCAAATAAAAAAAAAATTTATTGATCATAAGATGTACGGTACAACTCCAATTATAGAGTTGTTTAACTGCTCTTGTCCTACTATTCATAAATTGTATTTAATGACCATATCTCTGATTATTTTTTCTTGTCACGTACAGTATCTTTGATTGACAGCAACAAAAATATATGTAAAGAAATATAATCCTTGTCATTATGCCTTTGATCAATTCATCCAAACTTAGTAGTTTCTATATAAACTCATTTAACTTAGATCGAAGTTCATCAAAATCAGTCTTTCCCAGTTTTGCAAATTACATGTCGGAAAACAGGCGATAGCAATTATCACCAATGGCTCATCACCATACCATTTCAGATCTGATTGGAAGCTTATAACTATATCGGAGGTTAATTGCAAAGATCACAAATATTACGAAATCTGGAAGCACCATGAAGACATGCCAAACCCGCAGTGGCGGAACCATGAATTTGTATTAAGAGGAGCTAAAAATATTTTTACATAAGTATGTAGATTTGTAAAGGGTTAAATATTAATATTACGTGGACTAAATATAAAACATAAGATAATATTAAGGGTTTTTAAGTAGTTTTAAGGATTTTAGGGGAGTCTTGAGTAAGGATTAGACAACCCTTGGTTCCGCCACTGCAAATGCGGTACCACATCAGTACACTGGTGTCAAGTTTGTCGAGGGACATGGACTACTTCCGGATGTGTTAAGGAATGGGATTATATTCATGGTATGTACAAATACCGACCGGAATCATTGACTAGTAATATTGACTTGTGCTTGATTATAAATTTCACTAGGTGTTTATATTATGTTTGTGAACATGCAGAGGGTAAAACACTGGTTGTTAAAGAGAAAACGACATTTGACGATGAAACAATGACGATATGTCACAGTGTGGTCGGAGGAGACGTGTTAAATGATTACAAGAAGTTTGATGCATTTCTGGATGTTAATCCAAAGGCTGATGGAAAAGGGTGTACTGTAAGTTGGACTATTGATTATGAGAAGCTTAACAAGGATTCTCCCGTTCCCATGAACGGAGCAAGAGGGTGCTTGTGGGCTCCACAGACCCAATAAAATTTTAGATTTGAGTATAAATATGTTTGAGTTTAGGGTAACTATTATATCTTGTGGATGTGAATATATAAGGAAAAATTTTATATCTATATCGTTAAAAAGGATATAAAAAATTTGACCCTAGAATCAAATTGTCCTGCTCCGTTGATAGACTCTTAATTTATATATTTTTATCAATTAATCTATATTTATTAGTGTTCAAGTTGATGTTAATTTTATTGTTTCTATGATTTTTAGGTAATAAACATGGAACCCGAAATATAAATAAAAACGGTTAATTGGACGCTATTAGTGGTATCAGGATGCAACATTCTTTGGTAGAGTTGGTGTGGGACTCAGGCAGTTGTAGTCGGAAGTCGGAACTTATACCAACCTCACAAATAAGGACGTTTGGACCGTTGAGTGTTGACCGAGCACAACGACGTAATGAGAAAAGTGGACAGAAACACGAATTGTGAAGAAAAGTAAGAAGTGGCTCGGTTAAGCATGCTATGGAACACTGTTGAGTGGCAGGCTTTGTTGACTTATAAGGCTAGAGCTAGAGAGTCTTTAAATGCTAGTGATGTTATCATGCGTCAGGTGAAGTAAGGGAGTTGGCTAGGAACCTATGCAAGCAAAAAGGACGAAGTGGAGCATGCTTTCATACGGAGGCTGTGTGGTTTGGTGTTGTCTGACACGAGACAAGAAAAGCTAGAGAAAAGAAAGATGATGGAGTAGGTTGGGCTAGATGATTGGAGGCTTGGTCTATTGTGACATGATAGGTGAAGGTGTAGGGGAACATTCATGTGCTGTGTGAAGAAAGCCAACTAAAAGAGGAGAAGTAGAGCACGTGGGATAGGAGTAGTGGAGCCCACTCAAAAAAAAAAGAAATTGATAGGACGGTGAGAGGAAAGAGCTAGCCTAGGATAAGCTAGAGTGTGCTAGTGTGAAAGAGACATGCCTATACGTGATATGGGAGAGAGATACGAATTGGTGTGAAGTACACACGTGATAGAGAGGAGTCAGGGGGTTAGGCTGTTTAACTTGAAAAGAAAAAGGTGTGGGTCTTCTTGCTCTGGGGAGATGAAATTGAGAGACAGACACGTGATATTGGTGACGTGATGGAGGTAGAGTAGGGTTCGGAAAAGCGAGTATAAAGAGGACGGCGGGTACAGAGTTTTTGGGGAGAGTTTCTGCTGTGGACGAAAAGAAGAGTACTCCTGTACACTTTTGAGAAGAGAGACAGAGGAATATCAGACGGAGAGATCAACTATACGACTGCCAAGTTTGTTTTAATTCTTTTCCTCTATTTTGTCTAAATTGTTTTATGGGTTTTGAGAAACCCTTCTCCATGTTCTAAATTAATTTGTAACTAGGGTTTTATGTTGAAACCACTTACAGTTTTAGATCAATTGAATTAAATATTTGATACAGACCATTCTATTTAAATAGATTAAATTCATGACTTCAAACAATTGTATTGTCGTTTATGGTGCATGCTTGGCCTATGGTTTTGATGTTCCATGTTTCTGGTATACAGTTGTTATTCTAAAAATATATTTGTCTACTTATTTGATATGCCATGCTTAGGTTAAATCTTTTGATGGGGTATACTTAGAATAGCCAAGTATTATTTGTAGACCTTTAATTAGTTTCGTATAATTTTCTCACTAGCGCAATTTTATGGTGTATGCTTGAGACTAGGGCTTTTTGATGCATCATGTTTAGGGCGTCCCAGCGATATTTGCGACTCTAAATATACATGAATTAAATAGTGGTGGATACTGAAAAATCCTGGTTACCGACTCTCTCTACTCGGTCACATTTTATTAGTTTAGTTAGTTTATTATTTTATTTATTAATATAAAAATCACAAAAATATTCCTCTTGGTTAGTTTATTAGAGATATTAATTGCAGTATTTCCCCGCTCTCTGTGGGTTCGATCCGTACTTGCCGTTGTCTACTAGTTAGACGCCGTGCGATTGCGGTTATTTATATTGGGTAATTCCAAATCACATCATCCGTCCCTGGCCGTTCCTATTAATTATTTGGCTTTGAACATCGAGGACTTGAACACTCACCTTTGCGATTAATCTGAATAAGGTAATTGTCAATTGGGTGACCTATTGATATGCAGTGGGCGACTTCAGTGTTGGGTGTATGCTGTTTGTTTGATAATAAAGACTAAGATTTACGAGGTTTTACCGCAATATGTATAATTAATGATGTAATGTGCATAGCCTATTAATATGCTGCTTGGGAAGCTTTTGTTTTTCCTTTTTTTGTCTACCCCAACTTATTTGGGACTAAAGGCTTAGAAGAAGAAGAATAATATAATGTGCATAGCACATGTGTGGTTTGTTTTTATTTTCCTTGTGGAGAACTTATCTATCCTTTGTTTCAATATAAATGTCTTCTAAATTATTCACTACACCTCAGGTAATTTGTAGTATTGTGAAATTATAAACACCCGTTTTCCTTGGTTGTACTAAAAAGTTCAGAATCTGCTGTTATAGACAGTGGCGAATCCAGACCAACTGTTCAATAGGGGTATACCTTATTCTTGAAGTTAAAAATATAATAATAGAAAATATCACACATTAATATAAAACCAAGTCAAAATACATATTCATCCAGATAGAAAATAGAAAAAATATAGATAAATGAATAAAATCGATAAAACATGGATTAAAATGTATATCTTCTTAATTTTAGGTAAAACTACACAATGAATATATTAGGAAGCCAATGGACAATGAAAATTTTAGAACAAAAATATTAAAAAGGACACAAATATCTAAGTACATAGTCTAGAAAAATATTATGGGGGTCTTTGGCCCCACAAACCCCCTTTTGGATTTGCCTCTGGCCATATATAAGGGCCGGGAAAACATGGAAAGAAGATAAAAAGGGTCTAATATGGTGCAAATTATTACTACAAGAATGGTAGACCTTTGTTTCTTGGCTACTGCTACCATGAATATACACTGGATCATGAGAGAGTAGCTAGCACCTCAAGAATGCTAAACCTTTGTTTCTTGACTAATTCTACTTCTAGTTTGACTCCTATAAATAGAAGTGTTTCTGCTTCTTTATAAATAGAAATAACTTTTTAAAGTCAGAAGCTAGCGATAAAAAAAAACACAAATTCTTCTACTGATAATCATTATGAAATTTGACTCCCCCATTATCCTTTGATTTTTTTAATTTTTTTTCATGTGTACTCAAACACTCTTTTAGAGGATGTTTGACAACCATAAGTAAACGTGTTTTTGCTTCTGAATAAATAGAAGTAAGAGCAAGCACTATGGATGTTAGTCAAGGCTATACATAGGAGCGGAACCAAGGGTTGACTAACTCTGGTTCTAGTCCCCTCAAAATCATCATAATCAGGTAAAAATCCTTATTTTTATCTTATACTTTGTTAATAGCCCATTTAGTATTTTGAATTTAGTCCACTAAAATTCATATATTTATACAAAAAAATTTAGTCCCCTCAAGTTTAGTTTCTGATTCCACCGCTTGTTGTATACCAGAAATCCTAAATGTGGCTTGGCATTGGCTAGTGAAAAAATCAACCACTATAGATCTTGGTTATGGTTGGTCGGAATACCTGGCCAAATTTCCACATACTGAAAATCCGACTAAGAATATTTTAGTTCTGATAAACAAAAACAAAAATAATTTAAAGGTAAGGATAGAGACAAAAAGTTATTTGGTCGGATACTGAGTATTCGATGGGCTAGATACTCAGTCTTTGATACCTACTAGATATAAAAAGATTAAGCATTATAATATATTTCTCTACATTCTAGTCTAGAAATACAGCTAAATTTTGAGCAACAAAATGCTCATCTAAATCTTAAAAGTTAAAAGCGTAAAGAATATATTTTACAATAAACTTTTTTATTTTTGAAAGACATATTAAAACGGTTTTTAAGATAATCTTTATTTTAGTAATCTTTATCGTTCCACGTAACTCTATTAAAAAACTTCAATCAAATCCACCATAATATAGGATTTTTTTAAATTTAATATAAATTTTCTGTACTATGGTAAAATTTGAATACATTAATATCCATATAATTCCTCAATCCAATACACATATGACTCTTAATACTTTTTGAACTCACTTTTTTGCTTAATCATAGCAAGGATAGTGGGATGATCAAATGGGAAAAATTTTCCATTACCAGCCCACAGTGTAAAGCAGGAAAATAGATATAATAATGAAAAAAATGCTAAAATTTAGGCATTTACTCATCCCGTCTAAAATTCAACCGATCCGTAAACATTACCCCCCACACTTTCTTACTTCTCAGCATCTTCTTCTTAATTTAGGCAAGAGAAACATTACATATAAACAGACATGGGCCCAAATGCATAAAACATGTCAAATTAGCGTGTTAGGCTGTTAGGGTCAAGGAAGCTCGATATGTCATCCGCCTTATAATATACGATTTACAAAGTTGATTTTTGGATGTATAATTTTTTATTTATTTTTTTTGAAAATTGGCACTGGAAAATATAATCAATTATAACAACGATCTCACACAATCTTTTCTTGCCACACAACTGACAACCCACAAGATCTTTGATTGAGAGAATAAAAATATGTGCAGAAATAGAATACAGCTCATTATGTAATAAGCTTTTGATCCATTCAACCATACTTGGTTTCTATATAAACCCATTCATCTAAGATCAAATTCATCAAAATCATTTCAATATCTTTCATTGTTTTGCTATATATCTTAGCCAACAATCAATAACAATTATTATAGATGGCTGAGCATCACCATACCATTTCAGGTCTAGTTGGGAAGCTTGTGACCGAGTCGGAGGTTAACTGCAATGCTGACGAATATTACAAAATTTGGAAGCACCATGAAGAAGTTCCTAATGTAACCGAACATATTTCTGATGTCAAAGTTATCGAAGGACATGGAACTACTTCAGGTTGTGTCAAGCAATGGAACTATACTATTGGTATGCGTTTATTATGATTCAAAGAACAGTTGATTAAATTTAAATGATTTTTGTACTTTCTTTTCATATTCTGCATTTAACATTGACTTCATGTGTATCTACGCAGGGGGTGAGGAGAGGCATGTCCATGAGAAAACAACATTCAACGATGAAACAAGGACGATACATCATAGTGCCATCGGAGGAGACGTGATGAAGAATAACAAGAAGTTTGATGCAATTCTTGTTGTTAATCCAAAGGCTAATGGAAAAGGGAGTATTGTGAGTTGGACTATCGAATATGAGAAACTTAACGAGGATTCTCCAGTTCCCATTGAGTATCTGCAATTCTTCCAGTTTCAAATCGAGGACTTGAACACTCACCTCTGCACTTCCGAATAAATTATATGGACGTTGGTACACATCCACCGATATATATTCCAGTCGATTATTGATTTCTGTGATTTCTATGTGTACATGCTGATCTTGTGTATGTGATAATAATGAGTACGTAAGTGGATTTACCACAATCATACGTGGATTTTCTATTTGTACCGATCGAACTTGTGTGTGTCATTTCTATTATGAATAAAGAAAGTTGTTTCCGATATCATTTCCAGCCTAAAGTGTCGATGGTCAACTAGTCATCGGCATTGGTCAGGTTAACTGGTCGGTAAAAATATAGGAATTTTTTATGTTACCTCCTTGGATAATATGTTAATTTGTATTATCATTTATATAGTCTAACTACTCTATCCATTCTCCAGTTAGCTGTCTCAACCGTGTTATATACGTGGCAAAATAATAATAAAAACTGGTAAATTATTCAAAATACCCTCATCTTCTTCTATTAATTAAACCAAAAGCTGCAAACCCTATTAGGGAATCCAGTGGCCATGAAGTCGATTATCACCCCGTATATTCATTAGTTACAATTGTGATTCACTCGACATTGATTTTCAATTCAAAAACTTATCCTTTCCGCATACGAGAAAATGAAAACATTAAAAAACACATGAACATTCATAATCACGTAAACTGAAAACAACATGGACTAACCCAGAGACTATGTTTGCATATGCAGACGGTAAAACAGAGACTGTCCAGGAGACAACGACATACACGGATGAAACTAGGACGATACATCACAGTGCGGTTGGAGGAGACATTATGGATGATTACAAGAAATTTGATGCAACTCTTGGGCATGGGAGCATTGCGAGTTGGGCCATCGATTATGAGAAGATGAACGAGGATTCTCCGGTTCCTATTGGCTATTTGGGTTTCTTCCAAAAGAACATTGAGGACTTGAACTCTCACCTTTGCGAATCTGAATAAAGTATCTATGGATGATGTATATGCGCCGAATTCAGTATTGGTGTATGGTGTTTGTGTGATTGTAAAGACTAAAGAGTATGTGCACCGATTTACCACAATATGTGTATTCTAAATAACGTGCATGACTCATGTGTGTTTGTTTATGAAATTTATTATTGGGATGCACACTCTTTTAGGGGCTTATAAGACGATGAAATAGTATTATCTCGTAACCAACTCTAATATCCTTTATCCTGGTAGTTTTTATAATACCCAAAATACCCTAGATTAATCAGTGATAATTACCTTAATTAGCTAAACTAATTAAGATTAGTGATTGGATTAGTTTAATAAAAAAATATAGTTTTTTTATTTAACTTTTAAAATCAACGAAGGGTTATACACCTTTCTGACTTTTTAATTTTCAGAACTCTTTACGGCTAGGAATTAATCATTTCTCAGCTGTAATTTGTTATTTACGGCTGAGAAATGATGAATTCCTAGCCTAAGTAGTTCATTTACAACTAGGAATTCATCAGTTCCTGGCTGTAATAGGCCTGTATATGAAAATAATCGGCTAGGAAGTCATTTACGACTAGGAATTGATAGTATGAAAATGAGAAATTTGTCATTTTTCAGCCGTAAACAACAAAAAAAATTACTATCCTACGACTGAGAAATAATTAATTCCTAGTCGTAGATAAATTACTAAGTTCAAATCAGCCTTAAAATACCCAACGACTAAGAATTCACTATTTTTCTAGCCGTAGATAGACTACTTACTATCAGGAAAAGATAAACTCCTAGCCGTAGTAAGTGTTTACGGCTAGGAGTTCATCTATTCTCAGCTGTAAGTATTTTCTGAAACTGAAATTGATATTTTTTATTGTTATTATTATTTTTATTTCATCATAAATCATGAAAAAAAAAAGAAAGAGAATAATAATATTTTTTAATAAATGATTATTAGATTTAAGTTTATTAATGGGAAAATTATTTTTGTTTTAATTCACTGCAGCACTCGTACTACGTTTCTTATTTATTTCTTTTCCTTGTTTCAAAATAAATTATCTATATAATTTATTCACCACATAAAATCAAGAAAATTTTCTACTAAACATTCCATGAAGGTGATCGCTATCGAGGCAAGACCCCTATAATGGGCGCACGTCGATTGAGTACAAGCCGACAGGACGGCAAAAACCTGCAGAGAGAAACACATAAAGGGAGTGATTGCATTGCCTGGGGATCACTGCACCCCTTTGACTTTGGACTCAGACTCGAGATCATTTAGTCCTATTCCATAGGTTCACTTCAAGGAAGGGCGACCCTTATATGTAGTTAGGCCTCCTAGAGTGAACAAAGAATGCTGAAAGGGAGACTACAAATACGACCATACTGATTCCGATATTGAATGACGACTAATTTGCTTAAATAGTGGTTTTTGTGTTTTACGGAACTGTCTAGTAAAATCTTCGGTGAGTAGGGGTACTTGTGTGTACGTACTAATTTACCATATATCATTTACTCTTTATGTGGGTTTTCCACAATAGTACAAAGATAGATGAGAGAGATTGAATCAAAATAATAAAAAAATAGAAGCTACAATTATAATTTTCCTGCGCACTCAGAATAATTTCAACGGATATTGGTATATCTTTTAATTAGTCAAGTCACGTGGATTGGAAAATTAAGTTTTGGGCAGTGGAGAATTGGGTAAAAGAATTAAACTGAATTGTTCGACGCAAATTGAGCCGCTCGGCCTAGGTTGCCTCGACAACGGTCGAATCTCAACGGCTATAATCTGACGGCTCTCATTTCTCTTCCTATAAATTCAACCAATTTTAACTCCAAAATCACACCTTCTCACTCAAAAATTCTCCTACTCTCACTTAAATCTTAATCTTTTCATCTCAAACTCTTGATCTCAACTTCTGCTAAAAAATCAGAAAAAATAATGGTTAGCTCATCACAAACACAAAATACTGAATCAATAAAGGGTTCAACAAAGCCTCACGGTCCAAAGTTTAATCTCTTAGAAGATAAGGCTATCTATTGAGGATATGTATTATGTACGCTTGATGTTGTCAATGGTGTAAGTCAACCCCATGCAATGCTTTGGAAGAAAAATTTTACGAGATTTGACGAGGAAATTGGGAATCCAAATAAACGTGACTTCACAGGGTTGTCATGTCGTTTTCATATAATCATCAAAGACATGAGTGTTTGGGTAGCTATGATGATGCAAATGAATCTTCAAAAAAGAAGCGGTGAAACTGAAGTCGATGTAGTAAGTTGCACTTCAAATAGTTTAATTGATTTTTAAAACTTTTTATATAATAAATAACTAATTTTTAAATGTTGAAACTGCAGATGCAAAAAACTCGAGAGACATGGAAACTCAAAGATGGTTCGGGTTTCAAATACGAAGAATGTTTCCAGATCCTCAAAGTCCTGAACCGATTTAACCCGAACTGTTGAAAGGGTATCAAGTACCAAAGCAATTCCCTTACGAGACTCCAAACGTTTCTCAATGGTCTTCGTCTAATTATTCTTCACCAGAAAAAACCTCAACCCCACAACAGGGTAATATTAATCTTAATGTTAATGTAAATATAGAAGATATGATGGACTAGGCAACAGAAAGACGTTTCTGAAGCTAAAAGGATCAGAAAGACGGTTCAAAAAGGATCAGAAATACTAATCTTAATGTTACGAGACTCCAAACGTTTCTGAAGCTATAAGGATCAGAAAGACGGTTCAAAAAGCAACTGAGTCTTTAACCTCACATGTCAACTTTCAAGAATTTTTTGAAAAACAAGAAAAGACTAATATTGGTAAAATGGTAGAACGTAGGAAAATGGATGCAAAAATTAGGAGAGGTCGAAAGGCACTTGAAGAGAATTTTTTTAATCCTCACATGAGAGGAATCTTGGGAATGGACAAGTCAAAGATAAATCAGACACAACTGTGAATCTGGCAACAAGAAGTAAATAAAATTGAAGCACAGAAGATACAACAACGTCCAAACTCAATTTTTGTTGATTCTGATGACGATGAGAATGAGGATATCAATAATGCCATTGTTCCACTGGATTAGTTTTAATTTTAAATTGTGGAAGTAATCCTTTGTTTTGAACTCAATTTAAGCTTTAATTCCAATTTCAATTTCAGTGTTTTTTTTCACCAATTTGATCCTTAATTCCAATTTCAATGTTTGATCCTTAAATTACACAAATCAAATTATAATAAAAGAAATAATATGATTGAAAATAATAACTAAAAAGTTCAAAAATAAAACTAAATCTTGTGAGGGTTTCCTCATCCAAAATCAGTCCACAAGTGTGGAGTGAGATCCTCCCTTAGCCTAATATATAATTGTCGTTGACGGTGAAATTTGAAGCTGAAGCAGTTTCATACTTCATCTCTTCAAACATACGCGATTTATGTAAAACATTGATGTCATTATTTGAACTCGGTAGTCTAAAAAAACATGTCATTTCCTGCAATCATAAGAGGTCGCCGCTTCTAAAACAATATTTGGTTTGGTGAAGTGGCCCTTATACTGACCCTGCCATGCATAAGGACATCCATCACACACACAATGCATACAATCAAGGCTACCTAGCATTCCGGGAAATCCTCTTTTGGTGTTTTCAGCTAGTAGTCGCTCGACATCATCTTGCGTTGGTTGTAGTAAAAAACGTGGATCAAAATGGTTGACTACAGTTTCACAAAGTATTTTGAGATTTCCTTATGCTGTTGTTTTTTCCATACGACGGTACTCATCACGCACAGGCATCCGCCGGAACACCATAATCTATAATCCTTAGGGCTGCATTGACCTTTTGTTCAGGACTATTTCCTCGTATGTTTAGTGCATCAAATTGATAGTTGAATTTAGGGTTTACCCGACAAAGCTTTCCAATAATCCGCATGACCAAGTGTTGTGGTATTCGGAAACGATGTTGAAAATCTTCATCAGAGTACACACTTCTATTAATAAAATAATCAAGTATCATTTGTTGATATCCTTCCTCTCGATATCTCCACGTCCATCTTCTTGTCAATACAGCTGTTGGTTCGGGATTTCACGATATTTGGCCTGAGTATAACTGTATCATATGGTTGGTCATCCTTCTCTCATCGTCTGAATCTTCATCCATTTGATCAATCTCTAGCATAATTCCGTGAGCTTGTTGGAGCCATAGACCCCCTATCATTTTTGTTTCTTCATTTTCCACTTCAGGATCCATAAGTTGAGATCAAGAGTTTAAGATTAAGATTGAGATTGAAGTGAATTGAAGAATTTTTTAGTGGAGAAAGTGTGATTTTGGAGTTGCAATTATTTGAATTTATAGGGAGAGAAATAAAAGTCGTTGAGATTCGACCGTTGTCGAATCAACCTGAGTCGCTCGGCCAAGGCTAGGCCGAGGCTCTTCTCATGCCGAGGCTGGTCTCAAGTTGAGACGACCCTCAACCTAGCCTGGGCCGAGCGGCTCAGGTTGATTCGTTTGTCTCAAATTGAATCGATCGATTCAAATTGAACCTTAATTGGAAAACTCCCTCAAATACCAATTTGCCAGGCCATTTTTTTGGTTTGTCAATCCCACTGTGGAGGTATATTTGGAAAATTAGCCAATATACCATACCCATTGGAGTTGCTCTTACATAAAACAGAAATACTAGCCCACTCACCTTAAATTCCTAATTTTATAGCCACTATTTTTTAAACATTAAACACCTAATAGGAATTATTCCCACATCTAAAACACGTTCAACATTAGTTCAAAATTTTATGGACTCATACGTGACCAAATCAAATATTTCCTAAATCCTAAACATGTTTGCATTATAATTCCAACACCTTCCCTTAATTCAAACACGTTCAATTCATCATTGTCTTCGCCATTGCATCATCCATTAACTTCATGTATCATCATCATAAATTTCAACAACATCTTTGATTGTCATCAACACCACCATCATCATCATCATCAAGACCATCGGCTTCACGATCATAATCGTCATTAGTTGATCAACATCCCGCATCATTTCAACTAACCTACTATACTATGCAAATTAAATATCTGCACCTTCATTATCTTCATAACACCATAAATATTTTTTTCCAGGCAAAATAGCTAACACCTTGCAAGATAAAATATCAAAGTCATAACTTGTAACAAAATATCTAGAATTTTCTACATATTTTGAACAAAAACTTCATAACAACTTTTCCATCATAAAAATCATATGTTTCAACACCAGAAAATTTCTTTATCACAAAATTTTCTTTTCAAATTTTCTTTTTTTTGTCTCACCATATAAATCAAAACAAAACATTTTTTTTTGTAATTCTCCTCAACTCAACTCTCTGCCTCCGCTCTGATAGGATGTGAAATTTCCATCCTCTGCCACGGCTCTTATGCCATGTGAGATTCCCACAATAGTACAGAGAGGAGTGAGAGAGATTGAATCAAAACAATAAAAAAGTAGAAGCTACATTGATAATCTTTCTGCAAACTTTCATTAATAAAAAATATGCCTTAAATTAATTTTACATAAAACACAAATACTAACTCACTCAACTTAACTTCCTAATTTTTAGCCACTATTTTACTAAATATTAAACACCTTATTAATAGAATTATTCCAAGGGCGGAGCCAATGTAAAACAAGGGTGTGCAATTGCACACCCAGTGCAGCTGGCTCCGAAGTCTAATTATAATTATTTTGGTCTATTTTTAGTATAAATTGTCCTCTACAGCTCATGGGTAAAAAAAAAAAATTTACACCCCCTTTTCTACATTCCTGACTCCGCCCCTGAATTATTCCCACATTTAAAACACATCCAACATTAGTTCCAAATATCATGAACCCACACGTTTTCCAATAGACCAAATCAAATATTTTCTAAATCTTAAACTTGTTTGTATTATAATTCTAACATTTTATTCAGATATTTGGCAAGTAAGTACTGATTACCACATATCATTTACTTTGTATCGCCCATTTTCCCAAAGTAATGATGTGAGGAGCCTAATTAGTTATTGGAGAATAAGAATCAAAACAGCAGGTGTGAAATATGCATGTGTTTATTGGTGGAATAAAATCTTTAATGTGAGAGAAATTATTCTTGATTTAATGGTGGGTGAGTATCAAACCTTGCCACAATATGGGAACAATATACTGTTCCTTAAAATTCCCTCCAAAGCTGGAGATTGATGACGAAATCATGCGTGTGGCATTTGATTCGAATCCGCCATTTGAAGCTGGAGATCAACTACCACATTAGATCAAATTAGATTAGATGAACTTTGAGTCTTATCCAAGAATCCCTTAAACATTAGCATTAGCCCTTTTTACAAAAAAACAAAATTAAATAATTAATATTTGATTCTCAATCGATCAAAAGTTGCTTTAAAGGAAAGAATATAATTATGTCTACAAACATATTGATAATTGCATTTCTAGAAAAACAATCTCTTGAAGAATGATTTGCGCATGAGTGTACCTCAAAGTTCTGTATGTACTAGAGTATTAGCACTAATCCATTCTAACTATAAAAATAGTCCAAGGAATTACGAAAGAGAACAATTAACTAATCTCAATCTATTCAGTTGATGATTATTCGGAATCAAAGAACAATCGGTGACGTTGTCTGCATTCATTCTTTTTTACGTGCGGGTGAATAATATTTGGCGAAAAACAAAAAGAGATCTATGCTGCAACTGAATCAACTTCTTCTTCCACATTATCTATCCATGCACAAATTCAATGCTTGGTGACATCATTTTATCTGCTAAGCTTTTGTTATTACTAAAAAAACCTCACTTTCTCAATCGGACCACAAATTCTTTTTGCCCAATTTGCATACAAAACAGAAATAGCAATGATTCATTTTGTGGTACCTGCCTGAGTCATCTAACTAAGATTCTAAGGTGCGCGCGTAAGATGGCATATAAGTTAGGCATCAAATCTGCTTATAAATATGCTCCAATAATCCTTTGATTTTACACCGAGCTAAGTTATCTCCTAAAACACACACTCGATATTTCTGTGTAATTGCTTGACTCAGTGAATAATACTATGTCAGTGTTCAAGTGGATGAACTCGCTCATCTGGAAGTTTTCACCATGCATAGAATTGGACTCTCCTATACCTCATCGGAATACGGTCATAACTGAATTTGTAAATGGTGCGAACTCTAAAACTAAGTGGGTTAGTTGCGACATTTGCGTGGAGGAGAACAAGGTCTGTAAATGTGATCTACGCAATAAAGATGAGGGGATGATGATCAATGAGAATGGCGAAAAACATATCAAGGCTGATAGCTCTTTTACTCATTCTGTCATCAACATGGTTGGGATGCTTATAGGTAACTAAAATTCACTGAGCTCTTTCCTTGACGGTAAATATATAAGTTTGTTGTAAGTCGTTTTCTTAGGGTCTAGTAATTACTTTCGTCCCATATACTGCACATAGAATTGCTCCATGCGAAGTAGCTGCACGTGTACTCTAACATTGCACCAAATCTCACGGATTAATTAGTCTTAAAGAACTAATTGGCAAGTGAGGGCAATTGACTTCCTACAAAGATCCACTCATGGTGAATGAGCCATATGGAAAGAAAAGATGAATATGTAGTTACCCACCCAGTCCAGCTGGTTTCCAAGACCAATTTAGCCTATTTTAACCTATTTTTATTATTTTAGCCCATTTTGGACACTCTAATATATGCATAAATATGCACCCGTTGGTGATTTGTCCACCCATTTCTCAAAACCTGACTTCGCATCTGTTGGCGTGGGTGCCAATGATTTTACTTATTTTCTGATGTTTGTTTTTTTATGCATGATCGATGTCATAGGATGGAGGTTTAATCAACATTCTCTTTTTCATATTTACTAGGGCTTGGACAACTATCAACTCCCTATGCTCTACAAAATGGTGGTTGGGTTTCAGCATTCTTACTTATAGGACTTGGCATAGCATGCGCATACACTTCACACTTACTAGGAAAATGTTTGGAGAAGAATGTAAAATCAAGGAATTACTCAGATATTGGGCAACAAGCATTTGGGATGAAAGGAAGAATTATAGCTACAACCTTCATATACATGGAAATCTTCATGGCCCTTGTTTCTTACACAATCTCACTTAGTGATAATTTGACTACCGTTTTTGCCGGAACAAATCTTCATATGCCATGGCTTCATTTATCCACATCTCAAATCTTAACCGTGATTGCAGTTATTGTCGCATTGCCTAGTTTATGGTTAAGAGATCTCTCGTCGATATCGTTCCTCTCAACCGGTGGTATTCTCATGTCACTTCTCATCTTTATCACTGTATTATGTACTGCAGCATTTAGTGGTGTCAAAGTTGATCAGCCGATACCTATTTTGCAACTTCATAATATTCCTGTCATATCCGGTCTCTACATATTTAGTTTCGCGGGTCATATTGTTTTCCCAAACCTTTACAAATCGATGAAGGACCCCTCCAAGTTCACAAAGGTACACAATCCAAATTTATAGTCACATATAACAAAAATCATGCACCATTTTTCGTTTTAACTCGTGTTGCGGTATTCATTTTCAGGTGTCTGTTGTGAGCTTCAGCATAGTTACGATCTTATATACATCTCTCGCTTTCATGGGTGCGAAAATGTTTGGACCAGGAGTAAATTCTCAAATCACGCTCAGTATGCCAAAGCATCTCGTACTTACTAAAATTGCATTATGGGCGACGGTGCTAACGCCTATGACAAAGTATGCACTTGAATTTGCTCCTATTGCAATGCAACTCGATCATAAGCTTCCTTGTGCAATGAGTTCTCAGATGAGGATGTTTATTAGAGGTAGTTTAGGATCATTGCTGTTAATTGGAATCCTAGGTTTAGCCCTATCAATACCTTACTTTCAGTATGTCCTTGGTCTCACTGGCTCCCTAGTTAGTACTAGTATTTGTATTATTTTTCCTTGCGCTTTTTACACCAAAATCTTCTGGTCTCAACACTCAAAACCTCTTTTGGTTCTAAATTTCGTCCTCATAGGCTTTGGTTCTCTTTGTGGCCTATTTGGTACTATTACATCATTTAAGTCACTGATAAATAGCATACAAGAAACCCACTAAGTACTCGCCTCTTTGCGTTCTCTACCTTGCAAACTTGCAACGGCTCCACACAGCGATGCGCACATTGCAAAGACCCACTTATGTTGTACTACCCTTTGTTTATTTTTTCACTTTTATCACCTTGTAAGAGAGATACTCTCTCATGTATCATGCCATCTTGATCAATAAAAAGGGAAGTTTTACATGGTCGTTCGGATGTATGAAAATCAAACTGTAACTACTGAAAAATTAGTGCTGAAAATGTAAGATAATAATGTCAATTAACTATGTCAGCGGATCTACTTCTGTGTGAGTCCATTGTGAACTATATAATGCGTGACCCATCGGTCACTGCATCTGGTGCAAGAATAACTCGGAGTGGGCACTAGTTTCCTTCCTCAAAATATGTATTACAGGGGTAAATTAACGGACTGATCACCTATATTATAAGATACTAGTTCGCTGTTTCTCGAGACAAATACAAACAGATGTATTTCATTTTTTAAACTAGTTTGCTCTATCCAACACTAAACAGCACTTCCAAGTTGCAGGGCTGCTAACAACCAACTTGCATTTCCTCGTGCATTCAAAGAGGCACAAGTAAAATTTGATGGCACCTGATTATAATAGGTAAGCTTTTGAAGTTTAGCTTATGTTTTATCCAGTTGTTGCATTGATTCGAGAATAAGTTGAATAACAGAATTTGACCTGTGTCAGGTTATTTGGTTTAGGACAATAAGTAGCTAGACTGCAGTCGCTTAATAATCTATTGCTCTCCGTTTATATACACAAGTGAGTATAAGTAAAGAGAGGTAGCAGGATTTGGAAATCAAGTGAAATTTTCTCCAAACTTGAGAAAAAATCACCAAATTTCGTTATGAATTGTCAGGTTAATGGCTTGGAGGAAAACACCAGTACTTTGTGTGAATCAAATACTAAGACCGCCGATATTGTTGCTATGGAAAAACTAATAAAGTGTCAAACGAATTTATTGTTGATATCGATTACGGAGGAGGCCCTATAGATGGTAATGATAATGGTAACAATGATGATGTTCATGAGACGAAGGAGCAACAACAGTACGCTAAGGCAGATAGTTCATTTCTTCATTCAGTTATCAACATGTCCGGAACTCTCATAGGTATTTTCTTCTACTCATTTCTTCTTCGTTGTAAGATAAGAAAGATACCGATTTGTTTTAGAGGAATTCAGGTTGGTCTGGTAGGAATAGTTCCGCATTGCCTTGGCACAGCTGGGATTCTGTTGTTAACATACCTACTGCAATCTTTTCCTTGCAAGCCTGGTTCACAGCAGAGTTTGGTCGACGATGTTGGAAAATTAGGTTCAAGAAGATGAAAAATTCATATGCAGATTGTTGTACTTCTGACTTTCAAGACTCTAAAAGATTTCTTTTAGACAATTATTCCACCCTCCCAATTAAATTGGTGATTAGAACGGATATGCGAAATAATACCTTCGAATATGATGAAAGCCCTATAACAATAAAATTGGATTCAAGGTTTGTACCCCTTGATCCTACCAAGAACATAAAAATATAAGTTTCTAATGATGCTTTAATAGAGAGAAAACATATTAATTTGATAATTATAAATTACTCTAAGGTACCATCACATTTATATACACGTTACTAAAATACCACTTTAACTTCTCCATCCAGACCCACTAATAAAGTCATATCAAACTGACTTCAGTCAAAAACAAATTTACGCGATTATCTAACTGACCTCATCTATTAATCAACGTACGAAAATGTTTACTCGTTCACAACTACACATCTATGAAACTGATCAACGTACAAAGATGTTTCGTTAAAAAACAATAGAATTCGATCTGGAACCGTACATTTGTGATTAGAGCAATGATCAGGATTAATTAAAAAATTGGGATCAATTCCATTTAGGGCTGCACATGGTTCGGTTCGGTTCGGATCGGTTTTTGCCCTAACCATTACCAAAACTGAGTGTTTCGGTTTTTCGGTTTTGAAAACCGAGTGTCACCATTAAGTTTTTTGGTTCGGTTCGGTTTTTAACCGTCTCGGTTTCAGTTTTTTCGGTTCGGTTTCGGTTTTAACCAAAAATTTCACTTAACAAATTTGTCAGGTTCTATTTCGGCATTCCTGTAAACTACAATAATAAGTTACAGTAGAAGAACAAGAACAACAAAAGTAACAAAATTCTTTATCCCAAATAGTACTGACGTGGATCCCTTCAACTTAATTGAGTTTACAGAAATTAATTGAGCTTACAGAAATAAACAGACCCCAGAGTTCAGATCCAAAAAGGAAGATAACAGGCGTCTTAGATCCTCTTCAACTTCTTGTATCTGCTCGCCACTATTGTGATCCCCAAGCCTGAGAAAGACTAATTTATGTTTAAGTTACTCTACTTACAAGAAGAGTAGAATTCCATGTTTATGCATCTTCTTCTTCTGATGACAATAATAACAAGCTGAAAAATGACAAATCAAAACCCATTTCTGTTAACTAACTAAGAACAAATCAGGGAATGAAGACAGTAAATCTCAAAAATCATGGGTTTTAATTACATGCATCATTTATTAAAAATTTCTCTTCGGACTTGGTAGGGGTAAAAAGGAAGTATTTCGAGCATCTGGGTGTATATAGAAATAGGATTAGAAACAAAACCATGTTGGTAATAGAGTTTAAAGAATCTAATTAGACCACGGATAATGATTTTTACTCACAAACATAGACATAATCTAATTAAGCTCAGATGAAGTAGAAAAAATAAATTAAGGTGCTGAATGAACAACAATGAAGTGATGATAAAGATCATTTTTTCCTCTAAATAAAGTAAAATAATTCTCACCTTTTTTTTTCTTCTTGTGAATTCCCAGCTCCAACAACAACAAAAGACAGCAAATCCAGACGAGATAAAAAAGATTCTCTAATAAACTCTCTTTTCTCTCTAAACTAAAAATTCATGGTTTGTGAGTAATAGAACAGAAATGTACAGATTAGATCCGATTCCGCATAGAGAAAGGAAAAGAGGAAAACCAAAAGGGGAAGAGAAGAGGGAGGTGTGCAGAGAAGAGGGAAGAAGAGAGAGGCGCAGGGAGAGAAGTGAAAAAAACTAGGTTTTTTCTTTTTATATACTAGGGTTAGAGATCAACGGCTAAAAACCCTTTGAATCCAATGGCTATTATTAATCGGTTTTTTCGGTTTTTTGGTTCGGTTCTAGGGTAGAACCAAAACCGAACCAAGATTAATCGGTTTTTTTTTTCAAAACCGTGCATCACCATTAGATGTTCGGTTCGGCTCGGTTCGGGTTTTTTTGGCTCGGTTCGGTGCGGTTTTGCCGGTTTTTCGGTTTTTTGTGCAGCCCTAATCCCATTAGCGGAAAAAAACATCAGATTCCCTTCTCTTTTCTCTTTCCCGTCTTCTTTCGGAGAGAAACTAGGTTGGGTTTTTTGGAGAGAAACTTCACTAGGGTTTTCACAGAGAAACAAGGTTAGAGAAAGTAGAGAGGAGGAAATGTAGAATCCAGCCATTAATTCTACAAGAAGTGAAAAGTGTTTGTAAACGTGGGTAAACCATGGAGGATTCAACAGAGGTAAAGTTATAAACCCATACTATGATTTCGTCTATATTTACGAACCCATTGTGATTACTAAAAATCTGGTATTTTTGGGATCATAACCAAAAGTATATAAACTCCAAAAAAATACATTTTCTTATCCTGAATCGCTTCACCATAACATTTTGAAAGTAAAAACAAAGTTATCAAAGTAAAATGAAATGACACAAGACTTTATCTGATTCAATCAACAAAACTATTTAATACAAAAATAAATAATTTGGATCCATTGGTATGATCAAATTTACATTTTTGCAGAAGAAAAAAAAAAGAGAAATAATCTATACTAATGAGATGACTTCATATAAATCATAATGATAGACACATTTTAGTGTCTAATTTGCACCTTAATTTCTAGCTAGTTAGTATTCGATTTTGCGTCTATTACGTGTTTTTATGCTTTTGTAGGTACATTAGAAGAATAAAGATTTGTGGAATAATCGGCTCAAAAAGTGTTAAAGGCACCCGGGAAAATGGATCAAGGCACCCACACTTTGGATTGGGGCACCCTTGGATCGGGCTGAGCTGGATCGGGACTCATCGGAGAAGCTGCTGTGTACGATGTTCAACTAATTTTCGAGTTTTTTTCCGCTCCAAATTGTCCCACACACTAGAAGATATCTCATACAAGTCATAACATGTGAATAGATAGCAAAGAATGCCGAGAAATCTGCTCGGGAATGTGATTTTGGCCGGAAAAAGGAATCACTCTTTGATTCGGATTTGGGAAGATTCTAGAGTGT
>JAJJMC010024063.1:988077-1051886 GCA_023531435.1 Papaver californicum | reverse complement strand
GTTAATTAATTTTGATAGTCCATGCTTGTGATTTACCTCTGTTTGTTCGCATAACAAAACCAATTTTGTCAATTACTTGCGCTTCAATAAATTTAAAAAGAATTATCTGATTAATCACATAGGCTGTTAGAATTACCTGATTCCTGATTCCTGGTCCTTTTAAAATTATTCAAAAATCATCTTTAGGTTATTTAGTCCTTTTCATACTCCTGGAATTTTCTAGAGTTAATTTAAATCATTATTTTCTAAGATCATTACCTTTACAAGTTCGAGAAACGATCACCTTATTTACCACTATTAAAATTACATCATAATCATAATCATGTTAATCATGAATCAAATGAACTAAAACAATTACATAAATTTCATACCTAAGCCCTTTGCTTTAACTTTAATGCCTTCAATCTAATTTCCGTTTTGATTTTCCAACCCCTTTCCCTGTTAATGAGGTTGGTATTTATAGCTTAGTTGATGGAGCCCACCAATCTACCTTTCCACATATTTATTTTTATCCATTCTTGATGCAATGTGTAATTTCGCAAAGCCTATTTGCAATTCCCGCACGGTCTGATCGTTCCTTCCGCAAGTCTTAGCCTGCGTACTGCCTGTTTTCCGTAGTTTCTTACGGATTATCCCGCACTTCTCCTGCGGTCTTTATAGTTAAGTTATTATTTTGGATTGGAATGACTGTTGCGACTTTACTTGAATCATGGCATGTTAGACACGTAGCTATTTAAAGTGATTCATCATGCTTTAATTCTTTGCGTTCCGCTGCTTAGAGAGTCGATACGTGTCAATCATGCATCGATACTCATTATTACTCTTTATTGTGTCAGGATTTCCCGCAACCTGTTGTCAGTCGAGCAATTAAAGTTGTCTGTCTTGATCAGTGCACTTTACTTTCCCGCTACCTACTTGTAAGTCAGGCAGCAAGGCTATCTGTTTTGTGCAGTGTGCTTACTTTTCCGCAACCCACGTGTCAGTCATGCATTAAAACTTTCAGGATCACTTTAAAGATTTTGCAGCTGTCAATTCAACGCTTTCAAAAGACTTTGTTCCATTGTTTCTCGTCTCATCATAGCTCGCTACTTCTCCAATATTTTTCAAACACGTGTGCCTCAGATTTTATTCTCTTACAATTTGCCCCATTTTCCTTTTTTTTCAAATTTTGACAGTTGTTAAAAAAATTTGAAAAAAGCAAAAATAATGATTACCTTTCTATTTCCCACGCCTGCAATAACTCCTTGTTACAATTTCTCCTATTTTTTCGCTAGCATTAACTCACTTTTGCACGTTTTCTTCATTTGGCATTTTTCGAGGAAATCAAATCTCTGAACTTTATTTCTTTTCAGTTTTCGACGGTTCGTCAGTTTCAGCTTACTCATATTTAATACCAATTATTTTCTTCATTCCATTCTTTACACCTTTTGTCTTCTTCTTCTTAAAGTTGCAGCACTTTTCATTCCTTCAAGCTTTTCAAAGATTCTTCAATATCTTTTCATTCTTCTCAACTTCTGCAATTCAAAATTCTCTCATCGGAATCCAGTCTTTGCTATTATCAAAGTATTCTTGCTATACTCTTTTACTCCTCTGTAAGTTATTCCTTTGTTATTATTTTCCTTGTTTGATTGATTATTCTTCACTGTCATGTAGATTCTTTTGAGTTTAAGAGTGAAGATGATGTTGATGCCCCTACCTGTGTATTACTTATTGGAACGAACAATGATTGTGAAGTGGTTGAATTTTCTTTTGATGATTGGTTATTCTGACATGATTCCTGATTTCTCTTGATTATAGAATAATTGTTATCTTATTGTTCTTTTATTTTGTTACCTTCTATTCTGTTCTTGCCTTTTGATCTTTAGTAATCTTATTTTTTCCTTCTTCCCTGTGTAGATAGAAATCTATCATGGCTGAAAAAGGTAAAGCTCGAGTTTCTGATGATGCTTCTCGTCAAGATGATCAACCTTTACACAGGATGCCATCCCTTTATCCTGTATCGAGGAGTCATCCTTTGGAACCCGCAAGGCCCGTAAGTGTCCAAGCAGTGAATAATCATGTTCCTAAAGACAAGCGGGCTCATAAAAGTTGTAGCTTCAGGTCTATGGATCTCGAAGAGTTTTAAAGGATCCATGGTCTCGAAGGATTCAAAGTCTCCTTTTTTGATTGCGCTTCCGATGAAATTTCCCTGGCAACGATAAATGGTTTTCAATATACCAATGATAGATTATTAATTCCCGCAGGAGCTATAGATGCGGGCTTACAGCTTCCTTTGTACCAAAAAGAGAATCCTTATCAATTTGAAGTCCTTGCGAGTCGTAATCAATCTCACCAAGGCTTAGTGTGATCAGTTGCACAATACAATGGAAATTAGTGGAGAATACTTGATGAATGCAGCTTACGTAGCCAAGGAAGGACCAGGTTTACATGCTACGTTCCGGACATTTGGTTAAGCAAATATTATACAGTGGCAAATTTCCATGCCACGTATGCGAACAATATTTCCGCCAAGAACTACAAGAATTGGAGTGTTGGCCCAAACCGCAAAGGTGGGAAGGGGTTCCGTTTACTATAGTAGATTGACAACGCGAAACTGAAGTATGTTCAGGGAATAATGATTTCTCTTAGGGAAAGAGTTCGGGAAGATCACGACTATAAATGGTATCGCACCCCTCTCCTTATTGAAGGTCCCTGGGTCTTCGGGTCTGCTTCTAAAAGTGTAGTGTACGACCTTCTCATTCGTTTCAACGGTTATTACCCTTACAGATTAAATTTTTCTGATTTCAAGTTCGCTCTTTTCAGCGAGGTACGTAGTTTTGCTTGAGTATAAATATATTGCTTAGATTATAGTTTTCGTTTGATAGTAAAAAAAATTCTTTTTTTTCTTTTTATAGTCGCAAATTGAGTCGGAGACTGAGCCGCTGGATGATGAAGTCACTCAGGATGAAACGAGGTTAAAACGCAAGGCCGCACCTCTTCCAGAAAAGGTATTATTTTATCCGTTGACTTCTTATATATTTCTTTTAGAATTTCCTTTGATGAAGCATTGCGGTATATTTACAGGGTCGGAAGAAAGTGAAAGGCGCGCCCCGTGCTTCTACAGATAGGGAAGAGGGTGAGATTCATGATTCTCCTCTCCATCATCCACGATCTAGGGGTGAAGGAAGTTCTGATGTAAAAGGGCAAGAAGGAGGTCAATGTATTCCCTTTATACTAACGAATTCGAATCTGCGGGACAACATGATGCCGTGGAAGAAACCTCGCAGATTCCGAAGGATTCCTCGGATCAAGTTATTGTCCCTGATCCTTCTTTCTATCTTAAATTCTCTCCTCTACCTGGGGATGAGCCGCTTGAAACTGCTTCTAATGAAGATGAGACGACTGATGAAGAGGATCGCAACCCTCAGGCATCTGTTGCAGAGGGAAGTAGTGGCCCCGCAATCACATGTCACGGAAACAGAGGTGGCCCCGCAAGCACAAGTTGCGGAAACAGAAGAGACGGAAAGCACCAGTACAGCGAATAATGTTCCCTCAAGCATCATGACAAAAGCTATTCCTGTTAGGCCTGCTGGTGCGAGCGGGGTTGATGCTGATGAAATTGAACAGAACCCAGAGTTTCCTCAATCGAGCAGAAAAAAGGAAGTCGCGGAGGCTTCTTTTCTCTTAAATAAAGAAGAAGAAGCTTTCAGATGGTTCATGTCAAAGAATCTTCTATTCGTTCCATTCAATTCTCTTCCGGTCAAATCCGATAGTTCTTCCGTTTCTCGATTGCGCAAATCTATGGAATATGTTCCATACGATGTGGTTAGAGATGCTTGGTTAAAAGATCAAGGAGAAGATGTTGATCCTTCGTTCCGCATCATCGAGCCCTCTTCGATTGCGGATACACTTGCACTTGCGGATGGACAAGTGTATTCCTTCCCTCAACAAACTCTTGTACAGGTATTTTAACTGTCAACTTACTTATTAATTTCTTCTTATTCCATATACTAATTATAGTTTTAATTTCGTAGCTTGGTCGGGGTCAAAGCGCCTTACACACTGCGTATCAATTCTACAAGGCGCGGTCCTCCATCATGGAGTCCCAATTCAGAGCTGTGGAAAATGACGCCTTGGACCTGCAGCTAGAGAATGATAAACTCCGCCAACAAGTGTTGAATCTTCAGAACCAAGGTTTTGTTCTTTTTTTTAGTTGCTTTTTCCTTTATTTTATTTCTCGTCTTCTGAACTACTTTATGGGATCAGCGGGGGATTCAGAACTTGTATCTAGGATGCATCATAGGATTACGCAGTTAAGAGATCATGTTGTAAAAGTTAATAATGAGAATGCGGAGGTCAAGACAAAATTCAATGGTCTTGTGGATAGTCATGATTCGGTTATTCAGAAATATAATAAATTAGAGTCACAACATCGGCTTTTATATGTGGAAAAAGTTCGCAAGAAAGTAGAGTTTGACGCCACTTTGTTGTGGACTAAAGGTTGCGTTTCTGAAGCACGGACAATGTCCGAAAAATTAGAAGAAAAAAACCGCAAGCTTTGCATAGAGAGGCAGAATATCCTTTCGAGATTTTCCCAATATGATTCATATCATCATTCAAAACTTTCTTGATATATCGCGCAGCTTATTGAAGACAGAGACAACTCTACTGCAGAGGCTTATGCCATGGGAAAAGCCCTTTCGGATGCTCAAACTACAATTCTAAACTTATCTGATTCTGTTCTTCATCGCGAGAGCGATATTTTACGGTTACACAAAGAAATGACCAAATGCACATCTAAGTTAAACCATTTGCGGGATAATGAAACAGAGTTATCTCAGTGTCAACAGCATCTTGAACAACTCAAATCCAATTACAACAAGCTTTCAGAAGAATATGATTTCCTTGATATTACGAAAGATGCCATGGGTCGTGAGCTAGAAGAGTTTGAATCCCTCGCAAGAGGTATCTTATTTTATCGCAAACTCCAAATTTAATATTATTTCGTTATTAGTTAGTTCGTTACTTTAATTTCAGGTTTTGAAGAAAAGTTTAAGGATGCAACGGCAAGAGTTGTTAAGGCTGAGGGAGAGCTTGGTGCCGCAACTTCTAGGATTGAAGAACTCAATAAACAACTTGAGATATCTTCTGTTAAGGTTAAGGAAGCACAAGCTCAGCTTGAGCTTGCCTCCACAAAAGCCGATAAAGCGCAAGCTCAACTTAAACTTTCTTCTTCCAAAGTTAAGAGTATTGAAGAGACTCTAAAGCATGAGGCTTTGAAGAACGAAAGCCTTGTTCGGGATTTAGCTACCGAAAGAGGGAAAATAAACTTTTTGAAAAATAGAATCCAGATATGTGAAACTGCAATAACTTAATTCAAGGTGGAAATTGTAAATAGAAAAGCTTATATTGAATGGTTAAGAGTCGAAGTTAAAGCTAAAATTGCAAAAGCAGTCAATAACACTCTTGATAGAGTAGAAGCTGATGGATTTACAACAGTTTATAAGCGCCGATATGTTCCAAACAATCCTCCCTTCAAAGGAACTACTCCTGCTTCTTAGCTTTCTTTTTGTTGTTTTGTTCTTCTTCATTCCTTTATTGCAGTTGCTTTTTCATTTTTCCTTGTAACATCAATTTATTGTATGAGTGTAATTTACTTTAGTCGCAAGGATGTTTTTATAACTTGTGTTATATTATGGGTGTAGCACATGTCTAACTCCACTCGGGACAGGAGGAAGTTAGGATGCGGTCCCGAAAGTCTCATAAATTGGAGAAAGATACAACAATTAGAATCACATTAGGCACTTCTGTTGGCGAAAGACCCAACAGTCATACACTCATAGACATTCATATGGATTTTCTTAGAGAGGTTACATTTGTAGATTTACCTAATATGAACTCGGATTGTCGTATAATCGTATTGCTACCTGTGAGCAATTCCCGAAGTAAAGAGTACCTGATATAAAAACCAATATGATGTTAAACATCTCTATTGTGATAAATCTCATAGTCATAGATACTTATCTGGATCTTTTAGGAAGATTGCATTTAATATGCATTACCTATTTCAAATACAATTATTTTTTTTTTTGCACGATTGCATTATGGATCAAGGATAGTAGGTTTTGAGATATTGGGTGTTCCAAGGATGTCGCAAAATTCCTCCATCCATATTTCGCAAGTGGTACGATCCTTGTCCTGCACTGCCTTGTATAATATAAGGTCATCCCCACGTAGGTGCAAATTTTCCCGCTGCTTTATCTCTTGGGTATTCCTGGATTTGCCGCAGAACATATTGTCCTTCTACAAAATTCCGCATCTTTACTTTTTTACTGTGTTCTCTTGCCAGTCTCCTTTGATAATTCTCCATTTTTTGAAGTGTAAATTCTCTTCTTTCTTCTAGATCATCCAACTTTTCCAACATTAAATCTGAATTTAAATTTTTCTCCCATGCCTCTGTTCTTGTAGTGGGTAGAATGACTTCCATTGGAATAACTGCTTATGTTCCGTAAGTAAGAAGAAATGGTGATTCTCCAGTGGATTCTCTTCTAGTTGTACGGTATACCTATAATGTATTATGAAGCTGTTCACACCACCGTTTATGGTGACCATCAAGATTTTTCTTTAGATTCATGGAAATTGTCTTATTTGTTGTTTCAGCTTGCCCATTACTTTGCGGACAAAGCGGAGTAGACTTATTCTTTTGAATATTAAATGCTTCAAAAAGCATATCAATATTTTTTCCTTGTAATTGATGTCCATTATCCGAGACTATGGCCACCAGAATTCCAAATCTACAGATTATATTCTCAAATATGAATTTAAGAACATCGGTATCTCTAATATGTGCAAGAGATTTGGCTTCAAACCATTTAGTGAAATAATTTGTGGCTACAATCACATATTTTCTCTTTTTAGTTCCTTCTACCAATGGTCCAACAATGTCTATCCCCCATTTTACAAATGGCCAAGGGCTGAGCAACGAATTAAGTTCTGTTGCGGGAGCTTTTATCTTTTTTGCATAACGCTGGCATTCTTCACACCTTCTTACCATGTTTTCCGCATCTTTATGCATAAATGACCAATAATAACCTTGTGTCTTTACCTTTAAAGCTAGTGATCGTCTTCCGTTATGATTTCCCGCATCACCATAATGTATATCTTTGAGGATTCGCAGCCCTTCCTTTCGTGATAACATCGAAGTAACGGTCCCAAAAAAGACTTTCGGTAAAGAATTCTATCCCGCAACTGATAATTTACAGATCTTGATTGCACCTTCCATGCTTCTTTAGAATTTGCGGGCAATATTCCATTTTGCAAATATTGATGGACCGAAACTCTCCAATCTTCTTCGGTTTGGTGATTTTCTATTTTGTGCGCGAAATTTCCTTTATTTTGGATAGCTACGTCTTCAATATCTTTCTCCATTTGTTCTTGCATATTTTCAACTGCCCACAACTTGATTGATAGTTCATAAATACGCCCAATTTTTACAGTTGTTGTATTTCGATCCTTTATCATTGAAGAAATATATGCTAATGCATCAGCATGTCGATTCTTATCTCTGGATAGATGCCGAAAGGTTATATTTGGAATCTGAAGCGCCAGTCTTTGCACAAGATTTTTATATTCTATCAAGTCTTCATCATACGCTTGATATCTTAATTCAACCTGTCGAATTATTAATTGTGAATCACTTGTGAGTCGGACATCGCTTATCCCTAACTCAATGATAAGTCTGAAGGCGTGAACCACAGCTTCATACTCCAATATATTATTTGTATGTTCATCGAACTCGAGGCGGAATGAATGTACCATTCTATCCCCTATAGGAGTTGTAACTACGATTCCAATTCCAGCACCTTCTTTATTCCTGGCTCCGTCAACAAATACTTCCCATCTTCTGGGATTCACAGAATTCAAGATATCTTGAGGGTCACCATCTTCAATTCCTGGTAGACCTTGAAATTTTGTATTATAAAACAATAAGTAACCAATATCAATAAAAATTAGGAAATGAAAGATGAAACATGTTCATTTTTAAATCCGGGCAAACCTTGAATTTCGAAGTTATCGTCCAGCGGAAATTCCGCAAGGAAATCAGCCAAAATTTACGACTTTTGTGCAGTTTGTAATTCGAATAATATGTCGAATTGCTCGAGTTGTGCATTCCATTTTGCTATTCTTCCGACTTTTCCTGCATTCTTTAGTACTGACTCCAGTGGTGCTTTGCTTGATACCCGCAGATAATGTGTCAGAAAATATGTACGTAGTTTTTTGGTAGAAAACACCATTGCTAAGATTAACTGTTCAATTTTCGTATAATTTCTTTCTGCAGGGTTCAAAGTATTACTAATGTAATACACTGGATTTTCAATCTTTTCATTGGTCCGGACTAACACCGCACTTACTGCGTCTTCGGTTGCCGCAATATATAAGGCTCGAATTTCTTCAGGATTTGGCTTTTGCAGTGCAAGTAATGTTACGAGGTATACCTTGATATTTTGAAAATATTGCTCACATTTCTCATTCCATTCGAATTTATTTTTCTTTTTTAAAACATCAAAAAAGGGTTTGCATCTCTCTGATGATCTTGCGATAAATCTGCTTAATGCGGCTAAACATCCATTTAGCTTCTGAACTTCTTTAACATTCCTTGGAGATGGCATGTCTACTATTGCTTGAACTTTTGCAGGATCAACTTCGATTCCTTTTTTAGTAACTAAATATCCCAGAAACTTCCCTGAAGTGACCCCAAAATGCACTTGTCAGGATTGACCTTCATTCTATATTTCCGCAAGGCTTGAAATATCTCTTTCAAATCTTGTAAATGATTTGTTGCAAGTTTGTCATCCACATAAACTTCCAGAGTATGTCTTATCCATGGTTTAAAAATTGCGCCAACCAGCCGTTGATATGTTGCTCCGGCATTTGTTAATCTGAATGGCATTCTGGTGTAACAATACAAACCGCGTGGAGTAAAGAATGTAGTGTGCTCTTGATCTTCTTCAGCTAGTGCGATCTGGTTATACCCTGATTGTCCATCCATAAAGGATAAGGCTTCATGACCTTCAACAGCGTCTACCAATTGATCTATGCTGGGGAGTGGATAACTGTCTTTCGGGCATGCTTTATTCAAATTGGTGAAGTCTATGCAAATTCTAACACCTCTATTCTTCTTTGGTACAATCACCATGTTAGAAGATCCAAGCCGGGTATCGCACCTCTCGGATAAATCCCGCATCCATGAGATTTTTTAATTCATTCTCTACTGACTCACGGTATTCGGGCGCAACTTTACGTATACGTTGCCGAAAAGGTGTGGCATCGGAGTGTATATGCAGTTCGTGTTGTACAATATTTGGGTCAATACCTGGAATGTCCTCCATTTTCCATGCAAATATATCTTCAAAATCTCGAAGTAATAAGATCAAATTTCGCTCCCTTTCCGTCTCCATCAACGTCCCAATCCTTATTAGCTTGGGAAACTCTTCTATTGCTATATTAACAATTTTGGTTTCCTCTATCGGGGTAAATGTGGGTTTGGGAGCTCCTAAAAATGTGGGAGCCCCCTTTGGTTGCTATGCTGGATGATTCCCTTGATCTTCTTTTGATATGCTTCCTTTTTCATCAACATCTTCACTTGTTTCATTTATCGCCTTTTTCCCATCAGACTGACTCATATACTGGTCTAGGGCATCTTCTTTTGCCTTCATTTGCATTCCTTTTTCTTATTTTGTTGTTGCTGTTGTCGTTCTTCATTCATACGAACTTCAGCTAGGATGCAAGATTTTGCTTCACTTTGATCTCCTCTTATCTCCATTTCTCCTTGTGGTGTTGGAAACCGCAAGTATTGGTGGTACGTTGAGGTTACTCCTTTTAACTGATGAACCCAGTGCCTACCGACGATGGCATTGTATGGAGACGGAGCTTTCACTACACTGAATTTCGTCAAAATACTTATCGGACCTGCAGCAACATCAAGCAAGATCTCCCCTTTTGGTTTTGAAACTGATCCATTAAACCCATAAATTGTATAGCAAGAAGGAGTTAGTTGACCATCTTCTAATCCCATTTTTCGAAAGGTATCATAAAACAGCACATTAAGGGAACTGCTCCCATCCATAAGAATTTTCCTTACGTTTCATCCCGATACAAGCAGTGTAAGTACCAATAGATCGTTGTGGATTTCAACCTCTTGATCAACCTCATTTGCAGAAAAAGTTAATGGGGACGCCATCCATCCTTCCCATGATTCAGTAACTCTTCCCGTAACCTTGAAGACTTCATGATTCAGACTCTTTTATGCAATTTCATATTGATCGCTGCACTCATGGATGATTGGCCTGACTCAGAATATATGATCATGTTTATAGTTTGATTATTTCGAGGAATATTTGCTTCTTTTCCCTTATTAAGCCTTGGTAGTCGATCAGTTGTTTGAATGAATTCTTTTAATTCCCTCGCGTCAATTAACCTTTGCACCTGCATTATTAAATTTCTGCATCGGTTTGTGGAATGGCCCCGATAACAATGGTATTCACATTACTCTTTTGAATTTTGTGTATGTTCAGGTTGTTGTTATTTTGTTCGTGGCCAATGAAAATCTTCTTTATTTTTTATTGCATTTAAAATTTCAAAATAAGGATATTGAGTTTAGTAAAGATTTGTTCCTCAAATTGTTGGATAAACTTTCTTCTTTCGTCCATCTTTGTTCGCTTTGATTCATTATTCAGATATGTTCTCGCAAGCCTCTTTTCGGTTCCGGATGATGGTTCTATTGAATTGTCCCTTTTTGCATTCCCTTGTGGTGGTGATATTATTCTCGTATGTTTCCTCTGAATGTCTTGCAATCTTGCGCATTTTTCAATGATATCTCTGAGATCTCCTTTGGTTTTTGGATTTGTATTATGGATATCTACAAAGAGTTGGCTTTCCCGATTGGCGATTCCCCACTTGTAATTGTTGATCACAACCTCTGGAGTTACATCCCCAATTGCTTGGCAGATCGTTTTCCAACGATCTGTATAATCTCGAATGGTTTCTTCTGCTGATGAGGCAAGTGAGTACAGCTTATCCATCCCTGCATCTGCGGGACGATTGTACATGTACGCTTCCAAGAACTTGCGGGTTAACTGCGTATAAGAATTTACCGACCCTTCTGGTAAATTTTCATACCACGCCAAAGCTATTCCTTTCAAACTCGAAGGAAAAAACCGGCACATAACAATGTCATCTTGTTCCCAACGTGTCATACAGCGATTGTAATATTTCAAATGAGTCGTTGGGTCTTTTGTTCCTTCGTAACATTCGAAAAGGGGAACACTACATTCGTGCGGTATTGATGTATATGCCATATGTGGTGCCAAAGGTGTCCTTCGGGCTTCTTTTAACACTTCCTTTAATCTTCCACCTTCTTTATTCTTTAAATTTTTAATTTCTTCCCGCATTTGTTCCATATCCTCATAGTATTTTTGCCACCTGTCGTTATGCAACCTTGATCCATCAAAATTTAATCTGTCTGGTTCATTTTTTTGACTCAAGGGTTACACCACCATTACTCGTTGATCTCTATTAACCTTCGTTCTTCTTCGTGCAGGTCTGCTGGAGCTTGCTTGTTGTTCCTGTGTTTTAGTTATTGACGGTTACGTACCGTGTTGGACTCTTTCTTTAAGTGCTTGATTTTCTCTGGTCAACAATGCAATTTGTTCCGCACAAACTCGTCGTTCCTCTCGCATTGCATTCATTTCTTCCATTAACTGTTGAAGATGATCAATACTGTTTTGAGAACTTTTTTGAGATGAATGATTAGTTGGGTGGGCTTCATAATCACTTATGTGGTCATTACTGGGTCCTTGCTCTTGTTATCTTCTCGGCATCTTGATCCTGCACGCCTCTTTGTGACATTGTCCTCATTTGTATGCACTTTTGTGGTGATGTTCTTCTGAACTCAAACTCATGTTGGTGTAGGAATTTCTTGTCCAGTATTCTAAAAGAGATCAAGTAATGAATTATGTGTTTCAAAAGATTTTATCCTTCTCAATAAAACACAATTTGGTTGAAACCAAATGGTACATATTATCACAGTATCAAAAATTTAGTTGGAAACAAAAATCAAGGACCTAATAAATATGACATGTTGCTAAGTGAACATTTCTTGAATTTGAGAAATATGGTACAGAATGGTGAAAAATAAAGAAAATTAATCATAATAACCAAATTTATATATTCATCAACTGTCTAGTTTTAGAAAAAATCATATTTTTCAACCTTTTCATATGAACCTAAATTATTGCTCTTTAAATAGAATATGACTCAATATTTTAACAACAAAATTTCGTCAGGTAGAATAAATTCTTTACTCGTCTCTGTTTCTAGCGCCAAATTGTGATTACCAAAAATCTGGCATCTTTGGGATCACAACCAAAAGTGTATAAACTCCAACAAAATACATTTTCTTATCCTGAATCGCTTCACCATAAGATTTTGAAAGTAAAAACAAAGCTATCAAAGTAAAATGAAATGACACAAGACTTTATGTGATTCAATCAACAAAACTATTTACATCCAAAAATAAATAGTTTGGATCCATTGGTATGATAAAATTTACATTTATACAGAAGAAAAAAAAAGAGAAAAATATATACTAATGAGATGACTTCATATAAATCATAATCATGTTAATCATGAATCAAATGAACTAAAACAAATACATAAATTTCATACCTAAGCCCTTTGCTATTACTTCAATGACTTCAGTCTAATTTCCCTTTTGATTTTCCAACCCCTTTCCCTGTTAATGAGGTTGGTATTTATAGCTTAGTTGATGGAGCCCACCAATCTACCTTTCCACATATTTATTCTTATCCATTTTTGGTGCAATGTGTAGTTCCGCAAAGCCTATTTGCAATTCCCGCACGGTCTGATCGTTCCTTCCGCAACTCTTAGCCTGCGTACTGCCTGTTTCCCGTAGTTTCTTACGGATTATCCCGCACTTCTCCTGCGGTCTTTATAGTTAAGTTATTATTTTGGATTGGAATGACTGTTGCGACTTTACTTGAATCATGGCATGTTAGACACGTAGCTACTTAAAGTGATTCGTCATGCTTTAATTCTTTGCGTTCCGCTGCTTAGAGAGTCGATACGAGTCAATCATGCATCGATACTCATTATTACTCTTTATTGTGTCAGGTTTTCCCGCAACCTGTTGTCAGTCGAGCAATTAATGTTGTCTGTCTTGATCAGTGCACTTTACTTTCCCGCTACCTACGTGTAAGTCGAGCAGCAAGACTATCTGTTTTGTGTAGTGTGCCTTACTTTCCCGCAACCCACGTGTCGGTCATGCATTAATACTGTCAGGATCACTTTAAAGATTTTGTAGCTGTCAATTCAACGCTTTCAAAAGACTTTATTCCAGTGTTTCTCGTCTTATCATAGCTCATTATTTCTCCAATAGTTCTCAAACACGTGTGCCTCAGATTTTATTCACTCACACCCATACCATGATTTTGTTGTTTTCATCGTTTTCGCTGTTTATTTTTGCATCCTATCACTTTATGGGTTTAGCGTTTTTGATTTGTGTGAAATCTTTGAATGAAATCTGCATTTAAGGGTTTTTGATTTGTGTCATTAAACTGAATTTGCTGAAATCTTTTATATTAGAGTTTCTGATTTTGTGTTATTAAGTGATGAAATCTTTGAAATATTTAGTGGTTTTATTGTTGAATGAATCTGAATTGGGATTTGGGTTTTTATGCAGAGGGTATGTTAAATACAGGGATATAAGTGTTCATGTGCTGGGTACTAAGACATGGTTACCATTCACCAACATTGACAGAGAGCTTATTCATTTGAAACTATTTGAGGAGATGGTTCATACTAGGTTATGGCTTAGTGATAGACAAAGAGTGAGTTTGTTGTGGTGGAATGGTGACCCCAATTTCCCTGAATTTTTAGTGACTGATGAAGAATCTTTTAGGTTTTGGGATGAGGCTATACCTAATGCAAAGGGGTTTATTGAACTGGATATGAATGTGCTTCATCCTGATGATTTGGTTTACACAGACAACATAGCACATCCAAATGTTCAGGTTAGGAGATCACCCAGACTTACAGCTAAACAGAGCAACTCTGTTGTACAAGGTAGTTGTTCAAGGAAGCTTTCTTTTGTAGATTTGCTGAATGAAGTTCAGCAAGGTAGTTGTGTGAGTCAAGCAAGTGTGAGTGTTTTTGACTTCCACCCATTACTTAGTTATGTTATTGAAGTCTGAAGTTGGTTAATTTGGAGAACAATTGGAAAAAAAAAAAGTTTGTTTCTGCTGGTGTAAAAAAACTAGGGTTCTTGACCGTTTTTATAGGGAAGAAAACGAAGATGACCGTTTTATTTTGCAGATTTAATCTGTTACTTTCATTTTGTATGTACAAGATTATGCCACAGCCCGTTATAAAGTAGACCGTGTGAGATGCACGTGTTAAGATGGAATCCTAACTCGGTTCTAACTCAGTTAAAAGGTGTTTCAGTCTTTTATTATATGACAAAAATTGACACTGTCACTTAACGGCCGTCAATTTTAAACTTACCGGAAAAAGTAAAAGTGATGGTAGTTTAGAAAATTTTTATAAAGCGATGGTATTT
This sequence comes from Papaver californicum, assembly GCA_023531435.1. Lineage (NCBI taxonomy): Eukaryota > Viridiplantae > Streptophyta > Magnoliopsida > Ranunculales > Papaveraceae > Papaver > Papaver californicum. The sequence continues at coordinate 1,037,272 of JAJJMC010024063.1, read as the reverse complement.
TAGTTCAGTGGTTTTCAAAGTGATGGTACTTCAGAAAATAGCCTTTGATAATTTAGAATGGGAGAATATTTTCACTACTTATAGAAGATTCATGTCTATTGGAGATACCTCTTCATCTTCAATAGACATTTCCAAAAATTAGTAATGGTGGTTTATGGGAAGAGACGTGTTTATACAAATTTGAACAACAATTTATTAGGTTTTCACAGAAAAAAAATTCCCCTAGACCCCCACGATCAGCTTGACCACAGCCATAGGAGGGTGATGCCCCCAGTACCCCCGTCGTAGCGGACGGGTGTCTAGCAGTCTATTGATTAAGATGTCCGTAATGGACCGAAATTAGCTAAACGGCGAACAGATATCTATCGGCCTTATCTATAATATACGTCACTAGACCCTAACTAGTTGTATATAGGTGTGTTTATTTGTTATGTGGTTCTAATGAAGCAAAATTCTCTATATCTCTATACGTGCCTTGATATTAAACTCCTTGATCATTTGTCATGGATTAATACAGCTCAAGCTCTGACAGTAATTGCAATCATTATAGCATTTCCCAGTGTATGGTTAAGAGATCTTTCGAACATATCGTTTCTTTCTACAACGGGTATTCTCATGTCGTTTGTAATCTTTGCCACAGTAGGATGTACAGCTGCATTTGGTGGCATTAAAACTAACCAGCATATACCTGTGCTTCGACTACACAAAATTCCTGCAATATCTGGTTTATATATATACAGTTTTGCTGCTCATGTTCTCTTCCCTGATATTTACAAATCCATGAAAGACCCTTCTCAGTTCACTAAGGTGTGTGCCTAATTACATCAATCAGATTGATTCTTATAAACAGCTACATTTGTTTGAAAGCTAAAGTATATCGAGAGATACGAAAGTCAATTATATTTGAACATATATGATTACTAATCTTTCTCATTTCCTGGATAATTAGGTATCCATTGCAAGCTTTGGCCTGGTTACAATCTTCTACACGGCACTGGAGCATGGGTGCGAAATTGTTTGGGTCTGCTCATAATCCATATTTATTTTGCATGTTTTATGCGCAAGAATGATGGTAATTTAGGATCAAGTTTGATTGTATGTAAATAGAAGTTTAACCATAGAACAATGGCAAAAATTGTAGGATATGTCAATCTAACTATGTCAGTGGAGCTACCTCCGTTTAGGTCCATTGGGAACTATATAATGTTTGATGACCCCTTGGCCATTGCATCTTGCGCCAGAATAGCCAAATTGGGCACTAGAGTTTGCTGTTTCTCGAGATGAATACAAACAGATGTATGTCATTTATTAGACTAGTTGGCTGTATTCCAACACTAAATGGCTCATCCAAGTTGCAAATCTGCTGCCAACCAACTTGCATTTTCTTATGCACTTGTTTGGAGTTTGGACTTTATAAGATGCGCAAGTGTATGAAATCATTTATGAAACAATATATATGAAAACATTAAAATACTGACAACATGACTAGAAACCGAGTAGGATTTTAAGGTCAACTCAATGAACTTCAAGCAAGTTGCCGTATTTTGTAGGATAGGTCCAAATTTTGTAATGAATTGTCAAGTTCATTGCTTGGAGGAAAACACTACTAGTACTTTGTGTGATTCCAATGATACTAAGACCACCGGAGATATATCCGGTATCGTTGCTATGGAGATTAAGAAAGAGTCCAAGGAAGTCATATTTGATATCAATTACGGAGGAGGAAGCTCTATAAATGATCATGGTAATGGTGATGATGTTCATGAGACGGAGCAACAACAACAATATGCTAAGGCAGATAGTTCCTTTCTTCATTCAGTTATCAACATGTCTGGAATTCTCATAGGTAGTATTTTCTACTACTTGTCTAAACAATCTTCAAAAATATGACTGTTTGAAGGAACTCAGGTTGGTATGAGTTGGAATAGTTCCACATTGACTAGGCAACAATCATTTCCTTGCAAACCGGTTTTGCAAGGAGAGTTAGGTTGATGACTTTCTAGCAGTTTAGTAATTAAGATGTCGACGATAATGGACCAAATTTAGCTACGCAGCAACTAGATATTTATCGGCCTTATATACGTTACAAGACCCTAGCTAGTTGTAGATAGGTGTGGTTGTTGGTTGTGCAGTTCTGATGAAGCAAAATTATCCTCTCTTTTTTTGTATATATTAAACAGGTCTTGGACAATTATCGACACCTTACGCAGTACAAATTGGTGGATGGGCTTCGGCTTTCCTTCTCATAGGATTTGGGATAGTGTGTGCATATACTTCACATCTATTAGCCGAATGTCTCAGAAATAATGTCAAGTTAAGAAACTATCCAGACATTGCACAGTTTACTTTTGGGAAAAAAGGAAGGCTTATAGCTTCAATCTTCATGTACATGGAAATCTTTATGTCCCTAGTTTCCTTCACAATTTCGCTTCACGATAACTTGGGTCAAGTATTTCTTGGAGTTAAACTCCTTGATTTGTCATGGATTAACACAGCTCAAGCTCTGACAGCAATTGCAATTATAATAGCATTGCCCAGTGTATGGTTAAGAGATCTTTCGAAGATATCATTTCTTTCTACAGCGGGTATTCTCATGTCGCTTGTAACCTTTATCATGGTAGGATGTACTGCTGCATTTGGTGGTATTAAAGCTAACCAATCTATACCAGCGCTTCAACTACGAAACATTCCTGCAGTATCCGGTTTATATATCTTCAGTTTTGCTTCTCATGTTCTGTTTCCTGATATTTACAAATCCATGAAAGACCCTTCTCAGTTCACTAAGGTATGTACCTAATTAAATTGTTTAATTTGATTCTTATAAACAACTACTTTTCTCTTAAAGCTTGAATCTATCTAAAGATGCCAATGTCAATCATATTTGAACAAATTTGATTACTAACATTTCTCATTTCCTGGATAATTAGGTATCCATTGCGAGTTTTGGCCTGGTTACAATCTTCTACACGGCATTGGGGTTCATGGGTGCGAAATTGTTTGGGTCTGGAGTGAGCTCACAAATCACCCTCAGCATGCCAAGACATCTCATTATCACAAAAATAGCATTGTGGGCAGTAGTCTTAACACCACTGACAAAATATGCATTTGAACTAGTTCCCGTAGCGTCGGCAGTTGAGCGGAAACTACCTTCTTCAATGAGTTTAAAAATGAAAATGTTCATTAGGGGTACTGTAGGATCCTTACTGCTCATATTTGTCCTAGTTTTAGCTCTCACAGTTCCTTATTTTGAAGACGTTCTCGGTTTAACCGGTTCACTTGTTAGTATCAGTGTCTCAATCATATACCCTTGTGCTTTTTACATTAAGATCTTCAGGCATCAGTTATCAAAGCTAGCTCTATCGCTAAATGGAGTTCTCATAATTTTTGGTTTAGTTTTGGGGATTATGGGTACTATTTCCTCCTCAAAATCACTTGTACAGAACATTGGAAAACATTGGTAATAAATCCATATTTTGGAATTTTTGATGATGTGAATTTGTTTGTTCCATAGCCCTTGTTAACTGTATTACACCGTCTAATTTATGGTTGATTAGGAAGATTCTGAAATCTCCCTTTAGACAAGAGCTTTATGAGGAGTGCCAAGCTGTTCGCAAAGGCTCGTTTATACTGATGGTTCTTTCAACTAGAACTCACTGAACATGTCCTAAGTGTTAGCTTCTAAAAGGCAATTAATTACCAGAGGAAACTTTTCAGTCTTATGGCTTCAGGAAATAATCTGACGATTTCATGTTTTAACAGCCATTCAGAAAATCACATAACCTTTTATTGTCATTGCTTGCATAATATTGCCATACATGCATATAAACATTGCCGAAGTATATTAATACAACGGACAAGAAAGATTACAACAAAATTTTGAGCATAAAAATATAAAGATGGTTCGAGTATATTCATAATCTCTCTGCGAGGTAGGCAACTTCCACCTACATGCCGAGCTTTTTCGAATAAGGAAAGTTAGGAAACTATAGAGGGTTTATACTGCATTATGTTTGGCTTGCTCCATCAAACTTATGAATTCCCCGAAAACTGGGACAAGAATTATCAAATTGGGTCAGGGCTCAGAAGAATTACAATAAAACATAATTACGTTACAAATCAAAAGCTCATGGTTGGTTAATAGTTTGTAACATTATTGTGGTGCAGGGAAGGAAAAAAATTGTCACTTACCAGAATCTGAGTCATGAGGTCCAGGAGATGCTTCAGGATGATATTGAAGTGACATAATATTTAACGCAGGGAAAGCGAGGCCAGCACAGCTTTGGTCATTTAGATTGACATGTGTCAACTGTACACCTTCTGGAAGCGATGCAGGGTCTACTGCATAATTGTGATTCTGCCAACCAAACATACAAAATAACTATTATGAAGCACGATGAACATCTTATGATATAGCAAGTCATATTCGATATGAGTATGATGTCGGTCATAATACAACAGAATTCAAATACAGCAGCATCATATTCGCCTCAAATAAATCTCTGGAAACACAATAATGTCAGCATTTAAAAGACACTCTAACAGATGAAGATGCCATTAGTTTGACTTTGACATGCTACTCCTAGAAACTGCAGCTACTGTAGCAGGTATAGGCTTGCTACACGGTTACACCACATGTCTATATAAGGGCCTATATACTTTGGAATACTGATATAATAAGGTAAGCTCTAATCATGTAATTTATGTTTAGATGAGGCATATGGCTGCTCTCCATGGTTAGACTTTGTAGTTTTAACAATCTCCCCTTGATCTCAGAGTGTAGCATACCCCTGTTTATCGTTGTAAAAACTATACATATATTTCTGCTTCTTCTTTTTTTTTTTGCCATTCGTGAACATTAGAGGCGTACCAATTTCCTATCTCTAGGTAACAATCATGTCTTCCTTTTTTTTTCTTTTCTTTTTTTTCCATTCATTTCCTGGAACTATCTCTAAGGAATTAAGGATATACTAAGAGGAAGACTCCAAAGTAATAATCATACTGTTTTACTACTTGTTGCACAGTGCCTTATCTGACTCAGCAACCATTTCTTTCATATTTATGGATGTAACACTTAATGTCCCTAAACCTGACTTAAAGGCTAACAGTTCACCCACCTGAGTTTACGGGGTTCCTTAGAGCAGAACAAACGCAAAAAGACTCAAGTGGGCGGCCAGTTTATAATCCAACTACAGTGCACCGGACTTTTATGTATTTCTTGCAAGTTCAGATGCCTTTTTTGATCTATACTCAACCATAACTAAGGAAGTTTAAGAACGCATGCAGTAGTTGGACACTTAAACTGACACACACACACTGAATCATTACTCCATCAAGTGTGGCCAATAACCACCCAGTATAGCCAAACAACTTCAGACAATCTACATCTACTGCTACACTCCCAATGTAGAAGACATGATAAAATCAAGTGTATGAGAGACAAACCTGAGCACTGATCTCGACACGATTTTTACGGAGGTCACGAACCGGATGGTTTCCACCATGATGACCGAACTTCATTTTAAAGGTTTTACCACCCAACGCCTGGCCAAGCAATTGATGACCCATACAAATACCAAAAACAGGAACTTTTCCAATTATTTGTTTTACTGTTTCGACAGCATATGGAACTGCAGAAGGGTCTCCTGGACCATTACTGAAAAGAACTCCATCTGGATTCAACTTAAGAGCCTCTGAAGCTGGAAATGTTGAGGGTACAACAGTAATTTTACATCCAGCAGATGTTAAGCGCCTTAATATGTTATGCTTGATCCCGAAATCATACGCAACAACCTTCAGTGCACCCACCAAAAACAGTTCAGAAATTCCGCATATAACTTCATGGACACAACAGTGTTAAGGGAGTTGCAATACTTACATGAAACCTCTTTCCAACATCATCGCAAGTGTTGAATTCCCATTCTGAACCTGTCTTATCAACCCATTCATATGGAGCATTGCAGGTGACACCACTTATGAGATCGACACCTGCACAGCAGATTTCAGAAGTCCAGATTAATTTTTACAGCTTATGCACAAAAGCATATAGACTGTAAGATTTTAAAGTAAAAGATTATACACGACGTAAATTACGTGGCCACCTGTCTAAAATGAAAAGTACCTACGATTCCTTTAGGCCAATAAATAAAAATTTAATGGGTATAATAGGCACGTGCTGAAGGACAAATGGGGTGAAAATTTGAGAGTAAGTTATATTAGACATGTCCCCAGAAACTTACCAACGATATCCCACTTATGAGACATATCAAGAAGATCTTTGTCAGTTTTGGATCCATCTGTGCTAAGTACACCTTTAAGACTTCCCTCTTGCCTTAATCTACGAGTAATTGCACGTGTGTCCACATCATCTATTGTTGTTTATTAAAGAAGAAAAAAAAATCAACATATTAGGTGAGACCAGAAGCACAATCTACTAGTATAAACTTCAAATTCAGTGTAACATGAAATCACAAAGTAAGAAACCTAAAAACATACATATTCCCATGATGTTCCTTTTAGCCAAGTAATCACTCAGGGGTTCTGTGCATCTCCAATTTGAAGTGCTACATAAAAGTTATCATAAGACATCAGAATGGCTAGGGGAAGAATGCATACTCTGACTGCAGGTTTATATAACAAATAACGAGAAAGCATACCTCGGACTTAAACTTCTAACAACTAAACCGCCAAGGAAGCATTGCTGTGACTCTTCGTCATCTGCTCAGAAAGGCATCCTAACTTTAAATCTCAAATACCGGAGACAAAGGTTTCCACAATTTATCAGCAACAAGAATGTTGCACTTACCAAGGTTAATTCCTGTATTTCCAATATGAGGATTTGTCATTAAAACAAATTGGCCAGCATAACTAGGGTCCGTCAAGATCTCTTGGTACCTGCACAACAGCATCAAATCCTAGATCACTTAATAGTTAATATAAAAAGCAGAAGGACTGTAACTCTCATATTCCAAATTAAGATAAACTACTATGCTTAATTTGATAACTGCACAAATACACTTAACAATAGATATGGACTTTCTAACCTAAGGCACATAAATGATGCAACAATTTACAGAACCTGCAGATACTTATTTTATCCAACTAATGTTGGAGCTTGAACAAGCAAAATTAGCTGAGCAAAGTCTTGTACACAACAAAGTCTTTCTCGCAGGTTTATGAATTCCATGTCTCACACCAAATCTAGGTTAGTTTACCATGAATCCCAGTATATACAACCACATAGCTTAGCCAATCAACAGTCAAACACTAGGCAATGAACTCCATCAGCCCTCATATATTGTATCTTCTTGTCACAAGTGAATCAGATAGCTACAAAGACTAGGTAATAAAGAAATAACCAAGCTACTAAACAAACCCCTACAGCAAAAAAAATCAATTTCTATATCCCAAAATGCCTCAATAAAGATATAAAATCTCCAAAAATAGCTTTCAGAAGGTTCACACATCTAGCAGAAGTGGAAGACGTTGGATAGGAAAGAATCAATAATCTTACAAGTGAAACCCATGCTACTGAAATTTCCATAACTCCAAAACAAGTCGCATATATTGCAACGCGCTGCTACAATTACTTCAGCCAACCAAAACTAATAACTTCAATCACATATTATGAAAGAACGAATTCCTACAGGGTAAAAACACTTTCGTCCACACCATTTTCTTGTATTCACTAACCTATATTTAAATAAGAAAACCGAGGCAATATAGTGAGCACAAGCAACACACACACATTCACAGTGAGCAACAGTAAAACAATATCATATAAAAGGAAATACAGTGTTCACCGAATTAAAAATCTTTTTATCCTACAAATCTACAAAAAAAACACAACTGTGTGAAAAAATACCAAATGCATCAACACAAAATTCAGTTTCAGATACTAATCCATAGTTCACCAAATTCTTTTTATCCTAGAACAAAAACACAAATGTGTGCAAATACCAAATGCCTTTAACACGGATTCAGTATCAGACATACTAACCCAAAAAATCTAGTTTGTTTTCGGGTGAATCATAATCACACCCTTTGGCACAAAACTAACACATACTCACCCTGTCAAAGATGTATTGAATACAACTTCACCAACTTGAGTCCCTGTAGCACCAAATGATTTAGCATTCCATACAGAACCATCTTCAAGCACAAGTCTTGCATCTGCTATCTTCCATGGTCTATCCTTAACGCCTACAACCCCACAAAACAAAACGAAAAAAAATGGAAAATCAAAAAAAGAAAAAAAAAAAAAAAAATCAAACTTGTGTATGCAAGTGAGTACCTAAAGGAGTGTCAATAGAGCCATTTGAGGTAGATAGAGAAGCAGAGCATCGAACAATGGTAAAACACTTGACTGTAGATTGATTTCGATATGTTCTTTGAGATGAAGAGGAGAAAAATGGAGAATTACTCAACAAAAAAGTTGTAGCTGCTCTTGTGGCCATTGTCCCTCTCGCTGTTGTTGCAGCTGCAAAGACTGGAAAGTTAGTTCAGTTAACCTAATTATTTCTTCTTCTTTTTTTTTTGATTGAATCAGGAGGATAATCCAAAGAAATGTGAAATTGAAATATAAAATTTAAGAAAAAACAAAGGGGCGAATTAATGCACTTGAATTTTAGGGCAGTAGATTATACTGCAGCCTTAAGAGGGAGGGAGGGAGGGAGGGAGGGAGGGAATTGAAATGCAGACAGAACAACCCTAATAAATAGATAAAGTGATAAACCCTGGCAGCTAATGGGCCTTGAGGCCTTGAATTTAAAAAAAAGACTCGTATAGGGGCTGCATTAGGATTCAGCGTGACCAAATAATCCGTTAAAGGGTATCCTATGGGCTGTTTTAAATTTTCATATTACCCTTCTATCTATGAAAAAGTCTAATTTACCCTTCAATCAATTAAAACCTAAACAAAACAAAACCTTACAAAATTTTCATTTCAATTCAAAACCTTTCCCTCTCCCTCCATATCTCCTCCTTCTCCATTTGAACCGAATTTCTCCATCGAATCAATTAATTGGCGATTCAAAAATTTCGTCGTCGATTAAACTTTATCGTTTGTGATGAAGAATCCTACAAACGGTGTAGAAGGTAGTAGTGATGACAATCAAAATCAAACTAAACAAACTAATGAAGAAATTGAAGAACAAATCGGTAGTGAAAGAAATCAAACTCCCCAACCACAAAAAATGGTGTATACAAGGTATTCAACAAAACCCATGTTATTTTTAGAACCCAAAAGTGATCGATTTTCTTGTTTTGATTGATGGTTTTGTTAAAAAAATTGGGTTACAAAAAAATTTACGGTTGGGTTCGATTGGAAAACCAACCGTAAATGTATGTTCTGAAGAACTTACGGTTGGGTTCTATTCCAACCCAACCATAACTGGTTTGTTCTACATTTTACGGTTGGATTATTAAAAAAACTCAACCGTAAATAAAAAGGTAGGAGATGAAGATGAAATTTTACGGTTGGGTTCGGAATCGAACCCAACCGTAAAAAAATTTGCACTCAAAGAAAAATTTGAATTTTACGCTTGGGTTCGATTATAATTGCCAACCGTAAATTATTCTGGTTAGTTTAATTTTTTTGTTGATGATTATTTATGGTTAGGTCGGATTTTCAATTCTCAACCGTAAAATCTTCTGTTTAGGTTTATTTTTTGTTGTTGATTATTTACGGTTGGGTTCGATATGTGTAACCCAACCGTAAAAAAAGTTCTGAATTTAAAGATCTTGATTGATTGCTTGTGTTGAACTTTTGTAAATTATCTAACTTCAAAGGGTCAAGGAAACAACACAGGAGATGGTCTCATTGACTTTTGGGAAAATGCATATTTCAAAGCTCATGGTCTCATGGTACGTAAACTACTTATGTTATTAATGTTTTTAAGATTTATTACTAAAGACTCAACCAACATTTATTTTCATATGTGAATAGCAAAACAAAGTATTTGCATTGGCAGAGTCGATGACTCCATCCATAAGTAGAGGTGATGGGATGACAATCAAGGAACAAAGGATCCTGCGTGCCAAAATGGGGAAGCTTCATGAATCAATCCAAGATGAGATGGTGCGAAGCTTAAAGAGGATTAGAGGCGATACAAGATGTGCGACTACCAGCCAAAGAGAGCCGAAACCTAGTGATGAACACATACATGATGAAGCCGATGATGTGCAAGGCGATACCCCTCCTCATGAATCAATTGATCACACTCCAACCCCTCGGAACGGTCCTGACAATTCCTTCAATTTGGTTGATATTCCATCTAGGACCAAGTCGAGAGTAACAAGGAGTGGAAGAATTTAATGAGATCAATGAGATTGATCATTTTGAATTTCTATAATGTGTTTTGTTTCGTTTATACGGATGTTTTTAGTTTTTTTGAACTTAGGTTTTTTTTTGTGGGTGGATTATTACTTCCTGCGACAATATTCATATCTCAATTTAGTTAGAATGTATGTGAAAGTTTTTATCTTAAATTTGTCAAAAACCAACCGTAAAACTGACAATTTTTTCATGGCAGACTTACGGTTGGGTTTTCAGCCAAACCCCACCGTAAAATATGAATATCATATTTATGGTTAGGTTTTTCAGCCAAAACCCAACCGTAAATATTCCTGGATCATTCAAAATTGGATTCTAGTACTTGTGTTGTTTTCGGTTTTTGTTTGTTTGAATGACCTAATTTACCTTCAATCTAGTTAAAATGATTGAATAAGTTTAAAAAATTGATTTTTAAACCAAAATTTGACCTTAAACTCAATGCTCCAAAGGATGTTTTACGGTTGGGTTGGGAAGCCCAAACCCAACCGTAAATATTGACTGAAATTGTCTGGAAGTAAAACTAAAATTGGTATTTACGGTTGGGTTGGATTGTCAAATGATTAGTTACGGTTGGGTTGTCAAATGATTAGTTACGGTTGGACCCAACCGTAAATAATCCTGGATGTGAAAACTTTTTTTTGAAGATTAGTTACGGTTGGGTCCGATGCTAAAACCCAACCGTAAAATTGTTACGATTTTGTGTTAATCCATGAAATTACGGTTACGGTTGGGTTGGGAAGAACACCTAACCATAAATGGCGTTTACGGTTGGGTTTGACATGAAAACCCAACCATAAAAAATTTTGAATCACAAAAGAATCATCATTTCAAACGTAATTTCATCAAATTTGAGACATAAAAAGACCAAGAGTTTAAGTTAGAGGTATACCTCACTACTCTGGTTGAGTGAATCAAAATCTAGGGTTTTTTAAAAAACCCTAAAAAATTCTCTTCTAATTTTTCTTCCCATCAAACCAAAAAGAAAGAAAAAAATGATTTGATTTGATTAAGTTTAAGATTATTTTAGATTAATTATGATTAACATAATCTATTAGCTAAATAGTTTTACTAATATTAACTAACAGGGGTAGTTTAGCCATTATGAAAATATCATAGATAAGGGGTTTGTGAAATTCACTTCAAATGTCTCTATTTCGTCTTCATATGGATAGCCCCTCTACCAATACTGCAGCCCCTATATAAGGCTTCTTTAAAAAAAAAGCGCTTTTAATCGCTCATATCTAGTCCTGCTGGATCTTAAAGATAAAAATTAATATGAACATTATTGTTGTGGATATTTCAATAAATATAGTTTGTTGAATTTTGTATTGGTGTTTTTGTCGCCACGTTTTTTATTATTTAACTTAACTGAGTCGAATAGTTAAAATATAATTAATTTAATTAAATCGAAAAGTTAGAAATTATATTGGGAACCAAAATTTTAAAACAACTTTTAGACAATGTTGTACTTTTTGTAAAAAAATAAAGAAAAAAAAACGTTAGTATCCTAGTTTGAATTATTTTTATTTCCGGTTACAAAACACGCTATTAAAAAAAAAGAACACCTTGTACTCAAGAAGGAAAAAGCTTACAAAAAATGCTAACTGTTGATATCTAGTCCGTCTGGATCATAAAAGTTAATATGAGCATTATTGTTAATAAACATACTTTGAGGCATGTTGTATTAGTTTTTTGTCGTCGCGTATTCTATTATATTAGTTTCGTTGCAGCAGTCTAAGAGAGTATTTGGATATACAGTATAACTTCCATAATATAATAGATTTGGAGTTATTTTAGTTTTATTATTTTAAAAAGATATTATCATCAATAATTTAATAATTTATTATTTTATAATTAAATTAATATATAATCGATTTAAAGAATAGTCTTTAGCTTTGAATAATCGTAGTTTAATATAATGTACCTTAAATATTTAACAATTGACTAATTTGTTGAAATATAATTATGTGCTATGCATCTTTTGAGTGAATTAAAAGCTAATACAATTTAATTTAAATTTTAAGAAAAAAAAAAACAATTTCAAAAGAAAAACAAATTAATATTAAATTATATTTTAAAAAATTTAACATGTACGAAAGTTATTTTTTATTTTTTTAAAGGTAAAACAGGCGGATGAAAATTTTCTATGGTGGGTATATATGCTGCATGTTATACTGTCTGGCTCATGGCTCATTCAGCATTTAGACTGAATGTCACCAAGTGGATGTAATAATTATGTACATTGCAAATGATTTGAAGACAAATCAGAAAAGAAGTGCTTTGTTTGCCATTAGTAACACTGGCCTGACTTTACTAAATACTGGCATTCATGTGGTACTTCTTTATTTTCTAATAAATGGAATATAGTTGATTTGATAATTTTTTAGTGAATTTATCATGTTGTTAACTTATGCCGGGTGCATATTGTTAAAATGGTATATCAGGTACTGGAAAATGTTATTGAATTGATCAAAGCTTATGGGTCATATGTGTAGATAACATCTTTTTTACCCTTAATTCTTAAGGGGTATTTCACAATATTAATAAAAGCTAACCATCTTGTGAAATAGCCTGTACCAGTATTGAACCTTGAAGCTATTTGTATTGTTCTGGAGATGTGTAAACTTAACTGGAGCTTGCTGCTTATCCAACATTAGATGAGCCGACATCAAGCTAGACGGTTTATTTTATTTAGATGTTCGTTGATATCAAGCTGGAAAAAATTAATTTATATATATGGGAACCTTTAAATAAAGATCATCTACAATTAATGAAAATTATAAATTGATATTATGCAATTTTAGAAAACCCAACAAACGACCCTATGAAATGGCACGTATCGATCAGGCATAGGTGATATCCAAGTTCCAATACGTTACAGGAAAAAAAAATGGCATGGAAGAAAAAAAGAACAACTTGTCTGAAGAAATTAATTGATGTGGGTCCGGCAACGGATTGCAATCGAAGAATCTGTAAGAACGGTCACCAGTACTACAAAACAAGGTGGAAATATTTGACGGAATTGTGCAAAAGTTTGACGGGATAGAATATAACACTATGTTTTCAGCTAAATCCATCTCCACACACACACAGTCAATACTAGCCACATTTTTCCTTTCATTTTCATTGTTATATTTGTAGATCTGCAGCAGAAAAATTTGAATGTCTAGTCCGAAACACAAAAATCCATTATACCAATGAGAGGGACATGAACCCCCAAATTCATAAGAGTACACACTAATAGAAATGCAAAAACTAATAGATACAAAAACATGATCTTATTAGAGAAATAACCATACGTGCATAAGCAAATTGAGCCCCACGGTATCATCAATAACAATAGTCTAATAGGACATTCAACTTCGTTATTTGTTAGGATAATTTGGAATATGTCCCGGATTATAGTGTCAGTTGAGGATATATCTTGTAACGGTTAAAATTATGGGATATGTCTTAACCGTCCATTTTTTTGTTAAATATATAGTTTTTAGATAGTTATGCCCTTGATCAACTTCATATTTTTTCCGTTAAATCAACTCTCGCTTCCGTCAATCAATCACCATCATGATCAATTTCATAAATCCGGGATATATTTCCAATTTTTCCTCTCTTTAACCATTAAATATTTTATGTGTGGAGGGCATAACTGTCCAAAAATATATATTTAACGAAAAAAATGGACGGCTGGGACATATCCCTTAAACTTTACCGTCATAGGAAAGATCCCCAAATGTATGGGTAAAATCCGGGACATATTTCCAATTTTCCCTTAATTGTTTTTCTACAGTTCCCGGAAGAACTATCGCAGGACAAATACTCACAACAAAACTTTCCAAATCCACCACGCCTTTCTGTTGGTTCTGCAACAATGGAAATAATACTAAACAGAGAAAAATATTAACTTTAGAAAATCACTGAAATCATATACACTTTGATGTTGATGCACACACAAGGACAGAGCCATCTGCTCAGCAAATTGTCCATAACACAATAGTCCTCGGGTACTCCTCAATAATGAGAGATGCTATACCCCAACAGAGGAGATGTGTCCAGGATAGAACTGCTTATTATTAGTATAAGCACAATACTAATCACCCTCAAGAACTTAACAACAAGATAATAGAAGGTAAATCAACACACAATGCGCAAAACAAAGCGAGAAGAGGGAAAAGAGCTAGGGATAGTAGCCTGCTCTGGAGTGAGTTGAAATGAAAAACTCGTTTTTCTTTTATAGCCAAAAGAAGAATGAAATCCGCACAGTATTTTGAATGAGAATTAAATTTGTATTTAATCAAAAATTTAAGTGCGAAATTTAATTTGAAACGGTAATAAAACGGGCAAAACTTATTTTCTTTTATGACAATAATTATTCTCGCCGGGCCATACGCCCCCACATTTAAAACAAATTTTAATGAAATAATTTATGTTCAAAAACATAAGTCTTGGTTGGCCCCAGCCTCAGCTATGCCCGCACCCGCAAGCATACTCAATCCTGCAGTAGTAGCCACAGTCACTCCCGCACCCGCACCCACAACCACAACCACAACCACAAGTAAATATATGTGATAGTGCCTCGTACTGTCATCTATAAATGTGACAAACCATTTTTACCACCTCTATTTTGAACTGATTTCATGTCAACTAGGTCTGAGTGAATTAATTCTAAGGGTTTATGATGCAGCGGATAATAATGATAAAAAATAAAAGAAAGGTTTTGTTCAGACTTCAAATATTCCTAGGAATATCGACTATGAACAACGATAATTATTTAGACTTCGGTTTCCCGACTATAAACAATAATCGATTAAACTTGAACAAGTTTAAGAAAATAATTCTTATTAATCAAATTGAACTCCCCAAAACAATACATGGAGGACTTTTTTATAGACTTGGGGAAAAACCCTAACTTGCTAATCAAGAAAGGATGAAAAAAACCCTAAACCGATTCAAACTCTAATTTTTCGTTTTTGGAGCTCCTTGTATAGATAACTCCTACTAATCAAACCCTAAATTTATCAAAAACCTATAAACTTGTTTCCCAAGGTATCTACTACCTTTAGGCAACTTTCCTAACTTATTAA
Source organism: Papaver californicum (assembly GCA_023531435.1). Lineage (NCBI taxonomy): Eukaryota > Viridiplantae > Streptophyta > Magnoliopsida > Ranunculales > Papaveraceae > Papaver > Papaver californicum. Next base: position 1,021,861 of record JAJJMC010024063.1, on the reverse strand, counting down.
AATTCTTAAAATAAACTTCTAGACTCTTCTAAAATTACCCTAAATAATAAATCTGAAAATTAATTATTTTTTACTAAAAATAACATTATAAAATATAAATAATAATAGTAAAATAATAAATTTATTTTCCATAAAATTTCCCTCCATCAGTTTAGAATTTCTCTGATTTTTTTTTCTTATAAGATTTTTTAGCATATTTTGATTATACGCATATTTCACATTTATGTTCATTTTCCAAAGTAAATTTGGGTATGCAGCCTATGCTAGCCAGTTTATTCATTGATTTATAGTTTACATGACCAAGTCTACTATGCCAAACATTCAATGACACACAAACATAAGAAGAATCAATTTTATTCATTTCAACAGCGGTTACATTCAGTTTGTAAAGACTCTCAGTCTTATAACCCTTTCCTACATAATCATTACCCTTAGTGATAATCACTTTCCCAGATTCAAAAACAAGTTTAAAGCCTTTATCATCTAACACACCGCAAGATACAAGATTTTTGCAGATGTCTGGAACATAAAGAACTTCATTCAATGTGAGAGTTTTGCCAGAAGTGAGCTTTAGCGCAACTTTGCCTTTTCCCGTAACCTGTGCTGCAGACGAGTTACTCATGTAGAGTTTCTCCCCTTCCCTTACCTTATGATAGGAGGTGAACATATCTTTGTTTTCGCATACATGTTTGGTAGCACCAGAGTCTACCCACAAGTATCTCACATTGGTTACCAAATTGACTTCAGACACTGTGCCAGAAAACTCGTTCTTGTTGTTTTCAACCAAATTAGCATTGTTTTTCTTGTTATTAAAATCCTTACGTTTTCTACAATGCATTGCCATATGGCCAGGAATTCCGCAAACATAACATGCACCTTTAATTACCAATGTCATATTTGGGTTTCGGAAAAGTACCTTTCTTGTGCGGACCAGGCTTGTGGTTGTTGTGGTCACCCTTTTCAGTCTTGTGTTCAATCATATGAGCCTTGTTGGACATGTCCCTTGCGGAAGATACATTCTTGTCTTTGGAGCACATCAATCCTTACACTCGTATCTTCTTACCCAATTCAACCATACTGACTTCACCAGTTTCATGTCTCAGTCTTCGTTTGTATCCAGACCAAGAAGATGGTAATTTCTCAATCACCGCAGACACTTGAAACGTTTCATCACCATATCTTCAACAATAATTTCATTGATAATGCGCTGAAGTTCAAGAAATTGTTCAACTACAGATTTGTCATTTGTCATTTTGTATTCCAGGAACCGGGCAACCAGAAACTTCTTACTACTAGCAGTTTCCGCTTCATATTTTGCTTCTAAGGCAGTCCATAAATCAAACGCATAAAAGTTTTCTTTTATGTTATAGAAATCATAAAGTGCATCTTCTAAACAGTTCATAATATGGTTTTTTGGCCATATAGTTATGTCTATTCCAACTTTCTAACTCTCGTTCATTTCCTGCATCATTTAAATTCTCATCAAAGGATTTCAGAACTAATTCATCAAGCATGTGAAAACTCAGAAAGAACAACATCTTGGATTGCATCTTTTGAAATCTTTGCCATTGAATTTTTGTGGTCTGTCTACATCACTTTTAGCCATTGAAACAGAAGAAATAAGTATTGTGTTAAGATTGTTGGTTCTGCAACAATGGAAATAACACTAAACAGAGAAAAATATTAACGTTAGAAAATCACTGAAATGATATGCACTCTGATGTTGATGCACACACAAGGGCAGAGCCACCTGCTCAGCAAATTTTCCTTAACACAATAGTCCTCGGGTACTCCTCAATAATGAGAGATGTTATACCCCAACAGAGCAGATGTGTCCTGGATAGAACTGCCCCTTATGATTAGTATAAGCATAATACTAATCACCCTCAACAACTTAACAACAAGATAATAGAAGGTAAATAAACACATAGTTGCGCAAAACAAAGCGAGAAGAGTGAAAGAGCTAGGGACAGTAGCCTGCTCTGGAGTGAGTTGAAATGAAAAACTCGTTTTTCTTTTATAGCCAAAAGAAGAGTGAAATCCGCACAGTATTGAATGTGAATAAATTTTGTATTTAATCAAAAATTTAATTTGAAATGGTAATAAAACGGGAAAAACTTATTTTCTTTTATGACAAGAGTTATTCTCGCCGGGTTATACGCCCCCATATTTAAAACAAAATTTAATGAAATAATTTATGTTCAAAAACGTAAGTCTTGGTTGGCCCGCAGCCACTGCTACGCCCGCACCAGCAAGCATACTCAATCCTGCAGCAGTAGCCACAGTCACTCCTGCACCATCACCCGCAAGTCTGCAAGCACTCAAGTCAGCAAGCACTCAAGCCGCAAGCCGCAACCGCAAGCGTGCGTTCTTCGGTGCGAAACACCGCACATGTGTGAAAAGTATGTTTGCTCCAACTAGCCCATAGCCTTAGTCCTCCCCCAACTAAAAAAGCTTCTAAACCCTAAGGGCCCTCCCTTAGTTGCATTTTTTTTTTTTGTAGTAAAGAGAGGACTCATCTCTAGTCTTTATAATGTGGGACTAAAGGTTCTTCATTCATAATAGTGAAAAATGAGCTAGTGTCCCTTAGTGACTTCTAGATCCTAAGGTCCATTCCCACAAAGACCAAAATACATTTTAAGTTCATTTTTCTCCGACATTTTCACGGGCACATCGAGTGCATTTCGGCGTCGCGGTATTCCCAGGAACGCACATGAATCCATCACAATAATTGTAGGGCTGCAGATTACATGCCTCACCTGCTTTTTTGCATGATGATGATGGATGAAAAAGAAAACAAAAAATTATCAAAACAACGAACAAATTTTTCCACTCCATCTGATCTTCTTACTGTTGAATTCTTCCTTGTCTTGTGTTGATTGAATAAAAGCAAGGGAATACATAGTTCGCCACTGCTGTATATATATATATATATATATGCAAGTTTTATAGTGCAGAATGTGGGTAGCTAGTCGGACTAATTGGTGTGTACCTTACGTGCATATGCATGTTCGTTATCACGTAATCCATTAGTCGCCTAATATTCACGCAAATCCAAAGGAAGTGTTGTTTCAACCACCTAACAAGGAGTGCACACCTGCATTGCATTGCTACTTGCTAGGTTGTTGAAACAACACTTCCTTCCAAGTTTCTGGTTGGTTTTTCTTTGTCTTGTAATTTGTTTCAACCACTGCTAATAGTGACCTATCTAGTAAATCAGTGGTTTTTTTGTAATTCCATCCCTCAATAAATCAGTGTTTTTTTTCTTATACTACCTTTGTCTCAAGTAAAGTGATACTTTCACTTTTACATTTTTACTTAAAAATATGTCAAATTAAAAAAGTGAAAGTATCATTTTTCTTGGGTCGGATGGATTATATTTCTCATGATCAGATGTTACATGGAATTGCATGACCATGTTAGCTTCCAGATGATAAATAGTAGAATCTTGTTTTTGGGCATACGAAATTTTTAGTGGGCATACCATATAGAGATAAAATAGGATCACTAGGAGTAGTCCTTAAATCCCCCTATCCACCCATTTTTGATAATATTCACGTTACCCTTATACAATTAATTTTAATATTAATCATTAGTATTTAATAAATAATGATTAGACTTATATTTAATTATTAGTAGTTAATTATAATGATTAGTAGTTAATGTAATCATTGGTATTAAAGTGTTTTTCATTGGCATCGGTGAATTGTTCTGCTAATTCTTTTTCAGCCGAACCTTCTAGTTAAAATTATTTGAAAAAACAAGTGTCTTAGTTCGGCTAAAAATATGAACATCGAATCAGCCGAACTTTTTAAAACTAAATGTTCGGCTAAAATATTGTATATCGAATCAGCCGAACTCATATGTAAAATTGATTTTTGGTCATCTAACCTTGTGATATTCTTGTAGATCATTATTGCACAAACTGAACCAATGGAAGATAAACCTTCGGAAAACTTCATTATTCACGAAGATAATAAAAGATCACTTTCAAAATGATTTGGTAGGTACCAAATTGATTTTGGACTTTATTTTGTAAGTTTAAGTGATACCTTTACTAACTTTATTCTTGATCTTGCAACCATATAGACATGGAAATCTAAACTGGAAAATCAAGATTAATTGCGTGCTAGTTTTCATACAACAAAGCCGATTAGACCGGTTTGAAATGGCTTGTGAGAGAAGTGGGATAGGTATTATTAAGGTTAAGAAGGGTTTTGTGTATAACCCTAAAACCTGGAGAAAGAATAAGAGTAAAACCAAGAAGACAAATTGCCCCTTCAAGATTTTTTTCAACTAAAACAAACATGAAGATAATTGGAGTATGAATAAGAAGATGGATTGTCGTCAAAACCACCCACGTCCACATGATCTTCACGGGCATGCCAAAGTCGTAAGGATAAAGCCGAAAGAACTCGTGGAAGGAAATAAAATGTCACGGCCCCGTATCCCGCCTTGTAGCAAGGATATTCTCTTTCCCTTTTTGTTGTTGTGGCTCTTGTTGTTGTGGTTCAAGGACCTTCTTTTTCCCTTTTCGCTGTTGTTTTTGTTGTTGTGGTTCATCTTCTTGTTGACTATCACCATCATCATCTCCTCTTCCTACTCCTACTTGTGGTACTTCTTCTTCCGTGTCTTCCGACTCTTCTTCTTCTCTTTGAATCTCCGGTTGTGGTTCACAAATTAGAAGCGTAGTTCCCCTCTGACCGGCTCCCAATTTTTTCATACGACCTCCTCGTGGATTGGGAGTTTTAGAAGAAGAAGGAGTTACCTCCATGTTCCTTCTTTTACATTTACCTAGGTTTATAGCACACACAAAGTATACAAACTAATTAAGACCTCAAACATCAACTTTTTGATTGCAAGAATCAAAAAGTTCAGCTGTCCCGAGCTTTTGTTTTTTTAGCCGAACATTCATACTAGTGAAATTTTGAAGGGCACTTACATTGTTCGGCTGAAATAAGAAATTATCAAATCAGCCAAACTTTCAACTTAACAAATATTGGTGGCCACAGTGAAAAGTTCAGCTGATTTTTCAAATTTCAATATTCAGTCGAACTTCTACTTGCTAGGTTGAAATAACACTTCCTTCTAAGTTTCTGGTTGGGTTTTTTTTTTCTTGTAATTTGTTTCAACCACTGCTAACAGTGACCTATCCAGTAAATCAATGTTTTTTTTTGTAATTCCAACCCTCAGTAAATCAGTGTTTTTTCCTTATACTACCTTTGTCTCAAGAAAAGTGATACTTTCACTTTTACATTTTTACTTAAAAATACACGATTATATGACCAATTATATATCACAAGTAGGTAGCATGTTTATCACGAGTGATATGCACTCGTCAGAAATAAGAGGTCTTTGGGACTCCCAAAGACCTCTTTTAGGACCCATTTTTACAAATAAATTAATTATCCAAATTCAGTAAAAATGAATAAACATGCCTATATAAAAAGAACGCAGAAAAAGATTATGTCAAATTAAAAAAGTGAAAGTATAATTTTTTTTGGGTCGGATGGAGTATATTTCTCATGATCAGATGTTACATGGAATTGTATGACCATGTTAGCTTCCAGATGATAAATAGTAGAATCCTGTTTTTGGGCATACAGAATTTTTAGTGGGCATATCATATAAAGATAAAATAGGATCATTAGTAGTAATTCTTAAAGCCCTCTATCCATCCATTTTTAATAATACCCATATTAACCTTATATAATTAATTTTAATATTAATCATTTGTATTTAATTAATAATGATTAGGCTTATAGTTAACTATTAATGGTTAATTATAATGATTAGTAGTGAATGTAATCATTGGTATTAAAAGTTATAATTAGTGAGGGAAAAAGTTATTTTTGGAAAAAACTTGTTTAAGAGAAGTAGAAGAAGAAGTGAAGAAAAAATTAGGGTTTTAGATGAAAATGCATGATTGGAATGAGGAGGGCGAATCTTCATCACGTAAAGCTCAGAAAATACACATCAACTACGATGGAGATCCTGATATGGCTGATTTTTTGGATTATGAGAATGATTTTTCTCAAACTCAAACATAACTCAAGTTGAAGCTCAAAATGATGATTTTAATGAGCCAAATTTCGAAGATGAATACATGGTTGAGGAACTCATTGATAGTAACACTCAGGTATGGTCTTAGATAAGGTTTAATCTCGTTTTTGTAGGTTCAATTCATCGAAAGATGTTTTTTTTAAAGGGTTCGGCTTACCAGGATATAGTTCGACTGAAAGTATATTAGCTGAACCACATGCTAAAGAACAGTTCGGCTGGTTCGATGAGTTTGAAATATTAGCCGAAATTTGTATTTGTAATTTGGCGCCAAGAGACAATTTTTAGTCTGGCTAATAATTGGTTTCAAAATTTAGACGAACATTTCGAATATGAATTCTTTATCTGAACATTTCGAAAATGAATTTTTAGTCTCGCTAGTTAAAATTCTTTGAAAACACAAGTGTCTTAGTTCGGCTAAAAATATGAATATCGAATCAGCCGAACTTTTTAAAACTAAATGTTCGGCTGAAATATTGAATATCGAGTCAGCCGAACTCATATGTAAAATTGATTTGTGGTCATCTAACCTTGCGATATTCTTGTAGATCATTATTGCACAACCTGAACCAATGGACGATCAACCTCCGGCACACTTCATTATTCACGAAGATAATAAAGATCACTTTCAAAATGACTTGGTATTAGTAAGGTTAAGGAGGATTTTGTGTATAAGCCTAAAACCGGGAGAAAGAATAAGAGTAAAACCAAGAAGAAAAATTGCCCCTTCAAGATTGTTTTCAACTAAAACAAACATGAAGATAATTGGAGTATGAATAAGAAGATGGATTGTCGTCATAACCACCCACGTCCACATGATCTTCACGGGCATGCCAAAGTCGTAAGGATAAAGCCGAAAGAACTCGTGGAAGTAGATAAAATATCACGACCCCGTATCCCGCCTTGTAGCAAGGACATTATCTTTCCTTTTTTGTTGTTGTGGCTCTTGTTGTTTTCGTTCAAGGACCTTCTTTTTCCCTTTTCGTTATTGCTTTTATTGTTGTGGTTCATCTTCTTGTTGACTATCACCATCATCATCTCCTCATCCTACTCCTACTTGTGGTACTTCTTCTTCCATGTCTTCCGACTCTTCTTCTTCTCTTTGAATTTCCCGTAATGGTTCACGAATTAGAAGCGTAGTTCCCCTCTGACCGGCTCCCATTTTTTTCATACGACCTCCTCGCGGCTTGGGAGTTTTAGAAGAAGAAGGAGTTACCTCCATGTTCCTTCTTTTACCTTTACCTAGGTTCATAGCACACACAAAGTATACAAACTAATTAAGACCTCAAACACCAACTTTTTGATTGCAAGAATCAAAAAATTCGGCTGTCCTGAGCTTTTGTTTTTTCAGCCGAACATTTATACTAGTGAAATTTTGAAGGGCACTTGCATTGTTCGTCGGAAATTAAAAATTATCAAATCAACCGAACTTTCAACTTAACAAATATTGGTGGCCACAGTGAAAAGTTCGACTGATTTTTCAAATTTCAATTTTCAGCCGAACTTCTACTTAACAAATATTGATGGCATCAGTGAAATATTCGGCTGATTTTTAAAATTCTAATTTTTAGCCGAACTTTTCTTCGACAGTTTCATAATAAGGAACTTTAAATGTTCGGTTGATAATTCTATTCAACACATACAAAAAATTCAGCCAAACTCACCTTGGAAATTGAAAAACCTTAACTTTTTTTTTTTTCGATTTAACCCCTAAATCTCAATCAAATGCAAGGAAATAAAAGATGTGTTAGTGGGAATACCTTCAAATGTACATGTTGAGTATTTGGTTCTCCCTCTCCACCTTCTCCTTTTCTCTTAATTCAATTTTGGGTTCCAACCTTCAACTTCTTTTTGTTCTTCTTCACTTCGGTAATCGACGATTAATTGACGGTGATGAAAATTAAAATCGGATTTTTTTTTCTTCAAGAGTACAAGAAGAAGTGAAGATTACATGCCTCACCTGCTTTTTTACATGATGATGATGGATGAAAGAAAACAAAAAAATGAGTCTCTCTCTCAAGCCCTTCAAAATATGTTTGATAACTTCTTATCATCAGATAACTTCTCAAGCCCTCCCCACAATCCTTCCCTCCTCAAATCAGTTTTTTCCCTCCCAATAACAGGACTCAAAAATATTCAACGGTATTTTTGGTGTTAGTCGGGACCAATCTGATAAGCTGATATGAGGCAGACCGTGATTGTACAGTACTTGATTAGAGGCTAAGGCGGTAGTTGTTGCCAAACAAGAGAGGCCGAAAAGGGAGACATCACACTCTCACATCAAACTTTTATATTGTCACTTATGTAGTAGTTAGTTACTTGATATCTCTCAACTTCTAGAACATCTCTGTTTTCAACTCATATCATATGGAAGCCCAAGAAGTAGGCAGTTCGAATGTTTGAATTATGAAAATCTGTATAATTCATTACCTGCTTACTTTATCATTTAGATTCACTCTACATATAGCACCATAACCAAACTCAGAAACAGAATCAGGGGCACAGATATTGGGCAAAACTAGGACTGCAACTTGACAAAATTATTTAAGAGTATTACATTAAGCCACAATAATAAGAATGATTTCAACCAGCTGCTATCTCTACTTCTCTCCAAGCAAGAGTGCCTTTAAGATAGTATCACTTATACCATCACCAAAAGGGAACATATGCCCTGCACCAGTAAGTTCGTGGTAATGAACCCATGGAAGCTTTCCTGCAACGTATCGTTGAAGGGAAGCGGGCACAAGCAAGTCTTCATCTCCTTGCCAAACATGAACACTACCCTCGTGGTTCTGAAAAGGGTTCTCAATATCACTCATAGGATCAAACTCCCAACTTCCAAAACCAACCATCAAATCACGATGGAGAGACTCAAAATCACCTTGCTGCCTTATTTGTGCCTAATGAAATACCAGGAAAATAAACAATTGTGGGCACTTATAAGTTATACCAAAACAAAACAAAAAAAGCATCCCAGACAAGTTAAGAGGTTTCAAGGAATAAGCCAAGTACCGCATGTTTTACCCACTCGGCCAACTTGGGCATGAGTTCTTTATCCTGGCGAGAAAAAATAGCAGGATTGTGGGCAACTGCACTTGAAGGAGGAAACCATTTCTGAGTGTTCCACCAGTACGTGAGTAATGGAGCGTAATGAGCTACCCGCAGTGCCCATTGGTCCTGTACAAGTTGTGCATTGTAGGCTTCTTTTGATACATTAGCTGGAAAGCCTGCCCACCAGTAATTGACAACCGGAGCAAGTAGCGCTGCTCCTGATAATCTGTTAGAAATCCAATATTTCTAAATTGAGATTGATTTCAAACTAGACCAAGAAACATAAACTGTGCAGATAATACAAACACAGGTCGAAAACAGTATAAAAAAAGAGAACATATATTCATCAACCTTAAAACTATAAGTTTGAGAGATCATACCGATGAGGGATGTACTTGAGGCAACCCCAAGTTGCCTGACCTCCCATAGAGAATCCAACTACGTAAAATTTGGAACCGAGAGCCAACTGATCAGCAAGTTGTTCAATATCCAACGCTGTACTTTTCTCAGTTCGTTTTGGATTTGGATCACTCTCACCATACCCAGCTCTATCAAAAGAAACCATATAGATGCCGAGTTCTTTAGCCAGTTCCTGTAAAAGCCACCATTAGATTAACCATAAACCACAATCTAAAAACTAAGAGACAGAGAAATGGAAAACTTAGCAAAAGACAGAACTGAAGAACCTGTAAGAGAAGAGAGTAGTACCTGAGATAAGGGCATGGAATCGAGTCTGCAGGAATCAAACCCATGAATGTAGATAATCTTATATTTTGCTTGATCTTTTGACACCCCATGTTCTTTGTAAGCTAAATATCTTCCATCACTGAGCTTCACTCTTGATGCTGTAACAGATGGGCCATCAGGAGAACCACAAATCTTGGGTGGTGGAGGTTGAAGGGTTTGATAAGCCCATGCCATAAATCCCATCAATAAAACTAATGATATCTTCCAAAACATTCCTGAATGATAATACCAAATTCCGACCAAAACATCAATTTAAGTAAATAAAAGTCGCTTAAGTCATGAGCAAATGCAGTTATAACTCCCAATTGGTTCCGTCCTGAACTTGGTGAGTCAAGCTACGGATTACCCACTTATCAAAACCATAATTTTCACAAATTCGAAAGTTTTTTTATAATAAACTCAAAACCCATACAAAGCTTCAAAAAAAATATTAAAAAAATACAAAAACAGCTAATTGGAACTAATTCTAACAAGAAATATTAAGGACATAAACCCAGAAATTAAAAGTTCAGAATCGTTAAACAAACAACCTTTTACGATGATGAATATAAGAGAAAGAAATTTCACCTGATGAAACTTCGAATGAGTTCTGCTGTGATTTTCTGGTATGAGACCTTGCTGATGCAGCAGATATTTTCCTGCTTACTCCCGCCATTTGTGAAACCTACACTTCACCTCTCTTATACAAGATTTCTGGAAGAGACTTAATGCTGTAGTGGCCGCTTTAACTCTCTCGATAGGGTTGAGATACTTAAAATAGAGAAAAGAAACTTGGAGCAAGTCCTAAAGACAAACACTAGTACGAAAACTGCATTTCTTTCTTTCTAAGGTCTAACCAGAATCTGAAGATAATACTATTATTTTACAGAATAATTACTAAATGGCACCAAGAGAGTAGTATTCAAGTCTTAACTGCCCATATGGTCCACCTAAATAGTCAACAATCGGGGGCCAATAATGTATAGAAACATTACCAAAAAGAAACTCTAAAGTCAGTATGGTTATAAGAAATCCCTATGTTGAAGTGTCTAGATTATATCAATTAATATAACATTTTACCTTATAATTTGGTAGTGGAGCAGGTGGGCTTGTTTGTTGCAGGTTAGCTCATCCAACTTTTGATTACATTTATAAACCGATATAAATCAATTCTATTTCTACTATTAAGGAAAGTGTTCAGGAACTAAGAAAATCAGCAGCCTGAGATTCATATTGTTTTATCACAAGACTCGGAACCTTGTTCAGAGTCCAGATGAATATCTTTAACGGCTACTTGTTTCTTGTCAGTTTTCAGTTACTTCTCTCTTCAATCTCACCTGTCCCTCTCTTTCTCTATGCCCTTCTTTTAACAACTCTATGAACTTGTCTTTTATCCTTAGTAAAGGATCTCGATCGATCAATTGGTCATTTTCGTAAGCTTCACGAAGTACGGCAGTTTTTATCCCACCTTTTAAAGACGTGTAGAAAATGCCAGAATGTCTAGTGAAAATATTAGGAAATGCATTTGAAAACCTGTATTCCTCCTTAAATTTCCCCAAAATTGGCACTGGCATTCTTTTTAGAAGTGATAGAGAAAGCAATTCATGGAAAATTCCCACTGTTCTTTTCTCCATTTCGGGTGAAGCTTGGTCCAGCTGAGAAGCATCTTCGTAAGGAGATATGTATGGAAGCTCCATCCAATCCCTGACCCATTCCCTCATTTCTTTCTTTAGCAAAACCCCCTTGGGAAGTTTCACATTGAATGAAGGCCTAATACGGATACCTGTTAACTTAGATTCTTCTTCTGCTCTTTGTTCTATAACAGATTTAGCTAATTCGGGATTCCAAGAAACCAATTCTAAATATGATTTACCTTCATCAGGACTCCCAACTAACCGGAAAAGATTTGGGTACTTAGGAATTAAATTGCACATAAAATCATTCGGAAACCCGAATTCTCGCTTGACATCTCCTAATTTCTCAGCACTTGCAACTTTGTTTTTAGACATCATGAGCAATTTGCAAAGTTTCGCCACCACCAATTGCTCATTCTCATCTCTGATCCGTTTCTCTTCGTTGAGAAAACTTTGAAGACGACCACTGACACGAAGGAATGGAACTGGTTGAGTTTTAGGCTTAATTTTGTCGAGGTAGACATCAAAAAGTCCAGGATTTCGATCAAGGAATGTCTCGATTTTTACTGCGACGCGTAGTCTTTCTCTTCTTTTCTCAAGGTAACGGACAGGAATTACATGTCCAGGTTCATTCAAAACTTCTTTAACTACTTTGTTGCAGAGACGCCATGCTTTATCTTGTTCGATTGCCTCATCAAGTTGTATGTCTTTACGCCAGGGGACTTTAAGGCTTGAAATAGAAGCGAATCGACACCAGTGAGTAATACCAGAAGATGAAGGAAAGAGGGTATGCAGAACTGAACCCGAATTGGTAGATACAACACTTGAGCTATATTTCGAAAGCAAACTAGCCTTTAAGGTTGAAAGCATCATCGAATACAAATCATAGAGTCTAAGCTTGTTTCCTTTTGCAGGCAATATTTCAAACACCTGTAAGGTCATACATAACCAATATGAAATCAATATGAAATCAATATGAGTTGCAAACACTTCAACATGGGAAGTCTAATCAGTCGTAAGTGGTATGCCTTTCGATAGTTTTTATTAATATAAAGTTGATCAGAATTTTCTAGCCTTTTTAATAACGATTTTATTTTTTATTTCATGAATAAATTTGGTTACGTAGCAACAACTTGTTCAGGGGTGAGGATTCAATTTTGTGGAAATTGAATTTGAAACCCTAGATTACAAATCCAATGTTGATCTGTTATATCTCTATCTGCGATCTGATTTACTCTATCCTTGTCAATTAAAATAAGTTTAACATATATCCTGTTGTTGTTGTGGATCATTTAAGTATCTGGGGTGAGGATTCAATTTTGAGTCAATTGAACTAGAAACCCTAGATTATCAATCCAATGTTGATATGTTATATCTCTATCTGCGATCTGATTTACTCTATCCTTGTCGATTAAAATAAGTTAACATATATCATGTTGTTGTTGTGGATCATTTAGGTATGGAGAGATATTCAAGACCCATATACTAGGTTGTCCTTGTGAAGATGAAGATGTATTTTTCATTTAGTAAGCTCGGTTAGGGTTTACATTTAGTAAACCGAGGTCTGGTCGGTTCGGCCTACGGTTTGGGCAAAAAAACGGCCCGACCGACCGTTGTGCACCCCTAGTTCAAACAGCAAAAAATATCTTTATCAAGACATTATCACCTTCACAAACCATGACAGACTTCTAGTATGAGTAGAATTTCTAAACTTAACTGCAAAAAAAAAACTCCCAAATAAGTGAATAACTATGTTGAGATGAATACATCATTTGCTAAATGAGGTATGAACCCTTCTACGTGTACGTTTATACACCATAAATTAGCACTTAACCAAGGGAACAACCACCAACATGACCCTATCATTAACAATAAACCATCTAAACCGTTTTGCATTCATTGATAAATCAACAAAATTTATTAGAGCAAGTCATACGCCGTTTTGACCACCCTAGAAACAAGAACAACACTATGATTTGTTTGGACACATTAAACAAACAATGAAGAACCAACAAACATTCACATCCATCCATTCACGCACAGACACTAGTAATAGTAGTTCACAAAGATAGTAACATAGATACTGTCATAAGAGAACTCACCTTTTCTTGATGTAAGGAAGAGCAATATTACAAGAATAGTCTTTAGTCAGAAGCTCATTTGAGGTATCAAAATCACTACTCCCTGTACTGCACACACATAGAATTACAAAATACAAAATCGTAAGCAAATAAAACAAGAAGAAAAAACATAATCAAACTAAACAGTAATCTCTTCAAAACTTAGAATACCAATCTGAAGTAACTTGTAAAAGTTACCAAAATTAAGCATAACCCGGTTCATATTACCGTGTAAATCAACCTATATGACCCTAATATTGATATATCCCCAAATGTTTTTAATGTTACAAAACCCTAATATCAAATCTAACTCATAAAGTCATAATATCAAAAACAGTTCAAATCTACCTCATAATATCAAAATCAAAGAAGAAAATGAGATCAATTGATACATGCAATGCCTTTATAATCAAGCTCATAATCAGTGTCTTCTGCTCTAGCTTCTAGGTTCGACTGATGGTGATGTTTGTTATTTGATCAGACTAGAAGAAGAAGGTGGTGGCGCTGGCCGTTGAGAGTGGTAGGGATGCAGTGGTAGTGTTGGCTGTTAACCTACTTAACAGGGGGCCTGCAAAAGTGCATGTCATTTGAACTATTGGTAAGCATTTCCAGATACCATGCTTAATCTATCCGTTCATTTAACAACCAAATGGATAGCAGATCTATCCGTTTATTTAACAACCAAATTGATAGCAGTCATTTCAGAGCTTGGGTTTAGGTTTAGGTGTTTTACTAATTCCCAAAGCGATCAGAACCTGTCGAGATTCAAAGTAACATCACATTATTCAGTGGATTGAGCAATGAATTTTATCGTCATTTCGCTCAAGGTGATTTCCGATTTTGGATCGGGGAAAGTATGAAGTCTTTGATTCAAAATAGGGTCAGAAATCACATAAACTTTTCTCCAACTTATATCAACAATTCATTTTACTAAGCTTGACAACTATCAATCAAATTTGTAAGAATAGAAATTAAATGTTAGAAATGGTCTTAAGAAAGGATAATCATTACTTTCCACTAAGATTGATTCAAGAGGAAATGAAAAGGTGAAGAAATAAATTCCAACACAATCCCCTCATATATTTATTATATGCCCTTGTCTGAACCGAATGTGGTCTCAAAGTTCCACATCCAGTTATTCGAAGGCAAATCAGAACAGAAATTCGGTAAAAAATAAATCAGAACATGAAAGACTAATGAAAGAATTAGATGTATCAGAGCTGATTGAAGGACTAGATTGAAAAACAAATAAAATTTTCTATTAAGTCCAAAATCAAAAAGCTCTGAAAAAAATCAATTTCTAAGAACTAGAAAAAGACTGAATCAATTTATGCCTCATCACTAAACCAGATGTGAGACTGAAAATTGGAAGAGAAAATCTCCCCAAACATGGCTACTCTGAGAGGCATTTATATAACAACAAATCCTTACAGACAACAGAAAAAACATCACCAAAACCAACTCTCACGTGGGATTGGGGGTTCCCCATTTCCCTATTAGGGGAATAGGTTTTGGTGGTGTTTTTTCCATTGTCCATCTAGAACCATCGTTTGTTATATAATGAAACCCCCAAGTAATCCCTAAAAAGCTAAACAAGAAGGAAAAACATAAGTTCATTGCAGGAAACGAACAAACCCGAGTTAATAGTTGAGGAATCGGCAATCAAAAGTAAAAGTAGACAGTGAGGACTTTTAAAGTGGCTGTAGGCTTTTCTTATAGGGGGGAACTAGCCAGGAAAGTCTAACTCCTCTGGTATCCACCGGGGGTTAACAATTATTACAAACATCAAACATCATTTTTCAACCTACTTGAAAATTTCAAAATACAATAACTATTAACCTAATCTTCAGATTCAAAACTTAACAAGTAACAGCATTCAGAATTCAAGTCGATACATAAAAAGTAGCAAAAATTGCTTATCGACTCAAAACTAATAACAGACCAAATTTGTCATTGGACTCATTACGCTTAAAAAAATTCAGTACAAAATCTACAATCAGATATAAATCACAATCAAGAAAAATAGCAATGCAAAGTTTACAAACCCTAAAAATATCAATTTAATCCAGAATCATCAAACTTTTAACAATTACTACAGAAATGAGCTGATCATCATACATACTTCCAGTACCTCGAATTAAACTTCATCATTCAACAATTTTAACAACATATATAAAACATAGTTACTCCTCCAGAACATGAATGTAAGATCAAAAAAATGAAAATCTTAATTCTTAAACTTAATTATTATAAGATTGAAAAAGAGAGATTACGAACCATGATTGAGTTCTTCGACTGTAAATTAGGCTAACCCCCCACCTCCACTTATTTATTTCTGTGAATAAGAGAAAACTCAAAGGTCAAAACCATAAACGAGTGTTTATAAGAGTTTTCAGCAGATAGCCGACTATACACATACAAAGGATGTAAACTGAGTGTCATAAGATAAATAAAGCAATATCAGCTGGGCTTGGGCTTGGTCTAGCTAACCCAAGTTGTATCCAGACTCACTCGAACTCAACTCGCTTCTTCTATTTCATGAGTTAAAATTTAACGGTTCATCTATTTACGACCAACCATTAGATGCACAAATTGAATTATCATAGTGGTAAGGACTTTGATTCAACGCTCACATTTGGGTTTTTCTTCTCAACCAGAGGCTTTGGTAGTGGTCTTCATTGAGCTGCATTTGCAGATTGGTTACCCACGTTCACAGGGGAATCCCCCAACAACAATCCTGTATTCTTTCCAGTTTCTACCCTTGAGTAGATAACATACTATAGCAGATCAAGGTTTTGATTTATCTTTTTTTTTATATATAAGCAAATCAAAGAACCAAGGTTATTACAAAGCATCCCTTAACTGTCTGTAGTCACCACATAATGAAGGCATAAGCCAAACCAGTGGCAGATACCAAGCCATCTGCGAACAATTAACCTTCCCCCAATGGGCTAGGTCATGAACAACACAATTAGCATTTTTATTGACATACATAAAGGAGATAAACTGAAATTTAGAAACTAGGTTTTTGATGTCTTGAAACATAGAGTGAGTTCTCAAATCTCCAAGGAAGGTCTTCTGATTGATTTGCTTCAAAATAGTCTTAGCATCGCTCTCCACTATGATCTTGTCTTGTTTTTTCTCAAACACAAATTTTAGGGCATCTCTAATAGCAATCACCTATGCTTCTTCTGCTGAGAAACAAACCAGGTTAGTCGATTGAGCATATATGAATTCACAATTCGAATCTCTGATAATAAACCCTACTCCTCCATTCTGAGAATATGGGTTCCAAGCCCCGTCAGTCTTTCGCTGGAGCAACCCAAGGAGATACATATTGAGATGGTGTGATTGCGGCAATCCTATTTATGATTAGGTGTTTATCTGTGTTAATCAACATCGATTTTTCTCTAGCAAAAATTACCATTGGATGAGTTAACCCATTTCTGTTTGTCTAGATTGACCACATCATGCAAGTAATTTTTGGGAAAAAATCAACTCTTCCAGAATCATCCCTGTATGGATGCAGTTGTAGCCAAAATCTTATCCACTGATCAAAGGTAAAATTTTAAAACAGATTATTTTGAATATTCAACATCAACTAAACTCTATTGAGACATGTACATGTCACCAGGCAGTGCATTATACTTTCAACTTTTACTTTGCATTTAGGGCAACTAAAGTCAGAAATATTTATGCGACTGTGAAGTATTTCCATGACTGTCAATGCACCTTTCAAAGCTTTCCAAACAAAGAGCTTTACTCTAGAAGGTAATTTATGTTTCCATAAAGTTAGCCAAAGGTCGGAGTTAGATTTATCACCAGTAACATACAAAGTAGTATATGCCGATAACGTATAGAAGTTGACATCTTTAGATGGAACCCACACCCTTCTATCACTAGAGGGATCAGTATTTAGAGGGATTTGTTCAATCTTTTCTTTTGAATCTTGATCAAACACAACACTTAGTTTTGTTGTATCTCATGTTCTAGTTTCCTAAATAATCAGGTCTTTGACTCTAAGGTCCACATCAGGGACAAAATCAGTCCTTGGTGTAGCAGTCCCTTTACATGGGATCCAATTATTGCACCAAGGGTATATAAAGCTTCCTTCTCCCACCACCCATGAGATAAAAGGTTTTATTTTTCTCATGGTATGGTGTAGATATTTCCATGCCTAAGAGGCAATATTAGGACACTTATCATTTAGCACATCTTATTTAGGATAATATTTAACTGCAGGAATTGGGACAGAAGTGAAGTAGGATTTTCCACCGGTCTCCAGACACTCCTTGCTAGCATTGCAAGGTTATTATTTTTACTTTTTCTAAACCCTAGCCCCCCTTCTTCTATCGACTTGCAGATGTTATCCCAAGCTATAAGGTGGAGCTTTCTCTTGCTAGTTCTGGTGTCTTCTCCCCACCAATATATGTTCATGTGAGTGTCTATCTTCTGGCACGTACTTTTGAGGATTGAGAAAATAACCATTTGATACAATGACATAATTTTCCCTATATGTTTTACCAAAGTAGTTTTTCCAGCCTGAGATAAGTACTGGGTTAACCAGTCATTAACTCTCTTTTGTACTGCAGTTAATAAAGACAAGTGAGTTTGAGTCTTAGACCTTAGAATTTTAATAGGAGCTCCCAAGTACTTCTCCCCAAGGCTAAGGTTAAAAATGTTGAGAATCTTAGCCAAAATCCGAGTATGTCTTGGGTAAACTTTCTTACTAAAGAAAAGACCAAATTTTCCAAAATTTATTTCCTGACCACTTGCTTTACAATATTTTTGCAGGCAATCTTTGGTAGCATGGAAATCAGGAATAGTTGTTTTGGTGAAGAGGAGGTTGTCATCAGCAAATAATAAGTGGCTGATAGAGGGTGCATATGCACATTTTATGTCATGGACCATGCTAGCCTTTTCTAAATTAATGATATAGGATGACAAAGCCTCTGCACATATTATATAAAGGTATGGGGACATGGGGTCCCCCTTCCTTAACCCTATTTCAAGGGAGAACTTTCCTAATGGACTGTCATTGAGTATGATAAAGTAGGATACTGAACTTAGACAATTCATGATCAATCTAACCACTTCTCATTAAACCCCAATTACATATTACTTTGGCCAAAACAGACCACTCTAACCTGTCATACGCCTTAGACATGTCCAATTTAATAGCAACATATCCAACCTTACCTTTTTTATGCTTTATAGTATGAATGAGCTCGTCTGCCAGCATAACATTATCTACGATCTGTCTTTTAGAAATAAATGCACTTTGATTGGTGAGATCAATTTATTCATTAAAGGACACATTATGTTTGCTATAATCTTATAAATAACATTAGACACAAAGTTAGATAAACCAAGTGGCCTGAATTAATCCACTGAATCAGCCATAAGATTTTTAGAAATTAAAGCAATGTTGGTATGATTAAATTGAGTAAGTAGGTGTTCAGTGTCAAAAAAAAATTTGACCATCAATGTGACATCTTTCCCTACAACATCCCAATAAGACTGATAAAACAATCCAGTGGACCCATCTGGGCCTGGTGCTTTCTTAGCTCCCATTTGGAAAGCAGTTGTTTTTATTTCATCATCAGCCAAGGGGGCAGTAAAGCCTCTTGTCTAATTGATAAAGTTTAGACTTTATAGTATCAAGCACAATATCATGTCCATTAATACCGGAAGTGTTATATAGTTGTTGGAAATAAGATATGAATTCCTCTCCAATAGCATTTCTAGTAGTCAACCAGTTACCAATTCTGGATTTTATCCAAGAAATATTGTTTCTCTTTCTCCTAAACATTGTTGATTTATAGAAAAATGGCTTGTTTTGATCCCCTTCTAGGAAACATAGTTCTCTAGACTTGTCTTTCTAAAGAATTTCCTCTAAGGAATACAAGTAAGTTAATTTATCAGTTAATTCAGCAATTTTCCTGGTCTCTCCAGGAGATGAGGTTTGCACCTCCTTAATTTGTTCCTTAGTTTCATGTAAGGAGACATTTAGGTTTCCAAATTATGCTTTATTCCAAAGATTTAACTTCTTCTTTACATGATTGAACTTTTGTTTCAACTGGAAAGCCTTAGATCCCCTCACACTTATTGACCATGCTTGTACTATAACATTTTTACAGGTTGGGTCCTTTGTATACATGGACATGAAATGATATGATTTATGGAGGTTTTCCACATTAGGGTTTAAAGATATCAGGATGGGTGAGTGGCCAGAACTGATGCGAGGAAAATGAAGAGTGTGGGTATGAGGGAAGGCTGAATCCCACTCACTATTCACAACTGCACGATCAATTCTTTCAATGACTAAGTTATTTCCTTCTTGTTTATTAGTCCAAGTGAAGTATGGGCCAGAAAATGACATGTCTTTTAAATCCCAAGAGCTCATAAGATTTTCTAAGTCTCTCGTATCACTTACAACAATCGGTCTCCTGCCATATTTGTCTTGAGGTAGAAGCATACAGTTTAAGTCACCCACAACAATGGTTGGGGTGGAATGGTTATAGGGTTGAGATATAAATTTAGTCCAAGCACTATAAATGCAATCGCACGACGACTACAAGGTAGAAGCGAAAAATACGGGATCGTCCACATGGATTGATAATATTATCTCTAACTAAAAAATAAATTATGTGATACAAATAAAAAGAATGATTTAAAATGAAACTAATAAAATAAATAAACTAACAAAATAAAGGTCAAACTAGGGTTTTTGGATTCCACCGAATTTAATATGTAAAACATCCATTTAATCTCTAGAAAATATTCATATTATCACTCAAGACAGTTTCGAACTCAATCTCATATATCGGAATATACTACGGTTAAAATAAAAATTATAAATTTTGTTGTACCAAAACAATATAATCTCCTTTGCTTATAAAAGATTAATAGCCGAAGACTATTCAGAACTAATAAAGAAATAAGCTTTTTAGAAGAGAAATTAATAAGCAATTAAATCCAAGAGAATACTTTACTAGAGAGTACCTGAATCATTTACACAATTAAATTGGCTTCATCTTCCCAGTAGAAAGGTCTAGCTCTCCATTATTACAAAAAGAAAAGAAAAAGAAAAAAAGAAAAAGAAAATAAACTAAACTAAAAATTCCTAGAACTACTTGTTGTTCTCAGACCAAAACTTTCTAAAAAAATGAACTCCCCCTTTTCCCCCTACTTCCACCGCTATTTTGATAGCTTTAAAGGAAAAAACTTTCCTTTTCTGTTTCCACTACCACATCATCATCAAACAAGAATGCGCCATGTGTCGAGAGAATATAAAATCCTCCGATTAAAATGCGTCATGCATTATCTCATCATGAAGTCATAATTTTCTTTATTTGGAAAATATATCATTTTTTACTAACTCCAACCATAAAGAATCGTATTTTTTTTCATAATCTTTATTCCCTTCTTTATTATGATTATTTTCTTCATTAAACAAAATATCTTCAAATATCATTTTATAATTAATATCCAGCAAATGGTCTCCACAATTTCTACACACGTTGTGACATGCTTCTCACACTCCCGTATCCAAATAATTGGTCCAATGAAATAATTTTCCATGTTTTTCCTTTCGGGTTTAGCCCATTACTTCATTTCCTTCATTTTATAAACTAAATTACGCATTTTAGTTCAGCGAGCTTTATTTCCTATAAACTGCAAAACTAAACAAAAACCATTAAATATGTACAAAATAAAGAACTAAATAAATATAAATTAAGATATAAAAATGACGTATTTACACACTCATCACTAATTCTGAAAAAAAAATTTATGTTCCCCATAAAAAAAATGCATATTACATGAAATGTTAACCTTAATCGATTTAGAGGAGCAAAAAAAACCTGTTTGACTTAAATTGGTGATAGATAAATTAAACCCATCTTTCCAAGCCAGTCCCAACCCCCTTTCTTACCCACAGATGGTAAACTAAACAAGTTGTGGTAACCCGAAGATCCAAAAAAAATTGTAGTGGTTTGAGCACTACTCATAGTTTCACAAACGAAGATAATATCACGAGATTTAAGTTTTACTAGATCCCTAAGTTCTTTACTCGCCTATCGTTTCCCAAAACCACAATAATTCAAACTTAGTATACTCATTTCTAAGCCAGGAACCTATTTCCTTTCAACAATAAAGGGAATAATTAAGGGATAAAGAGACAACTACCAAGAAATTATTAGAGGAGCTCCAGAGAGGGCCAATAATTAAAGAAAATATCACCTGAAGTCGAAGAGGAAAATCTTATTGTCCAGATTGTTGATTTGTCTTCTCCTCTCCCAACGTCGGCGCCGAAAAGGATCAGGACATTCAAGCTTTCCACTAGAACTGATGACTTTTCTTTTAAATACTAAACAGACTAGCAGTCAAATAATGCCAGCGAATTTGAAGTCCACCAAAAACTAATTAGGGGCTACTTTTTTAAAGTCATCCAATGGGAGAAGCTAAGGAGTGACTTAGGGTATGTAAAAATACTAAAATATCATTTTACTTATCAAATAATTACTAAAAAACCGTCCACTAATAAAAGTTTGAAACCCTAAACCTAAAATCTAAGATGTTATAATCGATAGTTTCGTGTTTGTGTTAACTACCGATTATTGTGTTGTTCTTCATTGTCCATGAACTTCAAGCACAATCCGTAGTTATGTTTAGTCATAAACTACCGATTAATTAACTGAACAAAAATTTAGTGGTAATCGGTAGTTTCGTATACGGTTAAACTTCCGACTATGCTAGTTAGTTATACTCAAAAACATCGAACACA
Organism: Papaver californicum; assembly: GCA_023531435.1. Classification (NCBI taxonomy): domain Eukaryota; kingdom Viridiplantae; phylum Streptophyta; class Magnoliopsida; order Ranunculales; family Papaveraceae; genus Papaver; species Papaver californicum. The sequence goes on along the minus strand of JAJJMC010024063.1, from coordinate 999,482 downwards.
ATCGGTAGTTATTTGTACACCTAAACTACCGATTATTCTACTGGATCCAAAATGACACATAATCGGTAGTTAATCTTTTATGTAACTACTGATTTTAGTGTGTTCATATGCTCAATCGGTTGATAATGTAGAGCCCGTGCTACCGATTATGCATAATCGGTAGTTTAGTTGATTTTTTAACTACCGATTATAAACAATTGGGTGAATTTAACGTATTTTGTGAACAATATGATTAGATCAATTGATTGTTTTTATAAAACAGTTGGACGTAAAATCATTTCATTGAATGGAAAAGGCATACATGTAACATTACAGGAAATGAAATACAATAAATCAATTAGCATATAGGTGGAAAACGAACAAGGTACTTTCTTCCATTATCTGATAGCAATCCTCATGCATAAAATTCTCCATATGCTTAACGAAATATTGGTGGAGAGCTATCACCCACTAAAAAAATAATCAATTATAATTTCAATACTTGAAAACTCTTTTTAATGAACGACTTATTAACGTAAAACACTTACTCTTGCCACAGGCGATTCGGTGGGACGAGCTCGGCATCTCAGTTTCATTTCCTCTTTCAAGTTTTCCAACCGTTCAGACAACACCTCATACCTTGTCCTTATGCCTCCGGGAGTCCTTTGATTTTCATTTCCGTTTAATCCCACATAAATCTGAAACACACGCTGCCACCAACGATAGTGTCATTATCCGCCATCCAATTTTCATTAGTGGCTCGGTTATTGTTGTTCCAATACGCAGTTTCGTACTCGTGCTCCATGATCGTTACCCACGATCTAATGATGGCCACATCTTCATCATTAGTGTATTGAAGAGCCATTCAAAATCAAATGTGAGAATGAGAATGAGATTGAAAGGGATGGGGGAGATTGAGGTTGAAAGGGATAGGTGAGAATGTGAATCACCTTGAAAGGGATAGTTTCTTTTTATAGTGTTTTATTACCAACGACTATTTTTTCAAAAAAAAGCCATTGGGTTGGGTATTCCAAGCACAATCGGTAGTTTAAGAATTTCATAAACTACCGATTGTGTACATTCAGCAACAATCGTTAGTTTAAGAATTACTTAAACTACCGATTGTTAGTGTCCATGAGTTTTGAAAAATTGAGATTTACAATTTGGGGCAACTAACATAATCGGTAGTTTGTACAGAAATTAACCTTCCGATTGTTAGTGTCCAGGAGTTTTGAAAACATTCCAATTTCCAATTTGGGGCAACTTACATAATCGGTAGTTAAGGTATCTATTATCTGCTGATTTTTGTTTTCTTTTATGAGTAATGATATTTGAGCAATTATTTAGCAGGTTATTTAGAATGAAAGTACAATCAACGGCTAGTTTTTGAAATTATCCTACAAATACACCTCTCTTTTCTCAACCAAATACCACACACACCTAGTTTCATACACTCTACAAATTTCATTTAAGAATCTCCTCTTTGTAACTCACTCCATAACTCTACTTACAAGAATGACAACATTTGACTCAGCTGAAGATTTGGATATAACCAAAACATGGTCTAACGAAACCCTACTTGAATATGTCATAGCTGGAAGGGTTACACCCGAAACCTTTTGGGGGAGGATCTACATCAAATATGTGCGAGATTATGGAAATTCAATAGCGAAGATCTCTACAACAAATTCACGATAGGTACCAACTTATTCGAATAACGATAACTGATTATTTAGCTATACAACAACGCATCTTTAACAGCACCCATTTAGGCTTGTCGATCCAACAATTTGTAAGCATCTTTTACATAAGCTAAGTTCTAAGATCTTCCAATAATAACATAGTAAACTTGATGAATTATGTTTTTTTTGTTCCATGCCTGTGTAGGAGGATGTCGTAAAAACACACTACTATCAGGAAAAAGGAGAAGAATTCATATTTGTTGAAAGCTATGAGTTCATGAAGTCCAGAGTGTAATCAATAGTTAATGTTTAACTTTATGTAATGATTCTAAAAAATTTACAAATATTTTATCAGAGTTTGGTTATAATCGTAAGTAATTGCTTAACTTTATCTACCGATTGTGAGAAATTTTCAATTATATTCTCATAGTTTGGTTGTAATCGGAAGTAAATGGTTATGTTAATATATACCGATTCTGGGAATGCTACTTGTTTTTGTCAGAATACATATTATAATCGGTAGTTTTAGAATTTCTTAAACTACCTATTGTCATTGTACAAAATGTTAAAATTTTACCAAAAAAATCGATTTCCAATTTGGGGCTACTTATTATAATCGGTAGTTTTAGAATTTTTCAAACTACCGATTGTGATTGTACAAAATGTTAAAATTTTAACAAAAATTTCGATTTCCAATTTGGGGCTACTTATTATAATCGGTAGTTTTAGAATTTCTTAAACTACCGATTGTCATTGTACAAAATGTTAAACTTTTACAAAAAAATTCGATTTCCAATTTGGGGCTACTTATTATAATCGGTAGTTTTAGAATTTTTCAAACTACCGATTGTGATTGTACGAAATGTTGAAATTTTAACAAAAATTTCGTTTTCCAATTTGGGGCTACTTATTATAATCGGTAGTTTTAGAATTTCTTAAACTACCGATTGTCATTGTACAAAATGTTAAAATTTTACAAAAAAAATCGATTTCCAATTTGGGGCTACTTACTATAATCGGTAGTTTTAGAATTTTTCAAACTACCGATTGTGATTATACAAAATGTTCAAATTTTACAACAAATTTCGATTTCCAATTTGGGGCTACTTATTATAATCGGTAGTTTATGAAATTCTTAAACTATCGATTGTGATTGTACAAAATGTTAAAATTTTACAAAAAATTTCGATTCCAATTTGGAGCTACTTATTATAATTGGTAGGTTTAGAATTTTTCAAACTACCGATTGTGATTGTACAAAACGTTAAAATTTTACAAAAAAAATTGATTTCCAATTTGGGGCTACTTATTATAATTGGTAGTTTATGAAATTCTTAAACTACCGATTGTGATTGTACAAAATGTTAAATTTTTACAAAAACAATCGATTTCCAATTTGGGGCTACTTACTATAATCGGTAGTTTATGAAATTCTTAAACTACCGATTGTTAGTATCCAGCAGTTTTGAAAAAAATTCGAATTCCAATTAGGGGAAACTTACATAATCGGTAGTTTGCACAAAATTTAAACTACCGAATGTGGTGGAATCGGTAGATATATTATTCCTTTATCAACCGATTATCATTTGTTCATGGAATTAAATGCATGCAAAAAATGAATTAGTCGTTGTGAACAAAACATTGTATTAATATTTTTTTGTATACATTCATATGTTCAAAAAAAATATTCAAAATTAACTATTCATCAACCTGGATACGTTCAATTACGTTCTGTACTGAACTTCCAAAAAAACGATCCCAACGTTTCATGTTCTGATCGTATTGCTTCAACCACTCCTTACAATGGTTAGTTGTGAAGTAATCCGACCACCTGGCTAATGGAGGTAATGGACAATTTCTTTTAAAGTTAAACCGATAAAATGATTGCCATTAACAAAAGCCATAATGATTCGTCTATCCTTGACTGAATCATCACACACCGTCCTTGTGGGTGTAAATGTGAGATTAACTCCTGTTCTAGGAGGACAGAAAAAATGTACCATGCAGTTCAATACATCCGCTAAAAGATACCCATATACCGTCATTACCATCCAAAACCTGGATCCGACCACCTCCAATCCCTTTTCGCCTTTTACACGAGTATATAACTCATTGAACCCTTCTTCTCCTCCATGTGTATCTCTTGTTTTCATCATTTCAATATAAAAATCTTTATCCTCCAATAAATGCGCGGCCATCTTATTTCTTAAATATTCTCATTGGGTTATATTCTCGGTAGCTGTCTCACTAAAGTTTCCCATTTGTTTCAAGGCAACGTGGAAACCACAATTTCCATCCCCATCTACATCGTCGGTGGACAAAAGAAATGGTATAATGAGTAAAGGGAGTTGGTCCAAATACCTATTGTGTATATGTTGGGTTTGACTTTGTTGGGAAGGAATCGTAGACACCTTAGCTTTGACTTGTCGTGAGCTTGGTCCACCTTGATCCTTCCTTGGACGACCCCTTTTCACTGAAGCCGGGAAATCTTCATACTCAGCTTCAGTTTGTTCATGCCTAGAAAGGTCACGACGACTAGATAACAATTCCTTCAACTCTTTCCTTTGAATTGACCTCAGCTTTTCGATATTCGGCATACCAATCGGCTTTCCTTTTATTGGTTCCTGAACAACCTTTTGACAGGGGTGAAGGGCTTCCTCTAAATAGTGCACCAAAATTTGCTTTTGTGACCCATTTGACCAAGAGTAACGCTCGCGTAGTCGTGCAAATATATCCGTCTCCACGAACAACACACCATCCACCTCCGGGGTTGTTGGAGTGAAATTTATTGCTTCCAAAATGGATGAATATCATTAATGTCAATCACTTCTTTGTACCTTCCAAGCATGTGACGACACGGGAGTCCAATACCTATCATCGTCTTGCAGTTGCAAACCGTAGTCTCATCCTCGTAACAATTGTAAAACTCCAACATTTGATCATTAAATTTATTTCCCACCAAGAAACTTTGTAAACTATACCCCTTAGAAGATATTTATGTTTTAAATGTGTCAAAGACAATCTATGCTTGCTTTTTTCCATTGAACCTTTAATCTTAATGAGGTCACCTTTTGGTGAACTCATGGATTGCTTCTTGGACCGACACGACCCCACTTTGGCTTCCGACTAGTATCTTCTTTAATCGGCTATGGGACCCCTCTGCAATGCTTGTTGCCTCGTTCTTGAAGTGTTGATATTCATATGTCCATGCATATACAAAATTATCCTTATGTGGTCCCAACCATTGTGATTTGTAATACTTAACTGCTTTGGGGTAGTCCTTGGCCCATTCATCCTCAAACTTCTTCAAGTTGTATTCATAATCTTCCTCCGTCATCGACCAAACTATCTTATCCCATGCCTTTTGAAATAAAGACCACTTCATTCCATCATTGGCCCACTTTTCTTCGACGAACCTTTTCTCTTCTTTTTGTTCTTTGACGGTTAGTTTACTAATACGTTCATCCTCTTCCTTTGACCTCTTGGTACCTATGTTTCGTTTTTTAGCTTGGATATGATGTCTGCAATTGACTTTGATGTTGCATTGAATGTACCACGTACAAAGCAAATTTTGGGCTTCCGGAAACACTACCTTTATTGCATTCATCAAGCCTGTATCGTTATCTGATAGACACATTTTAGTGTCTAAATTACACCTTAATTTCTAGTGAGTTAGTATTCGATTTTGTGTCTATTACGTGTTTTATTGCTTTTGCAGGTACATTAGAAGAATAAAGATTTGTGGAAAAATTGGCTCAAAAAGTGATAAAGGCACCCAAGGACAAGTGTTATTGGCACCCTAGAAATGGATAAGGGGCACCCTCGAGTCAACTCGGTCAAAATCGGGTCAAACCCGAGTCAAATCGGTCAACCCGAGTTGACCGAGTCAATCACCGATTCAACTCATCGGCAGCAACTGTACACTCAAAATCAACGTGATTTTCGAGTTATTTTGCTTCCAAATTGATACAAAAGCTACAAGAGTCCAAGAACAACTCAAACACATCAAGTTAGAGTGATTTAGCCGGAGAATATTGCACAATCATGAATTTGGACGGAAAAATGGATTCCGGCTTGGAATCGGATTTGTGAAGATTTGGATAGATTTTAAGGAGTTCTATTAGGTTTAGAACTCTCTCTAGGGTTCCTACACCCTATATATATGAAGAGAAGCCGAAGAAATCAAGCAGAAAAGCCTAGAGATCGAAACAGTAGGTTTCCGGCCACTTCCGGTCATCGCCGGCCACCTGCTGCTGCTCCGGCCGGCGTGTTCTTCATCTACCACCGTCTGAGAAGACGACTCAGCCACACTTATAACTGTTGCTGATTCAAACTGCTTCTGTTGCCTATCCTTTTAAACCTTTGTTGCTTAGAAACACTTCTGTAACGGCTGAACCCTATTCTGTAACACTTATAAACGTATCTGTTCAGCTGTTGCACTATTATTTCACCTTGTAATCAACTTTTTGAGCAATGAAAAGATCTTTTGAGCAAGTTTTCTTCTCCATGGGGTAAGTTTATTTACTGGGATGATGGATAAGGTATTTTTCTCAATTTTATGTGATTTAATTATTTTCTAATAATTATTTATAATTCTTTTATTATTATTTGCATGGATTTAAATTAGAAAAAAATGGTTTTTATTAAATAGTTGTGTTCTCTTTTGATGGGTCATGCTTAGTTAGTTACTCTTGATGTCCCATGCTTAGGATTTACAATTATTCTTTTAGGAAACATATTTTTGGCAAACTTGAATTAAATTGTTAAAAAGAATTACATGATTAATCACATAGATTGTTAGAATTACCTGATTCCTGATTCCTGGTATTTTCCATATTTTCTAAAAATCATCTCTAGTATATTTTCCTGATTTTTATTAGTTTAGATTTAGTCTAATATTTTCTAAAATCATCACCTTCACAAGTTCGAGAATCGAACCTCTTTTTACCACTATATAAAATCACATCATTATCCGTTACAATAACCCTTGGAAAATTATCGCCATTATAGATCGACCTCAACGTTTGCAACATCCAAATGAAACTCACATCGTTATCAGCATCCATTAAACCCCAAGCCACAGTAAATGTGCATTTGTCCGAAGTGGGGAAAGCGATGTTCAACAACGACATATTGTACCTGTTTGTCTTGTAAGTAGCATCTATCAACAAAATTTGATGAAATCATTGAGCCAATTGGATCATCTCCGGATGTGCCAAGAAAATACGAATCACTCTACCATCCCTTTCTTCTTTCCTCAACGTGTAATTGTATTTCTTGGCTAACCACTCAGATTATTGCATAACCATTCGACCGTCACATTCCGTCCTTTTGATCTGTGTTAGCGCCGAATAAATTGTAGACAACGAGGACAAGTTGTTGGGGTCGTCCGTCTTTATCTTAGAAAGGATTGAACTCGCTTTTATTACGTTCCTCATAGACTTCACTGTCTCAATCTCTTGTGGTTTTAACTTGGCAACCATTACGTGCCCAACAAGATTTTCCGGATCTTCGTGGTTGTGACGACCATTAGCAACTCTATACATTTTCCATACTTTTCCTTTCTTACCTTCGGGATTATGAAAGATAATCTTAAATGGGCATCCAATCTTCTTTGAATTACCTCTATATATCTTATCCGTCTTCTTTACGGATTTATAATTTTTTCCCATATGACTCTTTCGCTCGCCACTTCTCTCACAAATCATTTCAAATCGATCAACTTTCACGCAATTGTTATGAACTACAACGCACATCTTCTCTTTAGCCTTGTTGAGAAGCCATTTCTTTGCCTCCGCCTTGCTTCCAAATGTCTTAATGCGCATATAACAAAACAAATATCATAAGATTAACTATATAACATACATTGTAAGAACAAGTTAAGAGTGGGTATGTAACGTACCAAATCATTTGCATAGTGTAGGGAAGTATCAGGACCCTCGTATGCAACAGGATTAACCCATTCAATAATCTACGTAAAATAACATTGAGTTAGACAATGATAATCGGTAGTTAATTAGGTTCACTTTCTACCGATTACCAACAATCGGTAGTTATTAATATACTCGTGCTATTGATTATCTATAATCGGTAGGTAACATGTATTCCTAAACTACCGATTGTAACGTGCAAATTAACTCAAGTCCTGTCCACAAAAACAAGTATAATCGGAGGTTTAATTTTTTAAACACTACCGATTATTTACAATCGGTAGGTAATATGTATTCATTAACTACCAATTGTAAAGTTTCCAAAATATTATCTTTGTAGGTTCGGAGAAATTCAGTTTTGGGGTGACTAGCACGGAAGAAATCAAGTCAAGTCATTTGCACATATAATCGGAGGTTTAGTGTGTTACACAACTACCGATTATAGTACAATCGGTAGGTAACTATTTGACATTAACTACCGATTGGAAAGTTTGCAAAATAATAACTTTGGAGGTTTGGAGAAAAACTAATTTTGGGAGACGAACTCAATCGGAAGATAAAAAGTTCTCCTAAACTACTGATTATGAAAATATATTCAAAAAATAATAATTTGGGGCGACTACAATAATCGGTAGTCAATAAGTCTTCCTAAACTACCGATTATGTTAAAAAAATTAAAAAAAAAAATACAATTTGGGCATTTTGTATAATCGGTAGTTAAAATCTTCACGAGACTACCGATTGTTCTATTTTTTCTGAACAGACGTATAATCGGTAGTTTATGGAGTACCATAAGCTATCGATTATGGTACGTCCATGGCATTAAATGCATGCAAAAATGTATGTTTTTTGTTGCCGATCACATACAAACGCATACAAATTGGGTTTTGAGCTTCTTAACACAATACCTGATTGTTTGATGCATTATTATCTTCATTTTGATGTGATACATCGTCTAGGTTTTCTTCCACATCAAAATTTGGATTATCCAACAAATAACCCAAATCGTCGTCTCTAAACGTGTTTGAATCTTCAATACTATGTTCTTCATGTTCAATCTCATCTTCTTTGTTATGATTGAATTTAGTCAAAATTTGATTTCCAAAAAATTCTTCTCCTTCTTCTTTCTTTCTAACACACTCTTTATTTTTATTCTAAAACTATAACTCAAATTCATCATTTAACACTAACTATAACCAAATTAATCAACTAATTAATCAAAATTAACAATAATTAATCAAGGGTAGATTAGCCATTATATAAATTAGATGGATAAGAGATGTCTTGAAATTACTTCAAAATGACCTTATTTTGTTTTATTAGTCGCCCCTAATTAATTTTTGGTGGCACTCAAATTCGCCAGGTAAATAATCTTATCGTCTTTCTAACCATGGAATTTGCTCTCTTTGTATCTCTTTTTAGTGTCTCCGTGTCTTTGGTATCTCAGAGTCTCTGTGTCTTTAGCAACTTAGTGTCTTTGTGGCTTGTACAAGAATTCCCTTTGTTCTTAGTTTCTGAGAATATCTGATCCCTCAAAATCTTTTGGAGCAAAAGGTGTTTGAAATCACTTGATTGTAAAGTTCCAGATGGTTATTAAATATAGTGTATAAAAATCAGTTTTCTTTTCTCATTTGCGTTTACAGTCGATGAAAAAAAGGCATGAATTTTTTCGGTTCTTTCTTTTAGTATAGATCACAGAGCAAGAATGAAGCATTGGTAGCAGCTAAATATTTCTATTTTTAAATCTCTATTTTCACTATATCAACCCCATTTCATCAAAATATCCATCTGTAAATCTCTATTTTCACCTCAAGATTAGTAGTTCAGTTGCTTTATCATCACCATCAACACCATTTCTCAAACCACGAAGGATTTTATAAATGGAAGAGGAACAAGAATTATCCCTATTACACGAAGTTTAAGTTTCAATCCAATTCGTTTTCAGAAATCAAACGATCTAATTAGTAGTTCTAGTAATGGATTTTCTTCGTTTTGTGGCCCTAAATCTTCTTCTTCATGGAGTTCGATAACTTCACTTGTATCTTCAGATCGTGAAAATAACAAGAAGGATTTTAAAATTAAAGCATCTCCTGTACCTGAAACTGCTCCATCTAGCTAAACTTATGTAATGAACTAAGAGATCAACACCAGAATTACAGCGAATTCAGAGTATTGTTGTAGGAAGAAACTGCGTTAAAATATAAATCCTTCCTTATCATATCACTTCTTACAAGTTTCCACTGTCATTTTTATGCGGTTTGCAAATATGAATGACTAGGCTATGCTTTGTAGTAGTCTTAGCTTCTATATAATTGTTAATGGTAGGACACTGTCTGCCAACCGCTCTACTATATTGGTGATAAGAATCTCAAACAGACTTTGGGAACTTGACCTAGAATTCTTATATGTGAGATACATTATTTGTTATCCCTATTCCATTTAATGACATGTGATGTACAACGGTATACACCAACCTGTCTATCTATGCCCTGCTGGTGAATCTTGTTAGACGCATGCTCTGCCAACATGTCTCCTATCGATGACACCTCTCTGTCATTCCAGGTTGTACGTATCAACAAGATTCATGTGCCTTGTCAGTTACACAACAAGATGACTCGTGTACTATTCTTGATAGTATAAAATGTACACTGAAAACTCTATTGTTTAGTTAATGAAATATAATCAATTCTCTTGAGAATTCAATAAAGAGTTTCTCTTTTTTCTTGCTGTTTATCATGGTATCAGAACAACATGCTCGATCCAAGCTTTCTTGATCTCCATTAATGGAGTTATTCTAGCTTTAATTTTCTCCACAGAAACTGTCGGTTATTTTTCTTTCTTTCTTTGTTTCTCTGTTCTGTGTGAGTAATTTCCTATTCCCCTGCTACTCTGAGCATCTTAATCTTTGATGATTTTTCATCATCATCTCTTTCTTGATCTTTTTCATCTCTTCTATCAGAACAGGATATCAAGATCTTGATCAAATTTCTAGTTCACCTTTTTTGCTTCTCTTCATTTAAATCCAGTTCATTTTTCTTGTTGATTAAATGATTGAAACATTTCCTGGAAATACATCAATGGAGAACCCAACCTCCAATCTCCTTTCTAATATTCCTTTGAATCAGTTAATAAATTTTGTTCATCTCAAGTTAAATGAAGAAAATTATCTCACTTGGAAGAACTTACTCAATCATATCATACAGAAATACAAACTCAAGAAGTATTTGGATGGATCTCTTGCATGTCCACCACAATTTACAAATCCAAGAAATCAGCAAAATGGGATTGAAAACCCTCTTTACACTGATTGGATGGATGAAGACCCTACCATAACTATGTGGTTAAATTCAACCATTTCTGACTTGTTCATCTGCTTCACTATGGAGTGATATAGAAGAACGATTTGGTAGAGCATCATCAACTCAATCCATCCAACTGAGAACTAAACTTCTATCCATTACCCAAGGTACAAAATCCATAACTTCTCTGATAAATGAAATCAAACATCTCTCAGATCAGTTAGCTTCTGCTGGTGAAATAGTTTCTGATAAGGAGCTGGTGATAGACACATTTTAGTGTCTAAATTGCACCTTAATTTCCAGTGAGTTAGTATTCGATTTTGTGTCTATTACGTGTTTTTATGCTTTTGTAGGTACATTTGAAGAATAAAGATTTGTGGAACAATTGGCTCAAAAAGTGATAAAGGCACACAAGGACAAGTGTTATTTGGCACCTAGAAGTGGATAAGGGGCACCCTCGAGTCAAATCGGGTCAAATCCGAGTCAACTCGGTCAACCCGAGTTGACCGAGTCAA